>CM044962.1:13721113-14087663 GCA_024516035.1 Bactericera cockerelli | reverse complement strand
ACAGTGTGAACTGTGCTCAGTTGCTCACAAGAATCGCCTGCATGAAACTTTCAACTTGTGAGGGCTGGTTGCAGACTTTTTCATCTGGGCGATGGGATCACCTACTCTCACGGCAATTTTTTTTATTCCTATTGAGGTATCTTATCTACCTCATACTCAACTATTCCAGTAGGACATGCTTCTTCTTGATTTGAACCATAGCAACACTGCGGTATTTCTTATGACTCATTAAAATAGGGAATAATAGAAAATAGAATTACCTGCCTAGAAATCAATAAAAGAGCGAGCTTAATAATAAGGCATGCCTGTATTTCTACGATTAGGCTTTTTTCTGTGATTTTGTAATTGATAGTATTAAAATATGTTCAGTAGATCTGGCAAAAACAATAGTTTTGTGACATAGTCCTAAACATAGGTACAGTAGAAGTCCATTAGTCCGGAATGCCCGATTTTGGTTATCTCGAAAAGTGTGTCTTGAAAGCGAATGAAAACGCTCGAGACCTATTCGGAAGTTTTAGGGGTAGTTCGGGATCATCCGGAAGCGCAACAAATAACCATTTATATACCCATGCATGTACATATATATTTGTTTTACGGCATACTCTACACTAAAAGGAAGGGGTATCGCCCGATAGACCGGAATTTCCGGTAGTTCGGTACCGAGACGGTACCAAACGTGCCGGATTATCGGACCTCTACTGTACTACAAAAACGTGAATTACCACCTATCTTTGTTTTTATTTCAAATTTTGCTTAATTTCATACTCTTGATAATTTTTTACAATATTTACATAGGTATAAGTACCTACTACAATAGGCTTACAAGAGAGAAACTCATTCATTTTCTGACTGTATCGAACACTACTTTATTTTAATGTAAATTTACCGAATTCCATTATTTTTTAAATAAAAATAATACTTAGGTACTATAAAATATACCCACCCGACACATAATTATGAGTATTTTAACTCGTTCTTCCGCCTTTCTTTTATCTGATCGAATGATGTTATTTATTTCTATATCTGCCCTGGTTGAACCAATAAATAATTATTATTTTTCTCAAAATGGACAGTGGACACACCACTGAGATCATATAACATAGAGGGAACCCGATGTATCAAGATTTGCGTCCAAGAGGGACCATCAGCTTATTTCAAAATGAGTGTCGGAGTTGTAGGTAATTTTTCTCTCGCGAAAGAGTGGGTACCTAAACTACCTAATTCTTCTAAATTAATATTTTTACTTTATTCATACTTACCTATCAGTTAATTTTTTATTTGCTTCCACTTTTACTTTTCTTATTTTCTACTTATTATGTAGTAATATACCTAACATTAATTTGGTATCTGACGTGAAAATTAAGGATCTTTAAATATCCGCCACTGCATGAGGTAAACAAAAAATTCAAATAAATTGAACCAATCAGAAGCCGGGATTTGTTGAAAGAGGGACCATCAGCTGTTCAAAGTTGGACGCATAAATTTGTTCAACTCGAGATAGGTAAGGTTCCCTCTATGTTATATGATCTCAGTGGGACACACACACAAAGCTAGACATGCCCACATTACCCCACGACCTGTTGGTGTCACTTTGTCTGCTAGTTAGTATTTTGTTACCAAAGCTTTAGGGAAATCCATGGTGAACCACTTAGTCAGCGTCGATGGTACAATGAAAACAGAGTGTTCTCGTTGGTCCACTCAAGTTAAACTACGTCTAGCGAGGTCAGAACTTGGTGCGTGACCACTCAAATTGAAACTCTCGTGATGCTGGCTATTCCTGGCCTTATGTGATGCTGGCTATTTTTTTTCTTTTTACCCTGGTATTGCCGTCACTGGTTGCTACCCATACAAGTAACTACTCCTTTTTCCTCACGAGGTATGAATGGACCCCAAACATCCTAAAAATTATCAGAGTACAAAGTAGAAATAAATCTATCTAGTCGGAATTCGAACCCAGGTCACCGTGCGTGTAAGCCCAACGCGTTAGTTACTCTGCCACGGTGACTACTACAAAAATAAAATAACTTTGTTGTTGGTAAGAATCTGTGAACAGGCCCCATGTGCACTGTGCAGTATTGTGGTCGCAGGTCAAATTCGAAACGAATCCATCACAATTCTTTTCAATCAATTTTCAAAAAATCTCTTAAGATAATTGTTTAGTGCACTTGAATACCTACAAATCAAAAGGTTAGGGTTCAATTCCCATAGTCAAAAAACTTCGCCGTTTACCTTTGCGACAAAACTATCAGCAACATTGAACCAAACATTCTTGTGGAGTATCCACCCCTAAATGTCTAACTATGTATTTTAGAAAAGTGGAGGAAATGAAAGTTAAAAAACGTGTTTATAAAATTACTTTTTTTGCTAATAAAACTTTTTCTAAACTCTCCTGCATTAATTTTAACAACTGGTTTACTGACAAACGAAATAATTTTTACTAACTTTAAATGTGTTATTTTAGATAATAATATATTTTAACGTAAATAATAAAATACTAATATTTTGTGTCGAAAATCTCAAATGTTGACGTTCTCAGTTTCCTGTCTCTTTTCAGATAAAACTTAGCTCAGAGATCTTAGGTACCTACCTATAGCCAGCAGAGATGACACTTGAATACCAGTAGCCCATTCCAGAAACACTCTTAACTCTCCGAATCTCCGTTTCAACCGTCTCACAACGCACAACCAATCAGAATGCGTTGAAAGGGAAATTCGGAAAGTAGACAGTATTAATTTCTGGAACACGCTCCAGGTTTCCATACAATCACTGAAGTTTAGCAACGTCCAGCGTGATGAGGACATGGATTGGTAAATGATTTACTGTTAAATTTAGGTGGGTATCTAGGTATTAGGTAGGTACTAAGTTAACTAAGTATAGGTATAACTATCATTTTGTGAGAATGAGGCTTCCTGGCTGGTAGGTATATTGATAAATAGATATGGAATGAGATTTTTTGGCTTAACGTTTAATGTCTCTTTAACATATAAGTTATTTGATATGGGTGATTTAGGTAACCTCCATTCGTTGAAAACTCACAAACCATTTAACCTTCCTCACCCAGCCTGGGTTTGGCTCGGGAATAGCCCTTAGCATCACGAGGTGTCGGATTTGAATATTCACCCATCGAAGGTAGTATCTTGCTGGACGTTGCTTAACTTCATTGGCAGAACGAAAACAGAGGTCACAGAGGTGTATTCAACGTGCCATCGACGCTGGCTATGTAATAATATATTTAATATGCTTGTAATGAGTATGTCATTATTATAACCATAATAATTATTATATCACGTAATAAAACGCCTGTTAAATGAAATAAAGACGCAACATGCAAAACATTTTAAACTTCAAAAGAATATCGAAAGAGGAGAAGTAAAAGATTTCTGGGATATATTGCTTACTTCTCATTGTTCAAAGCTCACCTCACTTCCCACCAAAAAAAAATGTAAACAAATGTACAATGTACCGGATTTCCCGAGTTTTCAAGTCTGTGGAAAGTGAAAAAGTGTTTTTATCCTAAACTGACAACTTATTTGGCTAATTACTGGATACTTTTCTTTTCTTTAAATTTTGGAAAATCTGCTTATTCCAAGAGGAACTGGATATATTTTCCTCATCTCAAGTAAGTTTTGTTTTGTTTTGTTACCTTTATGTTTTATCTCAACCACCAACTGCACAGGTCTCTACAACATAATTAACTGTGGCTCACTGAAGTCTGTATACTGTAGGTATCTTATCTGACTGTGGATATAAGGTTGAAAAACCTCTCTCTCTGCTATTCTGCTAACATCTTGTTGGAAAAGTGTCAAGTGGAACAACAAGGCTATGTAGAGACTTCACTATGGGTACCTAAACACAACCAAAATAGTAAAACCCGTTAGACTTCCTCCTCTACTTGCAACTCATATGATATTGTCTGATGAAAACATATATATTATATATTCATGTTTGTTATAGAAAGAACAAGAGGAGTTTGGTATGAATCACAACTCTTACCTTATCTACTAATGAGCAGCTCGAAAGAAACTGACTACAGTTTTGGTGGTTCAATTGCACAGTAGGTCTTTGCATACCTTGTTTAGTGGATTATTGACTGTTTTCAATAATATTATGATTACTCCAATGAAGAATAATTTAAATGGCATGTATTTATTTTTATACTTTCAGGAAGCACCAGATTGATGCTGAGAGTTTCACATATTTTGGAAGATTGATTTGAACAAAAAATAATAATGTCTATGTCTGATGATGAGAACTCCATGGATATTGACAAGGGAGCCGCCATGTCCCAGTCTGATGATGACAGTGACACATCTTCTATTGATGATGCAAAACATGACGAGTTGACACGTAAAGCTGCCGAGTTGGAAAAGAAAGTAAGATATTATAGCTCAAAATTGTAAGATAATTTAACAGAAAGAAATATTATGTGAATTGTGCCAATTTTACCCCAGTGACAAATAGAATTATTATGTGAATGTACCTTATCAACTAATTGTCAAAGATATTGTGACCTTATCAAAGATATTAAGCAAAGAAAATCATAACAAATTTGTTCAGGACAAAGAATTATTGACTTGTTTTTCACATCAATGGTTAACAAAAAAAGAGAGTTGTTACTTTATCCCTAAAAACATGCTTAATAACAATACATTGTCTGATAAATTGGTACTGGTAGGTACATTGTGTGTTTTTTTTCTTCTAACTCGAACTTTTTTCCCTCTTCTCGTCAGATTGCAGAGGATGTGTTCAGCTATGCAAATCATGTTGAACTCATCCAGGTCTACTCTCAACTTGGAGAACTGGAGCAGCTCCGTACTGCAAGAACTAGGATGCAAGAGCATTTTCCACTGACATCAGGTAAGCTATCAATTTATTCAGTTAGTATTTACCTACCACACATTCAAGTTGTACCAAACAGTGGAGTTTGGAAACCTCTAACTTCATCAAGACAGTTGGACAAAGGCTTGCGAATATTTCCGGGGATAAAAAAGCAGCTGAACATCTTCGGCAGAGAATGTCCCTCGCAATTCAGAGGGGCAACGCTGCAAGTATTTTGTCCACACTGAAAAGCTTACATGATGAACTAGAAGAAATTTTTGATTTTTTTTTTTTTTTTTTAATTTACAAAAAAAAAAAAAAAAAAAAAAACTTGATATTGTTATCTATCTTGAAAAAAAAAGGTGTACTTCTAGATGTATTATGATATATTATACCTATTCAAAAATCAAAACTGCACACCAACATTTTATTATTATTATTTATTATAAATAGTCTACTTGCATTCCTTAGCCAAAATACCTAAATTAATTTGAAGTGTGTTTTGATTTTTATTTATTATTAATATTAGGTATTTATCTGTTTGGACTATTCCTCATGTCTCACCATTATCATTTAATACTATGGTTTTTTTTAAATGATTTGAACAATAAAAGTATGTTTTCTATTTCTTTTTCCCAGAATTATGGATGAGTTGGTTGCGTGACGAAATCAAGCTGATATCAAATGGTGAAGACAAGAACAAAGTTATTGAGCTATTTGAAAAAGCAGTCCAAGATTATCTATGTATGTTTTAACTTTTTATTTATCAATTCTATTTAAGTTTCTACTTATCAATTATCTACCTGCTTACTCTCTGTGTCTGTAAGTGTTTTGTTATATTGGCCAGAAACATGACCAATGAATGATCTTTATACGTCCATTGTGTGTGGTACTGTTTAGTAGTAGCATTGAAAATTAGTGATGTTGTCTTTTGTTGGGTTAAGTGATGATTCAATTCATCCCAAATGATTAAAATTGTGGAAATAACCTTCAAACAGACCTGGGTCTTCTTGTTGTTTAGAAGCACCCTAAATTAGTTGAAGCATAAGAAGTGTTTTGACATATTAATTTATAATGAAGTATTATGTCTTAACACTTCTTGTGCTATACTTGGCACTTGAAAATAAATAAATTATTCACTTTGGTCAATGTTATAATTTAGATTGTAATTTTTACATTTTATCTGTATTGTCATCAAAAATCTAATAATAAATATACCCTTTGATAGAAGACCCTAGCCTATTAATTTGGGTGTCAATGGGACTTTAGTAATTATAATATTTTTTATTTCAGACAAGTTAACAGTTAAAAAAAAAACTTTTTTGTCCCACAGCTGTGGACATATGGCAGGAGTACCAGCAGTTCAGTATAGGGTGTCTAGAAAGTCATGGTCTGGAATGGGTGCGTAATGTTCTGGAGAGAGGTGTCAACCATGGGGGCATCCACGCGGCTGCAGGAGTCATTTTATGGGAGACCTACAGGGAGTTTGAGAAGTGTATTCTCGCCACTGTACAGGTAAATTTTGATAGAAAATATTCCATTACCAAGATGAGACGAAAAACTTTATTCCAGCATTCAAAAGGAGATCCTATGCATTTTTATGTGCACAAATCTTGATAGGTACATAAAAAGTTTAGTAAAAAAAATCAACGAAACATTTTACTTTGAATCCACAAAAGATTGAGATTTAGCTCAATTAGCTAATTAATATTCCTAGACACAACACTCAAGAATGAAAATAAGAAGTGTAGTCTGACTTTGCTCAATTTTTTTTTTTTTTTGAAACTCTTTATTAGTAGAACATATTATATACAGACAAATAACGGTAAAAATTAAATATAAAAATTGACATTATTAATAATATAAACAAGAAAAAAAAAACAAGATATATACACATGTACTAACTAAAGGGCGGGGTTATTGTCTATTGCCTATGGCAATAACCAAAATTTGAAATGTGGAACGCTTAAAAATCTGCTTTGAAAGTAAAATAATGAACGGTTTGAATAAATCTCCTTCAACAGGCATCGAACCCAGACCCCCAGTCTGAGCCACTCCTAGAGCAGCACCGGCGAGTAGCCACCCTATTCAAGCGGCAACTGTCCTGTCCCCTGCTGGACATGGAACAAACCTACGCCGAGTTTCAAACCTGGCTGTCCGGGGTGAACAATGAAAACAATCAAGTCATGGATGTGAAGGCTGTAGAGTTTGGTTATAAACTATCTCTGGCTAAACTATCCAAGATCCTCACTTTTGAAGAAACTCTCGTAAGTAATCCTCACTTTTGAAGAAACATTTTTTTTCTAGCTCTGTGGACAGTCTAGATTTAGGTATTGCTTTAAATTATTTAAGGCAAAATTCATAAACGTTTGTAACACCTCTGTGGCGCTAAGTCACAGATTGCGTACTGTGTAAAATAGACAAAACCAACAATCAACAATGACTTTTGATATAGAATTTGTCCATTAATTTCGCCCTTATTGTTTTAAACGATTTAGTGCGAAATCCATAACATTTATACCTCTGTGGCGCTAAGTCTCGGTTTGCTTACTGTCTTAGGTGGGGAAAACAAATGCTAAGCAATGACTTGAGTTATCGATTTCGTCTCTTAATTTCGCCCTGAGAGTAAATTCTGACTCAAACTTGTGATCTTGATCGATTTTGTCTGAAAATTTCGTCCTAATTCTTAATAAAACATTGGTTATTGTTTGTATTTATTTATATTTATGTAGTCTGTCCCGGTAGCTCAGTGGTAAAGGCGGCACTCTGTGAATCCAGAGATTCCAGAGGTCCGTGGGTTGGAAACCCAGCTGGGACATGACATGTTATCCTCTCATTTGGGATTTTTACCACATAATAATACGTCTCGGGCTTACTGCTGGAATAATTGACCTTTAATAGTCCTAATCAGGCAGTATAAAAAAGGCGATATCATTATATTCGTTGATTGATTAAATCTTCCGCTTTCAGATTTTGTTAGTTTTAATTGTATGACATAAAAAAGTTATTTTTTATCAATGGCGTAACTACGACTCGCATTCTACAGGGTGGCGCATAAGTAATGACAACATTTGAAAATCCTATAACTTTTTTTCTAAATAATTTTTTCTTGTAATTTTTTCATAACCTTGAAATAAACTATATGCAAGGTCATTATGCAAAAGTACACAACCTTACAACGAACCAAAATTGTATAATTTTATATTGAAAATGGACGTTCAATTACACAAACTCAGTTAGCGTACAAGTGATATTTCCAAGTTCGAAAGGCCCCGATTTACAGAACAATTATGAAAATAATTGAACGTTTTCAAGAAGAAGGTGTAGTCAGAGACCTTCCGAGACCAGGAAGACAACGTTCAGTCGTCACTGAAGCAAATCGACAGCGTGTTTCTGACAATATTGAAAGCAGCCCAGGCACTTCAACACGACGGCGCTCAACCCAATTGGGAATGTCCCAGCTGTTGAAAATCACCCACAGATATGGTTTCAGCAAGATGGAGCCACACCACACACAGCAGGCACAACAATGCCACTTCTACGGGAATTTTTTGAAAATCGCATAATCTCCCGAAATAGCGACTTCCCATGGCCCACCTGCTCACCTGAATTATCGGCCCCAGACTTCTTCCTGTGGCCATATCTGAAGGAAAGGGTGTACGTGAACAAACCTCGGACCATTCAACAACTAAAGAACAACATTACACAAGAAATTCAAGCGTTAGGAGCAAACTTTCTCCGATCTGTAATGGAAAATGCCCTGGAAAGAGCCCGACTTTGCGAAGCTGGAAATGGCCAACACTTACGTGACGTAATATTCCATGTGTAGTATGGAACAAATTCGCCAAGCCTCTAGAATCGACCAATAAATTTTTTTTTTCGATTGAACAAAAAATAAAAAAAATATCACAAAAAAACTTGTTGTCATTACTTATGCGCCACCCTGTATTACATATCTGGTTTTACTCTTGAAAAAAGATTCTTTTTAAACATTTTTTAAAACAAACATCTCTTTTCTTCACAGCATTTTTTCTTTTGTAGCTATGAAAGAGCTACCACTGTAGATGCTTTTGGTCTGTGTTGAAGCACAGTATGCCTCCACTCTGATAGAAGAGAAGTGACACAATACTTCCCATTTAGGTGCTTTTTCAATATGAGCGCACCGGAAGGTATCCCTTATGAACAACTGTAACCAAATTTTTAATACAATTTTTTTTGTCGTGTGGGAATCGAACTCGGGACGTTCCGTATCTTTTTTTTATTATTCTTATTTTTAAATAGAATTTATTGTTTGTTTGACATTTACAGAAATGTATAAAGCGTTACGGCTTACCGATATCGTAAGCGAGTATCTTACCACTGAGCTTATCATGCACTCCTTTCATCCACAGATGTGCACAGAAACAAACTCCAGACTTCCGACTTACGAGTCTTACCTGAGCTTTGAGCAGAACAGCAAGGAAGGGGGCAATAGCCCCACCCGGGTGCAGTGTCTGTACGAGAGAGCTGTGGCTGATCTACCCCTCACAGGTGAGAGAGAGAGAAGGGTGCAGTGAGAGAGAGGTAAGAGAGAGAGAGAGAGAGAGGGGGGGGGGGGGCAATAGTCCGGGTTCGAAACACAGCCGTAATTGAATATCTTATCTGATTAGTAGAAAAACACTCTTCGTTCCTATTTTTGTGTTTTCAAACATCCATTTACACTTTAGAGTATTAAGTGTTTCCAATATTAACTGCCAAAAGATCCTCTACAATGATGAACAGGAAAAACCTGTAGCCCGTTCCAGAAACACTCTCCACTCTTATAATCTCCAAATCTCCCTTTCAACTATCACACGACGCACTCTGATTGGTTACTTTGAACGCAATAACCAATCAGAGTGCGTTGTGTGACGGTTGAAAGGGAGATTCGGATATTTCGAGAGTGTGGGGAGTGTTTCTGGAACCAGGCACATATCTATTCTCAAACTCATAATATTTTTTTACTTATTTATTTTGTCATTTGTTTGTTTTTTGTTTTGTTTTTTTTTTTTTTTTTTTTTTCTTCTTTTTTTCTCTTCTTAATTTTATACTGTTACCTGGACTTTGTTCTCCTAATAAAGCTTAAAAAAATCTGGTGTAAACATCACACGACTTTCCTTATCATATTAGGAATGGAAACGGGACCAAAAGCCACTGGTGACTCAAAGGTAACATTTAGCTAAAAATAAACATCAAATTCGTAATCAGCACCTTCAAATCATTGGATTTGATATGTCACAACTCCCATCTAGGATGAATAATAAAAATGTTAGTCCCCGCGGGTCCCCCCCAAAATACCGGTAAATTGGGGCCGAGTTCAAAAAAGTTCAAGATATCAAAAAAATGATCAGAATAGACTCCTATTATTTTTTTAATCTAAGAAAATGTTGTTCTCTAACTTTTTTTGTATCTTTAACCAATTCATAGAAACGGCGCTTGCGGCCAATATTTGCGGCCCTGCGGCCGCATTCTGCGGCCGATTGCAACCAAAATTTTCGTGGTTCGTCTGGTGTATAAAATTAATTTCCATACCAAATTTCAAGTCTCTAGCTCTTACCGTTCTTGAGATATCCTGTTCACACACAGACTGACAGACAGACAGACGCACGGACCAATGGCTGAAAACAACTTTTTTGGTATCCTGAGGCTATGATTCGTCCAGAAATGTGAAAAACTGGGTAGGTCAAATTTTCGACGAATACAATACTTTCCTTATTATAGGATAAGGAAAGTAAAAAAGAAGAAGAAGAAAAAAAAAAATCAATCACCCGATTGAATCCAGGTGTAAACGCAGTATAAAAATATTAAGACTCCTACTGTTCCTCCTCTCAGATTCCCTCTGGACTTCCTACATCAACTACCTCACTGATGTGATTCGCTCAGAGGAGCCCGTATTGAAAGTTCTGGAGCGAGCAGTGAGGAATTGCCCTTGGATAGCCAAGCTGTGGTTACTCTATTTGCAGCGAGCGGAGAGCTTTGCAAAACCTTTGGCTCAAATTACGAGTGAGTATCATTAAATAATGTTAAAAAATCAAGGTTTTATCTTTTCCGTTGTTCTTGTTCGAAACGTTCATAAGTTATGGCCTGTGACAGATGCCTCATAGCATTTTTCCTTTATTTATGTCAAATTAAACTGTTTGTATAATGAGGACTTCCTATTACGCTGATACTCTAAGGGCGTACGTAAATAATAGACATTTTTTTTCCAGCTCTGTGGACAGTCTAGATTTAGGTATTGCTTTAAATGATTTAAGGCAAAATTCACAAACGTTTTTGTAATACCTCTGTGGCGCTAAGTCACAGATTGCGTACTGTGTAAAATAGAGAAAACCAACAATCAACAATGACTTTTGATATAGAATTTGTCCATTAATTTCGCCCTTATTGTTTTAAACGATTTAGGGCGAAATCCATAACATTTATACGTCTGTGGCGCTAAGTCTCGGATTGCGTACTGTCTTAGGTGGGGAAAACAAATGCTAAGCAATGACTTGAGTTATCAATTTTGTCTAGTAATTTCGCCCTGAGAGTAAATTCTGACTCAAACTTGTGATCTTGATCGATTTTGTATGAAAATTTCGTCCTAATTCTAAATAAAACATTGGTTATTGTTTATATTTATGTAGTCTGTCCCGGTAGCTCAGTGGTAAAGGCGGCACTCTGTGAATCCAGAGATTCCAGAGGTCGCGGGTTCGAAACCCAGCCGGGACATAGTATAGTATAGTATAGTAGTGCTTTATTTAGACTGTCAGCTCGAGACAGGGAGTCCCATTATGCTAACAGTTTAATATAGCACCTCTTTATTTATTGTTAATTTAATACAGGATAATATTTTAACTAGAAAAACATAATAACTAGAAATTATAACTAGAAAAATATAAATTACAATTAGTAATGTAGTGAAAGAATAAATTAATATAAAGATATCTAGACACACACTCACACTCTCACACACACACACACACACACACCCACACACATTCACATTTGGCACGAATAAAAAGAGAAAGGAAGGATTGGTAGGAGAGATGGGGATTTTAAAGGGCTAAGGAGTGATTGCCAACTGCTTCAGTAAGCTTTGCTTTAAAGGAATGTTCCGATAGTGAGTTGAGGATAGAATAGGGTACGGAGTTCCAAAGGTTCACTGAAGAGACTAGGAACCCTTTGTGGTACGCTTCCGTTCTACAGGATGGGATTTCTAGGAGGAGTGGATGAGACCTAGTTTCTCGTGTGCTAATAGTAGAACGAAAGCAATATTTCTCAAATAGATATGAAGGAGACTCTGTAGAGAGGATTTTGAAGACAGAAAATAGGGTAAGGAGTTTTCTCCGGTCCTCTACCTTTAACCACTGAAGACGGTTCAGGTAGGGAGTGATATGTTCCCAGCGCCTAACGTTGAAAATAAAACGAGCACATGCGTTTTGTGCCCGTTGTAATCTAATTGATTCCTCCTGGGTGAGTCCCAAGAGGATTGGGGCACAATATTCGAACAATGGCAAAACATAGAATTTTATAAGAAGTTTCCTTGAGTTCAATGAGAGATACTTTTTAAGACGACCTAATGACCAAAGTGCCCCAAAGACCTTTTTTCTTACATTACGAACCTCAAAGGTCCAGCTCAAGGTATCGTCAAAGATAATACCTAGATTTCTTGCTGATTGCACGACTTCAATGTCATCTCCATTTACTTGGATGAAGGGAGATGGAGGGGAGATATTTCGAAGAATTCCATGGCTAGCAATTAGTAAAACCTTAGTTTTTGAAGAATTTATTTTGAGTCCATTGATTTTTGACCACTCTACAAGTTTATTGATATCACTATTCATGATTTCGACCGCTTCAATAATTTCGTCTGGTTTGAACATATAGTAGAGTTGTAAATCATCTGCGTATAGATGAAAGCGAGATGATAAGAAACAAGTAGAAATATCGTTGATGAACAGACTAAAAAGTAGAGGACCCAAAACGGAGCCTTGAGGTACCCCTGAAACTACCGGCATCCATTTCGATCTCTTATTGCTTGCTCCTAATACACATTGAGTTCTTTCAGATAGGTAGGATCTGAACCAGTCAATAGTGTTTTCATGAAATCCAAAAGATTTCATTTTGGAGAGCAAAATTTGATGAGAAACTAGGTCGAAAGCCTTGGAAAAGTCAAAAAGTACGAGAATTGTGGCCATTTTGTTGTCCTTAGCCTGCTGGATATCATCGGTAACTTTCAACAGCGCAGAGCATGTACTATGACCTGACCGAAACCCTGATTGGAAAGAACTAAGGAGATTGTGGTTATTGAGATGCTTGATAACTTGAAGATGTATCATACGCTCCAGAACCTTTGAGAGAGAGCAAAGGAGACTGATAGGTCTGAAATCAGATGAACCTGAGGGGGTTTTTACTTTTGGAATAGGCCTTATCAGTCCCTTTTTCCATTGGCTGGGAAAGACTTTTTTACTAAGCGAGTAATTGAATATGTGAAGCAAGATTGGAGCCACAGTGTGCAACATACGAGTGATAAAGCTTAAGGGGATTTGGTCATAGCCCATTGATGATGGATTTCCTTTTTTCAAGTGTTTAACCAGATCAGAGTAGGTAAAGAGAGAAAATTCAAACTTAGGTACATCTGGCGGAGGCAAGGAAGAATAATGACGTGTCGTTGTTTCGATCACATTTGAGTCAGGTTGGGGAACAAGTGAGAAAGAATCTACAAGACTATTAACATCTACATCCGGGATGTCGTCTTTGATTTTGGGACGTATTTTCTTGAGATTCTTGTGAAAATCTTGAATGGGAAGATCTGGAGGGAACAGAGCATGCGTGTGACGGAGTTTTGCGTTTCTGATAGCCTGTTTAGCTCGGTTTCTGGCTATCCTGAATCTTTCAAAGTGTGTCAGAGATCCAGTTTTGACAAATCTTCGCCTCGCTCTGTCCCTCCTGTTAAGAAGCCTTTTTATTTCACAAGACATCCATGGCGCCGGTGGGTGGTGAGCCACAAAAGTTCGAATGGGAGCATGCTTATTGAAGAGATATTGAAGTACAATGTTGTTAAAACAGGAAAGCTTATCATCAATGTTTTCATAAGTAAAAACTCTATTCCAATCGGCTGCATCTGCGTCTTGAATAAATCTAGTAGTGTTGAAAAACTTGAAGTTACGCGCAGTGACGATCCTGTTTTTGTGTCGACGTGGGAAAAGTGAGTAACCTACATAGATAAGGTCGTGGTCTGAAAATCCAACAGGAAGTTGTCCATGACCAAGGACATCATGAAGTGAAGAAACGGCAATTAAATCAAGGAGAGAGTTAGAAGTTGAAGTCCGGTGAGTAGCCTGGAAGGGGAGTAAGTTCAGATTGAGAGATGAAAACATTGATTTGAGATTGAAGCTTTCCATGGAAGATGATAATAGGTTACAATTGAAATCACCACAAATAAATCGATGTGCGTAGTGGGGAAGAACAATTTCGAGTGACTCCTCGAATTGTGCGAGTGTACCAGCTCGTGGGGGATGGTAGACAACTGCAACCAGGATAGGACATGTGTTCACCGTGAGCTCAACTATGAGAAACTCAGGAGATTTTGAATATGATGGGGGCGAAGAAGCTAATACCTTGCAATTAAAAGTGTTGTTGTAATAAATTAAAACACCTCCGCCAGATTTGTCCTGCCTGTCATTACGTACTACTTGATAACCTCGGAGAAATATTTCGGAATCAGGAATTGAGGAATCCAACCAGCTTTCAGAGACACAGATTACATCCAGGCTTGACCCAGTGAACAACTGAGAGAAGTCCAAGAACTTCACCGGCGGTCTCATGGAGTGAGTATTCAAGTGGCACAATGTAAACTTGGTACCGTACGGAGCTAAACTGTTTCTCAGCAAGACGTCCGAGCCCAAACTCTCAACGTCCTCTGTGTCACTAGAATCTGATTGGTTAGGAGATGAAGCTAGAGAAGAGTTGGCAAAGGGAGGGGTATAGGAAGGAGAAGTCATGGGGGTAGGGAGAGTAGTAGGGAGGGTAGGAGTAGGAGTAAGGAGAGGGATTTAGATAGGAAAGGAAATTTATTCATGCCACACATACAAAACCCAAACATTCTCATTACAAAAATGAATAACAGTAAAAAAAAGTAAAAGAAATAGAAAAAAAAAAAAATCCTATTATTATTTTTAAATTAAACAAATAATAGTGTGTACTCAGTGTACAAAAATAAGTATATGGTGCTTTGTACTGTTTTCAAAGGCCCAAAAGATAGAAGAAAAAAAAAAAAAAAAAACAAAAAAAAAAAAAAAAAAAAAAAAAACAAATAAATAAAAATAACTTAGACCACAATAAGAACGTACAGTTTTGTCCCGCTCAATTAATCCATCCCACCAGCCACGGTACCGACAGCGAGATGAAGACCGAACTCATAACCAATCCCAGAGGCAACACGCCAGCCAGCTGTAGATGAAATTGACTTTACAGCCCCACACTCCACTACAGCCAACCGGCAAGTCCCAAAGATCGATTCAAATCCAGCCCCCACCCACCGAGGACGCCGCAACCGGAACGGCCGTCTGTAAACAAGAAAATTAAGCAAAAAGAAAAAAAAAAACAGAAAAAAAAGCTGAGCGCTCCATTCTTCATTTGGATGGAGGAAAATTATCAATAAAAATAAAATAAGTATAAAAAAATAGATTATTAATCATTAGTGAGTTTTTGTGAATAAAAAAAAAAAAAACCTCATCGCAATGTGTAATAGAACTAACCAGGTATTGAGGCAAGCAATGAATGGGATCATCATAATGATTATATTGGTTCCGTAATGTCCCTATACATATTACCCATAGCCTAGGTCTACGCATAGCAGCAGTTGATAAGTCATCATTATATTAAAGATAATGCGTTATGTAGGTACTAGGCTACAGGTAACTTATAATTAGCTACATAAAATCACTATAACCAATAACTGTGCGATTATCTACCTGGGAAGCGATAACTTAGAGATAACCAAATCATTTTGGTGACACTTCTACCTTTTGGGTACCTATTTATAGTGTGGTTATTAATCTACTTTCTTTGTCTACTTCTTAAGTCCCATGTTACACTGGTATCTTTTGGAGTTGTAGACTGAGTATCAGTGACAGTAACAATGGGGGTGGAACCCGGAGTCTGAGGAGCGCCTATGGAGGCCGCGGGGGTCGAACCCGCGGGGGGAGCAGAGTCTGATCGAGGTGGAATCACGGCAGGTGGAATCTGGTCCAGGCTCTTGACCACTACTCTCTGAAATTTGTTGCCGCCTTTGTCTATGTTGATAAGAATCTTGCCATCCGATGTCCAGCAGTTCTGCATTCCGTGAGTTATCTTGGCCTGTCGGAAGATTTTCAGGCGCTGGACCGTCAGGAACTCTGTTATAGTGTGAGGCTTCCCCCTCAGACGTTTTTTAGCACCGAACACCATCCTCCTGTGCTTGTAGGAGTAAAACTTCATGATGATGGGTCTCACTCGGTCAGGGTTTCCATCATCTGGTCTAGGTTTCCCTCCTAGTCTGTGGCACCGGGAGATGACATCAGATGACAGGTCCAGCTTCAGCTCCTGGTTGATGACTCGCATGACATGCCTGAGGCACTGGTCCTCGTTGTCTCCTTTGTCCTGGGACTCCGGTACGTTGCGGAGGAGCAGGCAGTTGCGCCTGCTGTACTGCTCCTGCTCCTCCAGGCGCTGCTCCAACTCCATCTGGCGCACCTCCAGCGTGCCCACCTTCCCCAGGGACTCCTTGATGCTGCTCAGCTCTGCCAGCACCACCTCCCGGAACATCTTGAAGGCACTTTCAAGGATTGAGAGCGAGTTTGTGACGGAGGTGTTGCTGCTCGATGCCACAGCAGCTTTGAGACTAGTTTGGAACTCTTCCAGCATGGAGGTGATATGATCTAGCCTGGTTGAATCCATGTTTTCTTCGGAACTATTATAATTTAAAAAAAAAAAACTCAATGATAAAATAGATTTTAAGACCGATGTAAAACTACACCACTTTGGGTCGAGTACACGAGTACTAAAGAGTCATGCGTTATTAATAACTGTACATCAGCATGAAAACTAACCCGTGCCGCCTAACTACGGGTGCTGATGAATTTTATTTTCATATGAAAAAAAAATTCGACAGTTGATTTTTTCTGAAAAATTATTAAAATACACTGTTTTTAAAGGGCTTGACCACAACACGTAGAAAATAGATCACTTCTGACATGACAAGTAATCCTCCCATTTGGAATTTTTACCACATAATAATACGTCTTGGGCTTACTGCTGGAATAATTGAACTTTAATAGTCCTAATCAGGCAGTATAAATAAGGCGATATTATATTTATTTTTATAAAGTTGATCGCACATAGAAATATGTGGTTCAGGACGAGCCAACTTTGAAATAAAGTTGGCTGGAAACTATCACTCACCCCTCCAGCTGTAGCCAAGCTGGCTACAACAACAGCATATTTATTTTTTCTCATTGTCTCTTTTTCTTTAGCAATATTAGAGCGAGCATTGAGCGCGGGGCTGAGTCCCAGCACCGACTGCGTGGAGATATGGGCGGCCTATATTTCCTACCTGCGCCGCCTCTACGATGCTACCGCTACTAGTCACGCGGCGAGCAGTGAGGAAGTGAAGAGCCTGCTGGAGAAGATCAGGGCGGTCATGGAGAAGTGCTACAGTCACACGATCGGGCGTGAGTGAAACAAACATCTTTATCACAATCGTAACCTAACCTAACCTAACCTTTATTAGCTTTATTAGCTATATTTTTTAAGCTTTATTACGAGGACAAAGTACAATGGTAACAGTATAAAATTAAGAAAAAAAAACAAACAAATGACAAAATAAACAATTAAAAATAAAAATTACAATAATGTCCTACCTAAAGGGCGGGGTTATTGCCTGTGGCAAAAAATAATACAAGATATTGTAAATTAAAGTGGTAAAGTCCTATGATTTTGCGCTACCTACTAAAATTGTGACATAGTAACCCAAAGAAAAAGCATTATTATTATTATTACTTTTTCTCTAGCAGTAAAACAGTTCTTGTGTCAATATTTACAAAAAAAACCATGTTTAGATATTTTTGATTTTCCAATTAGTAAATTGTCATAAAAATAATAATTGATAAAAACCATAATACTAATAAAATGAAAACCAACTAAACAGACTGTGAGATGTGACATTTTTCAGAATTCTGTGACATTTTTCAGAATTCGGCATTGTCATCGACCCCCAGGTTAAGCTACTTCGGCTGTGGTCACATTTCGAAGCGTCTAGAACCCGTGACCTGGAGAAGATGCGGCTCATTTGGAACGATACGCTTGCTGACTACGGAACGGACAAGTCAGCATTGTGGAGCCTCTACATCAGCATGGAAAAGTAAGACTCACTTCACTAAAGAAAAAAAAATGTATCAAGGGGGGAAAAATACTGATTTGTATGCTGTGTACTTCTAGCAATCAGCGAAAATGCTGACAGCATCTTTGTTTTATTGTTATTTAATAAATAAGACATTTGTTTCTCTCTGGTCACGGCACTAATGTTACATATTATAAATGAACGCATGACCTAAAATCAAGTGGATTTCTAGAAATCATAACTGCTCACTAGGTATTCTTCATCTTTGTACAGAGTTACAAGGAAATTGTCAAACCAAATTATTTTACGCTTTTCTCCTCTGTCTATTCGAAATGTATCCGGGACATGACAAGTTATCCTTACATTTCCATTTGGGATTTTTATCACAATTTTATTGACATGATACGTCTTGGGCTTTTTTTCTGGAATATTGGTTCTCATTAGGCGATATTATAACTATCGGGCACCTAAAAACATGGGCAAACCCCGTTCATATATGGCAAACCCGTTAACGATATTATAACTCCACATGAAATTCTACATGTGGAGCATTACATGTAGAACTTGAGCAGTTTATAAACAGACTATCCCAAACACTGACTGACAAATGGAAGAGAAGTTATTCTCAAATTTTCAGTTGGTTGAAAGCCAAGATCCAACTGGCAATTTATTTATTTATTATTATTTTTTATTTTTTTTAAGACGCAAATCTTGATTCTTGATATACATCGAGTTCCCTCTGTTACATGATCTCAGTAGATAATATACAGGTACAAAGCCCGGCTTAGATATGGTTGTAAGAGCAGTGTCCCTAAGGTTGCGAGAAACTAGACAGAAGTTTAAATCAGCAATGATTGAAGATGGTGCGGGAGTAGACTATATAATATGTCAATAAATAAATAAATCTTATTTATAATATCCTGTATAAAATTTACAATAAATAAAGAGGTGCTATATTAAACTGTTAGCATAATGGGACTCCCTGTCTCGAGTCGAAAGTCTAAATAAAGCACTACTATACTATACTATACCTCTTCCCCACCCCCCCACCCAAAAAAATATTTTTTGGATATAAAATATTTGTTCCTCTTGTTTCAGACGGTACGGGGACGCCAAGCACACTCGCAAGTTGTTCGCGCGAGCACTGGCCTCACCCAGCCTGGACTATCCCGAGTCCATCGCGGCCGAGTGGCTGGACTACGAGGCGCAGGAGGGGAGTCTGGAGGCCTACCAGGCAGCCGCTGCCAGGGTGGAGGAGAAGTTGAGGGAGGTGGAGGCGAAGAGGAGGGAGGTGGAGGCGAAGAAGAAAGAGGGAGGAGGAGGAGGAGGGAAGAAAAAGAAGAAGACCAAGGAGAAGAGAGAGGAGGAGGCGGGAGACGGTGTGAACAAGAGAAAGGTGAGAGCGGGGAATCCCACCTCGTCATTTTTTTTTATTTTTAACACGTATGAGACGGGTCCTATTTTCTATAGTTTGTACGCTGGGACGGATTCAAATTAAGGTATGTGTTCCAAATATGACAAAAAAAAAAAAAATTGGAACGGGCGAGTACAAAAATATATTAATAATAGCATTATCTGTGCCCACCGGTGGGTCACGTTACAAGGGAAATTGAAGAGAAAAAAAAAATCATACGTGTTAAAGACGTCTGTTTCACAGCTTTTTTTTATTTCGTAGCCATGAAACAGGAGCTACTGTAGACGCTTGTGGTCTGTGTTGTAGCTTGTCCATCCTGTAGTATGCCTCCCCTCTGATGGGCGAGAAGTGACACAGTACTTCCCATGTAGGTGCTGGGTCAACACGAGCGCACCGGAAGAAATCCCTTACAAATAACTGTAACTTAATTAATTCAAATTCAAACCTATTTTTAATTTGGCTTTTAACGTCCCTTTCCAATGCATATCTCGACGAGGGTTTTACCCTCGATTATCTGGGAACTCGATCTGGGAACTTACAAACCAGCTACTCAAATTAACAGCCCAGCCTGAGTGGGGTATTAACAGCCCAGGAGTAGCCAGCATCGAAGGTTTGAAATGGTTACTTGTTGTACGTTGCTTAACTTCAATGACAGAACGAGAACTGGTGTATTCAACGTGTCACTGACGTTAGCTTGGTTTAATTTTACTTACATACCTCAAAGTTCTTAATAAACTCTCACACCTGTCTTTTTCAAGATGACTTTTCAAAGTTTTTTTTTTTTCATAGCATCGAAACAGCAGCTACTGTAAAATACTAGCTTCTTGTTTCTTTATTTGATAAACCTCAAATCCGACCTCCGTGGCTCAGTGGTTAAGAGCATTGGTTGCTGACCCGGAGGTTGCGGGTTCGAATCCCGGCCGGAACAAAAAATTCTAACCGAGTTTTTCCGTTTCCGGAATGGCATGAATGTAAAGGTAAAGTGCTCTGAAGTAATGCGAAAGCGGTTCCGGGGCACAACTACCTTTTCAAAAAAAAAAATAATAACAACCCTTAACCTGGTTCCAGATAAGCTCCAACGGTTCCCCTCCCCCCACCAAGGTGTCTCGGTTTGGCGACGCAGTGACTAGCACGGTGGTGCTGAGGAAACCCAAGCCCCAGGCACCGGGTGATCAACCGATGGAACTCGGCGCACCGGTGGAGACCAAGAAAACCGGTGAGTAGACAATCACTTTTCGTATTTTTCTTTATATCTGTCGAGCTTACAACCGAGCTAGAGATTGTACTGTCTCTTCCTTGGATGGTAAGGAATAGTTCCACCGAACTCAGCGCACCGGTGGAGACCAAGAAAACCGGTGAGTAGACAATCACTTTTCGTATTTTTCTTTTTATCTGTCGAGCGTACAACCGAGCCAAATATTGTATTGTCTCTTCCTTGGATGGTAAGGAAGTGTTCCACCGACCTCAGTACCTTGATCATTAAGGGTTGGGTGGAAGAGATTGTCATAGGCAATAACCCCGCTCTTTAATAAGGACATATCTGTATATTTATTTATCTTTTTTTCGCTTTTTATAGTTCTTATTGTTTCCATTTTTAATGTTTATTATAATTTTTTGTACCGTACATATGTCTTTTTATATCTAATAATAATAAGGCGGACTTGTAAGCTGGAGGATGATGGTTTGATACCTATCATCTTGTTAGGTAAATTTTAGAAATAAAATAATATCGCCTTATTTATACTGCCCGATTAGAATTAAATGAGTCCTATTATTCTAGCTGTAAGCCGTAGACGTATTATTATGTGGTCAAAATATCAAATGTGAGGATAATTTTTCATGTCACGGCTGGGTTTCGAACCCGCGACCTCTAGATTACGAAACCGACGTGACGCCTTGACCACTGAGCTACCGGGACTGACATTAGTTGATAGTAAGCTGATGTAGACTGATGTGATCAACTAATTTAATATCCTTTTATGTTCCCTTATCCGTTCTAGCGTTGTGGGAAATCGCTAACACAAACTATTTATTTATTTATTTATTTACACTTTATTTTTTATACAATACATACAACAATAAATTATTAACAAAGATAAAAAAAAATTAACAATAGGTATTTACAAAATAAGATATGGAAAAAAAAATAATAAATTTAAATGTACAATGTATTGTAATCCGGGGCGAAGTTAATGCCTTAGGCATTCTCTGCCACTTAACTACAATACAATACGCTAATACAAACTACAATGACCACATAATAAATAATACGTCTACGGCTTACAGCTAGAATAATAGGACTCATTTAATTCTAATCGGGCAGTATAAATATGGCGATATTACGACTCACTATGCCAAACTTTGTTTTGGCATAGTGAGATTTTCTGTCTTGCGCTGACGGTTTTTTTTTTTAATAATTGTCTACACATGCCAAATGAACTTTATTTGGCATACAATTACTGACAACATCATTTCTGTAGATTGCGATGAAATATCAAAATCTACAGAAATAGAAGGCACAGTCTTAATTAAGCACTGAATATACTTCTACATACTTCCTAATATCTATTATACACATTTATATATCTGAGAAGTATATTTCTGTACTATTATTATTATAGAAAGCTTTATTAGGTAGAAGAATAAATTAATATATACAGTAGAATATAATGAAATACTCGTATACAGAAAAACAAAACGATTAAGCAAATATACAAGAAAAAAAAGAGAATGAAATTGAAGTTATGTCCTACCTAAAGGGCGGGGCTACTTGAGAAGAAACAGCGACTCACATTCTATTTGAATGTGAGGCACTGGAGCTGAAAAGATTCAGGATATTTGGCAACAATAATCTTGAAATTGTACCAAACTTGGGAACCAAAGTCAAGAACCTAGCCCTGCTTGTCCAGGGAACAGGAATCTGGACATAGTAAACCAAGAAATAATCTTCTCACACATACTAAACAACTAGGGGTCTGAGCAAGTCAAACTGGTCACAATAGATCTAATGGAGGTCGGTGTGATAATTGGGGCTCTTCTTGTGGGACCCCAACCAGTTCATAATAATAATAATAATCTGTCTGCTTGCAGAGGAGGAGCTACTGAAAGAGAGGGGCGTGGTCGCAGAGCACGACCCCAGCAAGGACGACAGAACCGTGTTCCTGAGCAATATGGACTTCGCGCTGGGCGAAGATGTCATCAGGGAGACGCTAGCCACCGCAGGGGCCATAGAGGAGGTGCGACTCGTCAAGAACTTCAAGGGGCTGTCCAAGGGATTCGCGTATGTTGTGTTCAGTAAAAAGGTAACAGAAAATTTTCGTGTTTATTTCGATAAAGACATAAGTCCAGCCTATAAAACTAAAATTTACTTGAAAAATATGACACTTAAACGTTTGTGTTCAGTAAAAAGGTAACAGAAAATTTGGACCTTGTTTTTGACATTTTCATGTCTTTGCTCTGGCACATAACCAAAATTATGTGACGAAATTATGTAACGAAATTATGTAACGATATTATGTAACGAAATATTGAATTGTAAAGGGAGAGAAGAGGGAAAGTGTGTGTCATGCGCACAATGGCGAAGTATTGAATTGTAGAGGGAGAGAAGAGAGAAGGTATGTGTCATGCGCACAATACGAAATTTGGTCAGTTGGGTTTTGGACCTTGAATAGTAAAGATGAAAATGTCCCAATGGTTGCAGACTCGTATGCAAGCGTTTTTTTTTATTTTTAAAGAGGAACGTTTGTTTCACAGGTTTTTTTATTTCGTAGCCATGAAACAGCAGTTAGTGTAGGTAACAGAAAATTTGGACGTTGTTTTTTTTTTTTTTTTTTTTTTTAAAAAAAGAGGAGCGTTTGTTTCACAGCTTTCTTTATTTCGTAGCCATGAAACAGCAATTAGTGTAGGTAACAGAAAATTTGGACGTTGTTTTTCTTTAATTTATTATTTTTTTTTTTAAAGAGGAGCGTTTGTTTCACAGCCTTTTTTTATTTCGCAGCCATGAAACAGCAGTTGGTGTAGACGCTTGTGGTCTGTGTTGTGGCTTACACATCCCGTTTGTCTCTCTCCCTTCTGATGGGCGAGAAGTGACACAGTACTAATCATTTAGATGCTGGGTCAACACAAGTGTACTGGAAGTGTCACCGACCCCGGCAGTCCTAGTCTCTTTTTGGGGTGGAACGACTAAGAACACAAATTAGCAGAATCCTTGTCAATGATGCGGTTCTATAAATGTAGAGTTCGAACCATTAACAAAGTTCCAACAAGCGCCTTAGTGTTTAAGAAAAGAAATGAGTGATAATAATAAGAATTAAATAATTCTAGTGCTTAAAATATATTTTTGTATTTATAATAAAAGTAATCAAGGGTGTAATAATTGTAATATTAAGTTGTCCTCTGAGAGACTATCGAAAATAAAAAGTAGATGGAAATTGGACTCACCAGCAGGAACTCAACCACTCACTCACTTCGACTGCCCCGAGGTTTGGTAGTTGTCATGCCAGGAGGACCCATGTTTAAAAATTGCAAACACTTTGTTTTTCCTAGCTCGTGATAGAAGGTAGGTATCCCCCTTACTAGCAAGTGTAACCCACTTTTCAATACAATTTTTTCATTGGGTCTGGGAATTTAACTCGCGAGCTTCTGCATGGCAAGCGACTATCTTACTACATAAGGAAAGTGTGCACTGGTAGTCAAGTGGTTAACGCGCTAGTCTGGCAATCCAGGTAGCGTAGGGATCTGTTGGTTCGAATCCCACCCAGTGCACGAATTTTTCCTCATTAATTTGAGTTTGTGACCACATAAATAAGACTGAGGGTTAGCTGGTAGAAAATGCTCTGAGCATTAACCTCGCCTGATGGCTTCCTTCCACTATAAAGTATTATTATTATTACTATAATAAATGAGAACAATTAAAGTAATTTTTACTAACTTCACTTTTGTGTGAAGTTAGTAAAAATTACTTTAATTGTTCTCATTTATTAAAATGGACCTTCACAAAATTACTGAGTCATCCATCCAGATTATTACTATAGTTTTAATCATCTTCTGATCATAGGCCGAATTTGCTTTTGGTTTCCATCATCATGATTCCTTTGTGTTCTAGTCAGAGGCCCAGGCAGCGCTGGCTATGGACCGCACCAAAGTGGCAGGACGACCCCTCTTCATATCCGAATGTAACCCGGAGAAAACCTCACGCAAACCCGGCCTTAAATTCAGCGTAGGAGTACTGGAGAAGACGAAATTATTTGTGAAAGGTAATCTTCTATTGACATTTTCATGTCTTTGCTCTGGCACATAACCAAAATTATGTGACGAAATTATGTAACGAAATTATGTAACGATATTATAATTATAACGATATTATGTAACGATATTAAGTAACGAAATATTGAATTGTAAAGGGAGAGAAGAGGGAAAGTGTGTGTCATGCGCACAATGGCGAAGTATTGAATTGTAGAGGGAGAGAAGAGAGAAGGTATGTGTCATGCGCACAATACGAAATTTGGTCAGTTGGGTTTTGGACCTTGAATAGTAAAGATGAAAATGTCCCAATGGTTGCAGACTCTTATGCAAGCGTTTTTTTCATTCAAGCGCTTGATAACGACCATTCAACCTAGTTGAAAACCATTGTATAATGTTTCAAAAACAATGCCACTAGAGTTAATATTGTGTAACCAGCATGGGTACAGGTATGATCTCCAAGCAACTTTAGTTTGCTATGTACTGAACCACACAATGTTATGTGCGATCAATCATCGTGAGAAGAACCTTAGGAAATAAAATTGCAAGCTAGCCTCTTTTATATATATGTATATATAAAAGTTAATCATGTTTTGTTTAAAATGTACGGATGAAGTGTTTTTCTAAAACCTAGGCCTCGCAATATTAGGGGCCTAATTATGAAACAGGATTCAAGTTAGTATAAACCATACATGCGCTCATGTCAGAGTTTCAACCAATCACATTTCACTATGGCCCGAGTTGAGGGACAGTTTGGCTTATCTTAACTTTGATCCTGATTTATAATTCGGCCCTAATTGAAGTTATGTTGCCCCATTATGTGGATTTTCTACATGGATGATTTTTTAAATTGCCAAGTATTTAAAACTATATTTTTTACTTTCTATTGTTTTCAAGGTATAAAAAGTAATTTAATCTTCTTCTTTTTCAAATTGAGGTCATGATTCGTTATCGAATAAAAAAGTAATAAAAATCAAACAAATTATTTGTACCTATCATCATTTTATTTTTGCATTTCATTTTTATTGCCAGGTCTTCCGTTTTCAACCACAGAAGAGGAACTGAGGGAGTTATTTGTCAAGTATGGTGAGCTCAGGGATGTACGGCTGGTGGTGAAGCGGAACGGCAAGTCCAAAGGATTAGCCTACGTTGAGTACAAAGATGAGGTAAGATCGGATAGGAGAGAAAATTAATTTTTGAGATTAATTTTTATTTTTATCGCGCTAAAGATAATGAAAATAGGAGAAAGCCAGCCAACTTAAGAACAATCGTTTCAGAAATATGTGTTTCTAAATCAATAAAAATAAATACCTATGAAGATTCAATCTGGAAATGAAAAATAGATTTTAATAAAATTCATTAAAAATTTCTCATTTAAATACAATTATTTATTAGTAGAACAATGTAATGTACAATATTTACAGTATGAAATGAATAAAAAGAAGAAAGAGGATAGAGAAAAAAATCGATAAAACAAAAAAATGAAGAAAATAATACTAATCCTACCTAAAGGGTGGAGTTATTGCATGTGGTCATCTCTTCCGCCCAATCCATTAGTTTTCACCATTTTCAAAATAATTTTCACCCATGAATTTAAGATTTAATTGGTTGGATCATAATTGAATCAGTTATTTTGAAAAGGGGTTTAAGTCCAATTTTTGCGAAATTTGTTTTATTATGAAAATGGATTCTATGGACCTAGACGCATCGTTATGTATGAGAAAGACAAAAATCCGATCAGTCATAAGGAAGTTATAGCGAGTTAAATATCTTGTCCGTGACTAAATCCCTTTTCGAAATGACTCATATTGAAGACACTACTTGTTGATAACATCATATTTGTTCAGTTTATTTTTTTATTCAGTTTCAGGTCAGTTTATTAGTCTTAGAATTGACATAAAATATGTGGTTTGTTATATTACACCTCATATTCTGAATTGTATTTTTCTTTGCATTGTATTGTAACCTCAGAGTTGACTCAATAGTATCAATAAACATTTGCAGTTCATCTGTAAATAAATGCCCTTGCCCAAATTGGGTGATTTTGGGGCTTATTATTAATATTATTATTATTATGTGGTTTGTGGTTGACCCAATCCAAAATGATAAATAATATGCATATGTGGTTAACAGATTTACCTATTTTCGTGTTTATTTCGATAAGGACATAAGTCCAGCCTATAAAACTAAAATTTACTTGAAAAATATAACACTTAAACGTTTGTAAATCCGTTTCATAATGTCTTTTAGCCTAATTAATCATTACACGAAGAAAAAAATATGCCATATTTTATATTTTCTGAAATAAATAGTTTTTTTTTGTTTTCTAAAAGTTTACCTTTCGTGACTTAAACCCTTTTCAAAATAACTGATTCAATTATTTCCTTCCAGATCTCCGCCTCCAGTGCTCTGCTGGCCACAGACAACATGCTGATAGGAGATAAGCACATAGCCGTGGCCCTCAGTAAACCTCCAGAGCGCAGCTCTGGGTCTGCCGCCTGTCTGAGCACGGACTTCTCACGTAGCATATCACTGGGTAGTGGTGTCTCGTCCAGTAATTCAATGTAAGCTGAAAACTTCTTGGCGTTTTTTTTTTTTTTTTAATCAATGTTTTTTGTGAGGATATCATTTTTTTTTTTTTTTTTTTTTGTTATTAATTTATCTGATTTTGTTACATAAGTATAAGTAGTGCTTTATTTAAACTGTCAGCGCAAGACAGGTAGTCCCATTATGCCAACAGTTTAACAAAGCACCTCTTTATTTATTTGAGTATAGGTACAATGTAAATAAAATAACAATTAGAGGTAAGTATGATAGAACACATGATACATTGGTTCTCATTAACTTCTTATTCCATGTATACCATATTATAATTATTCTCGTACTGCCTTGAATAATCACAGCCTAGAAATTTAACCATTTTATTTTCTAAGTAAGACTTATCTTATTATTACAACCATATAATTATGTTTTATTTTTATTTAAATGTTCTCCCCTCGGCTTGAAATATTATGACTACTGCCCATAGTCCAGAGGTCTCGAGTTCGACTCCCGGTTGGGGCAGACTTTTCGAAGAAAATTCTGTCCCCTCCAAACACGTGAGGCTGGCATTTCCGGCCACGATCAGATTAGGTACACGATCAGTTGCATATCTGTACACGATCAGTTGCATATCTCATTAAGACAAAACTTGTTTTATTTAATTTCAGTCGCAAGACCCAGCTCTCCTTTATACCACGCTCTCTTCAGAAGACACCTGCGCATGTGCCAACCAAACCATCCATCAATAATAATGACTCGCCAATGAGTGACAGCAAAACTTCCAACATGAAAACCAATGACGACTTTAGAAATTTGTTGTTGGGTAAAAAATAAAACTATTTTTCCCAGTCAAACTGATGAAATGTTACAGTTACATATTTATGTGACAATTGTGACATACATGAAAAATATGGTATCTTGAGAGTCAAGACTCAGGATATCCAATAACTTTATCGGTTTAAAAACATCCTTAATTTACATGTATAACTTAAGAGCTATTTGCTCATGTTTTAATATTAAGTGTTCAGAAATTACAACTGAAGAAAAATATAGTTTTTGACCCAGACCTTTCAGATCTGTCTATTACATAATTCCCACCAATAAAGTCAGGCCAATTTGTTTATAATTACATGAATTCCATTGTTTGGACGAAAAGATATTATCTCTTGTCAAATATACTCGTAGGTTTGCTATTAAATTTTAAATCAATTTGAAGTTGATTTTCAAATTCCTTCTTTCTTGTAATTGAATCTTGTGCTTTTAAAGATTATCTGCTCTTATAATGACTTTATGTAAATATAAATAATTCTTAATTTTTATTTTATTTTTAATTTTATTTATTGATTTGATCAACAGAAGTGTTACTTGTTTAATTTACAATTTCATAATATTTTCATTCATGTTACTTTTTTACTGATCTATTTTTGTAAATAATTTTCAGTGCTAAATAAATATACTGTGAAGTTTAACCATGTTTGTAAATATATCATTTGTAGGTTCTGAAATGAAGTAAATATGTACTTTTAATTTCATACTAATCATAACATACTCGTAGGTACTTGATATTTACTTTTTTTTTCAACAATGAAATTTACATATTTTCCATAGACACAACAAAACAAAATTGATTTGGAATACATTAAACAATTTCTCATTAGAATTCAAACTTCCCTGAACTTACGCATTTGGCAGTGATCACTAAATTACTAAATTTCATGTACTATACATAACTTTTAATTTACATGTATAACCAGAGTCGAGTTTTTTTTATATACATTTTACATTCAACTCTGTATTTTTAACCTCTCATGCATAAAATCTAATTACTAGTGATTTTTTTAATCACTAGTAATTAGAAATGTTAGGGAAAAAATAGATTTACATTACTTGAGTTTACTGAAGTGTTCAACTATTCAATTTTTATTTACCAGCCAGAGATAATGCCAAACATTCTTTATCAAACACCTCGACCGAGTTGTGAAGAACGCATTATACAAAGAATATAATAATAATATCGCCTTATTTATACTGCCCGATTAAGACTATTAAAGTCTCATTTTTCTAGCAGTAAGCCCAAGACGTATTATTATGTGGTAAAAATCACAAATGGGAGGATAACTTGTCTTGTCCCGGCTGGGTTTCGAACCCGCGACCTCTGGAATCTCTGGATTCACCGAGTGCCGCCTTCACCACTTAGCTACAGGGACAAATTACACTCTAGTAGAATTTAACCAGCAGGCGAGGTTAATATTCAAAGCATTTTCTACCACCCAACCCTCAAAGTCTTATTATTATGTGGTCACAAACTCAAATGAATGAGGCAAAATTCATGCACTGGGTGAGATTCGAACCAACGGATCCCTACGCTTCCTGGATTACCAGACCAGCTTCCTACGCATAAAATGTAATTAAAGATACTTACAATCAGAAGAGAAACCTTGATCTTCTCATACAATACTTTTTGGACAAAAATTTTACGAGTTGATTACACATTGGCATATCTACAATCTACAGAGAAGTTGTGACACAAAATAAAAAAATTAAAAAAGTTTCGTGGTTTGTTTGGTACATAAAATCAACTTCTATAAAAATTTCAAGTATCTAGTCTAGATATCGTGTTCACGGACACACACACACACAAACGGACAGGACCAACGGCCGAAAACAACTTTCGTGGTATCCTGAGGCTAGTGAGAGCATTTTTTCCCTTACTATTAAATTTCTAATCTTTTATTAAATTCGTCATTCATAATTATTATATCCAAGACCATTTGTCAAATAAGGTAAATAAAACTATTTTTGTCCCCAAATAAGGATCAAAGTACCTTGTCTTAGACTGCTCTCAAAATCTTTTATGACTATGAAATGGACGAGTCATTCTTTTAATCTTGTGGCTATGAATTAGTCCGATGACGAATAATCCTATTCACATAGGTAATTATTATTAAATAATTACATTAACTTTCTATCTATGGAAAATATTTCTGAGACCTTTATTTCCTTGTTTAAGTTTATTCCTGACAAGACTATGTTTAAATTCAATCCAAGAAATGTATTGTAATGATCTTGTCAGAAGAACCAAATTTTTCTTTTGTGTTGTACGTTGTTAATTGTATTGTACATTGCATAGTCAAAAAAATACAGGCGCGCATAAAATATTTTCTAGAGCGAAATTTTTGGGATACCTGAATTCTATAATAGTAAATACTAAGTTCTCTGCTAGCTTCACATACAGAGTGTCCACTTTTAATGTGCGCCATAGGAAAAATACATGCAAAAACAGTTTTTCTTGTCTCAAAAGTCGCCATTAAGTATTTTAATTAAACCAAATATGTTAACTCATGTATTTTTATCTGAAGAATCCACTGGTGGTAATTTCATACTCCTGGGACTTACAGTTAAAAAGTTAAGGGTTCGAAATCCGAGAAATGTGTTATGTTTGAAACTCAACATTTTTGTACAATTGGATACTCTATTTTCTGTATTTTTTCACGAGAAATTGATTGGTAATATTTTCAATTACCTGGGGTTTACAGTTAAAAAGTTCTGGGTTCGAAACCGAGTTATTGCGTTATGTTTGAAACTCAATATTTTCGTACACCTGGATACCTACCTGGTTTCTGGTTTTACTAACTGTGATACCCTATTTTAGCATTCTTTAACTTTATTTGTGTATTTTTTCAATAGAAATAACGATTTCTGCTTCTTTTGTCCAAAGAAGACCTACTGAAAAAAGGCGTGTTTTAAACTTGAATTCATGACTTTGTAAAAAAGAACAACTGATAATCAGTTTATGGGTAGGTACTTACTGATATTGAAGTTAGATTCGATTTTCAAAGATATCTCCATCAGCAGCAACACAATATTCCAATCTGTCGTAAAATTCATTGCGAACATTTGCCAATTTACGTGCTGTTATGTTGTTGCATGCTTGGGTGATGGCATCTTTCAATGCCTCTACATTGGGGTATGTTTTACCTTCGTGATAAAGTATTGCTTTTAGGTAACCCCAAAGAAAAAAGTCATTTGGTGATAGATCGGGTGATCTTGCTGCCCAATCAATATCACCATTGTGAGCTATCACCCTTCCTGGAAATGCTGCTTGTAAAAACTCTTTGACTAATCTTGAGTTGTGGGCTGGACAACCGTCCATTTGAAAAAAAATTTCTCTTTCACCAACAACATTTGTGATTAATGGACCTATTTCATGAACAAGGAGGTCGAGGAAGAGTTCTGAAGTTAGACTTTCATTGTAGAATATTGGACCAATAATGTGTTGTCCTACTATTCCTGCCCAGACGTTTACTTTTTGTGGGTACTGAGTATGAGGCTGTACCAAGAGTAGAGGATTTTCTTTGGCCTACCCATAAACTGATTATCAGTTGTCCTTTTTTACAAAGTCATGAATTCAAGTTTAAAATTCAGTAGGTCTTCTTCGGACAAAAGAAGCAGAAATCGTTATTTCTATTGAAAAAATACACAAATAAAGTTAAAAAATGCTAAAATAGGTTATCACAGTATTAGTAAAACCAGAAACCAGGTAGGTATCCAGGTGTACGAAAATATTGAGTTTCAAACATAACGCAATTACTCGGTTTCGAACCCAGAACTTTTTAACTGTAAACCCCAGGTAATTGAAAATATTACCAATCAATTTCCCGTGAAAAAATACATAAAATAGAGTATCCAATTGTACAAAAATGTTGAGTTTCAAACATAACACATTTCTCGGATTTCGAACCCTTAACTTTTTAAATGTAAGTCCCAGGTGTATGAAATTACCACCAGTGGATTCTTCAGATAAAAATACATGAGTTAACATATTTGGTTTAATTAAAATACTTAATGGCGACTTTTGAGACAAGAAAAACTGTTTTTACATGTATTTTTCCTATGGCGCACATTAAAAGTGGACACTCTGTATAATGAGAGTAGTGGGAGCCATGAACAAGTTGGCTTATATCGAAGAAATCGGGACACCATCACACTATAGAACCTCTTGGCTACTTTCTGTGATCAAAGCGTAGAAGATCTAAATTCAAGAAGATCAAAGTTTGAAAGTTTGGTGTAAAATCGATCAAAAAAAAAAAAAAAAAAACGATTGATATTTCATATGATACACCAGCAAGACCGACTTGTTCTTATAACCAAGTAAAAGTACCTTGTAAAAAAGACGATTTAATTCTTTTACTTTTGATAACTCTCATAGTTTACGAATTATTTGAACTTTTATTCTCTCTCGAGAAATAACAAAAAAACAAAATGGCTAAACAATTGCTGGTGCAAAAATTGTTGAGCTGTCAAAGGGGGGGGGGGGGTGAGTAGATAGTGGGCCATATATTTATGAGAAAATTATGGACACGCATAATTATGGACACGGGTCCATGCTTAGGCGTGACCCATTTAATTTTCAGGTTAAAATTCGATTTGAACCAAAAAAAATATAAGCAGTCAATTAATTTGATAATTTTTGAGAGAGAAAAAAAAAACTGAAAAGAAATTTATAATTTTATTATATTTATTGATTAAACGGGAATAACCCAATATACATTAAAAATTACAAAATGTTACAGTTAAAACCATTTAAAACATACAAATTATTTTTAAAATATTGCACGCATAACGCATAGTGACCTGGGTTCGATTCCCCATGTGGCAGGACTTTTCTGCTCTGTACTTGGGTCCGGCGTCCACTCATACCTCGTAGTGAGTAGCTGCTTTTTAATCTGAGCAGCGACCAGTGGTAGAATTATCGCTAAAAATGAGGTATAAGATAATAATTATTAAAGTACGGAAAAGTCCTATAATTCACAGTTCTGAAGGGTTCCAACAACGCAGATTTAAAGAGATACTCGAACATTGACCCATGGTCGTGGTTTGAGGGGAAATTCGAGGGGAGACCGATGGAGTGGAGACTGGAGAGAGAAAGAGAAACCAAAACCAGAGGAAAACAAAGAATGGAAAATAAAATTAATTTTCCTACCAAGTTTAAAATTTTAAAATTCTAATCTCGCTTGCTTGAGTTGAGTCTAGTGTCCACTGTTCAAGAAGTGATCAGTGAGTTGTCAGTCTTGAACAAACCACAGAGTGGATAGCACAGATACATCTCATCGAGTTGTTTGGTACATCTTCTCTTATCTCTTATTCAAAGTGAATCGCAAGTGTTTTTTTGTAAAATATAACTTTTGCATCTTTGTACCTCATCACATTCATTGATATTGGAAAGAAAGTATATTAATCAACTAAGTTTGATAGTAGAATTTCATAAATTCATCTTCAAAAGTTTTGTTGAGTTTTTCTTTGTTCCAATAAGTAGCCACATTATTGTGGTTAGCATTTGGTGAGCCAGTGTCAGGACAAAAAATACATCCTGTTGGCTGTGAAGTTTGGAATGATCTCTTCTGATTCCTGACAATGTTTCTCAATCATTCTGTGTTTGAAGCAATTTTCAAGCTTGCTAGCAATGGACGGTTTATCCGATTAAAGGTAAGTCATTAATATCACACTCTAACAATTCTGAAATTTGTTCCATATGATCTGTACCAATGTACAAGTTGAGTCAGCAGTAGAATGCACCACAAACATTACTTAGAGTCTTAGACAATGAATAAGTTAGTCCTCATATTCAGACAAACCTGGATATAATGGACTTGGATATATTAGAAAACTCTTTATAATAGAGAAAATGTCAGATTCCTACATCACCTGTTTATGTGTAACTATAGAACTGGGTATATAATAATCCTCTTTATAATATAATTTTGGCTCTGTCCCTTGGGTTCTATTATATCCAGGTCTGTATCCCCAGTAACAGGTATTGGTGGGCATAGTGGTTCAGGCCTAAATCTGGTTAGCCAGGCCCAGGTAGCATCTTATGGATTCGTTTGTTCAAATCTTGGTAAAGCAAACTGTGATTTTTGGTCTAAATGAGGTCCCTATATTCCATCTAATGTTTTCAGGAGACTGTTTAATCTGTACCAAATTTAAAAAATACACAAAATTAAATTTACAGGGATTTTGTTGTTTTCTCAGAACCCACAATTTAGGTATGAATAAGTGAAAACCTTACAATTAACACTGCAACCCAATTAGATCTATTGTGAACAGTTGATTCTATTTGATTTTAATGTCCTAATTTGAAGTAGTCAGGATGAGTGTTTTACCCTCCATTTGCTGGGAATTGTACCAGCTACCTACATTAACCTCACCCAGCCTGGGTAGGGCCAGAAATGCCAGCCTCACATGTATGGAGGGAACAGATTTGTTGTCAAAAAGTCTGCCTCAACCCGGAGTCAAACTTGGGAACCCTGGACTACGGGCAGTAGTCTCAACCATTACCCCACGGAGGCTGAATAAAATATATTTGGTTCATTTCATCATGAAGCCATGGAATTTCTTTATGGTCCAAATTATGGCGGCAAAGAAGATATCACTACTTTTACAGGATAGCTATTGTGGAACTTGGTGCGGTTTTATTAAATATTTTTTTTTGGGGAATTATTATACTAGGTATATACATTTTTGTTAGTATTATCTTGTCACAATTATTAATAGAAAAAAATACTTTACATGTGAACAAAACACCATCATCTAGATGTCAAAATTTGATGCTTGAAAGTTTCTGAGACAAGTTATTTTCATGCTTTCTTTTAGCAGGCAATCTAATTAGGAAACAAAAAAAGGAGCAGCCTAAAAAAAATAATATGTGATACAGGGTTCAGATAAAACGTGTGAACAGGTAGTACACTTCCAATTAGAACACCCGTTATTTACCAACTTTTTATTTACCTTCTCTTGAAACCCACCATGTTAGAAATCTTGGCTACTGTACTGTCTAGTGCTGTTTGACAATTATCTGTATTGAAAACAAATGAATAATGTATTTTTCTTTTGCAAATGTGTGCGTCAACACCTTCTTGTTTGATGCACAAGTTAGTAAATAATAGATGAATTTGAACACCTACTCTAAAAAAATTCAACCAGTGCAAACATTATTTACCCCAATGCATGAATGATGACAAATCAATGACATCATTCACTTAACCATACAGAATTTTATTTTAATAATGATGGAAATATTATAAATCCTCAACACAAAACATATACGTTGACCATAGTTCTTGTATATTTCCTTGAATTCCTGTAATTTGTTTCCTATTGGATCATAAATTAATTCCAGGAGTTCAAGAAAGTACATAAAAACTATATGAGGGGAGGCTCCTGTTTCATGGCAACGAAATAAAAAAGGCTGTGAAACACCCATCTTAAAAAAAAAAAAAAAAACAATAGGTACATAAATAGATAACCAGGTCTCAGGTATACAGGAGGCACAGGGTAAATAGGTACCTACTGACAAATTGCTGCTTTATAAGTAGAATAAAATAATATGTCAAATCATTCTAAACATAATTATGGGCATATTTTAATTATATTATACTGGAAAGAAACATTAGCACAAAACGAGGCTATTTTAAACATAACCTAAATGTATAATCCATAAAAAGTTATCTAATCTTCATTAAAAGGTACCTATCCCACTGTAGCATACCCAAGTGATGTGTATGAGATTATTTTATGAATGTCCTAGTATTGTCCCTCCACAACAGGGTTAAGATACATGTGGATATTTCTTTGTTTCAGAATTATGTCATAATGTACTTACTTATGTACCTACAATACATGTATCTTCTTTATTTATTTACAACTTCTGTAAATTGTGTAATGACGCTCTTCTTATTGCGTTCTAAATGTTTATATTCATAAGAATCAACCATAATTTATGAGTTTTGACACGCTATTGGTGGTGATTTCATTTGAGAAAAAGAAGAAAGAGAGGAAGTTGCTTATCATCCGAATTGTATCGACTCGAAAAGACAAAGAGGAAGTGTTCATGGCTATGAAATGAAGAAATGATTTCATTTAAAAAGTTATCATGTTCGTGTTAATCATAATCGTCATATGGCTACTCAAACTCGCTGTACTAAATTTTTGCTCAACTTGGAACTCGAACCACAGACTTCCAGATTACAAGTCCGCCGCCTTAAGGAGCAAGAAGCTACTACTGAAATACTAACTTATCTTTAACAATGTTGAACAAGAAAACTAATAATATCTCATTGATATAGTGGTCGGATGGTCCAATCGATTTGTTTAAATTTGCCAACCCAAAGAAATAATTGCTGTATAAGCCAAATTTGGCATAATTGTAGGGCAAGGTCAAGGGCAGCTCAGTTGCATGGATATACCTAACTAGAGTATACATATTTTTAATCTCACAGTGAATTAAATGTTGACGACCAGAGACTGCAGTAACTGCCCGGTGGCTACCGGTGTGATGCCAATCGGAAGTCGTGTCCGACATAGCTACTCGTCAGCTTTCCGATCTAATAAGCAGCGGGCGGAGCTGACTGGCTGAGCGCTCATCTTGCCTGCCAGTGTGTCAATCCATCCTCTTCATTGCACGCTCCGTGGCGTTCCAATCTGTGGCAAAAGAATCACTATTTTCAGATTACTTTTTAAAGAAAAAGTTGACTGTATTTTTCATACCAACCTCTCTAGATTTTTTTTATTTTTATGAAACGAAATCCTAATACATATATTTATTTATTGACATATACAGGGTGTCCCACCAAACTTGGACACCTCTAATTACTCGGCCCCTGAAAGAGTTTTTGAAAAATAAAAAAATCTAGGGTACATGTGTTAATTATGCGGTTTCAGATATGAATTTTTTTTATACAGGGTGGTTCAAAAGTCAGAAATTGAGATGTCAACTTTCGATTTTTAAATGGATCGACCTGAATTTTATTTGATAATTTTACTTCTAAATGATTCCTGAGTACTTTTTTAAACAAAAATATTACATACAGGGTGGTTTTTTTTTCGACCAATTTTTTTTCTAAATCTTGAATAACTCAAGTTCGGTTAATTTTTTCGATAACAAGAACAGAATGTGTTTGTGTAATGAATACACGCACTTTCAATTGGCATCAAAAAAATTTATACAGGGTGGTTCACAAGTGAAATAATGACTTGATTTTTTTTAAAACCGAGTTTTTTTAATTTTTTATTTAGGATTAATAATTCTCGTCTAATTTTACACATTTTTCGTTAGTCATATCGAAAAACAAAACTAAAGTGTTGTACAGGGTGAGACATAATTTTTTTGTAACACCCTGTATATGGGCAGTCAAAAAGACGCAAAATTATATATAAAGACTAAATATGCAAGAAAAACTTTGATTTTTAATTAAACTAAAAAGTTATGGTGTTTTAACTAATATTGTTGCATGGACCACCCTGTAGATATTTTCTTAAACCATCATATGGCTAGTCGAAACTGTCTAAAATTCAACGGAGAGTCCAAATCTGAAAGAAAAAAATGAATTCAAAAAGCCATGCTCAATTTTGTGTCTACACCTACCTACTTTTTATTTCAAGTTTTAAAATCATTCAGTGTGGACACCAAATTGAAAATGGCTTCAAATTCGTGTTTTTTACTTGTTTTTCCCACATGATTCGAAGTGTTCGTTGAATTTTATACAACTTAGAATACCTACATGATAGTTTAAGAAAATATCTACAGGGTGGTCCATGCGACAATATTAGTTAAAAAACCATAACTTTTTATTTGAAATTAAAAATCAAAGTTTTTCTTGCATATTTAGTCTTTATATTTAATTTTGCGTCTTTTTGACTGCCCATATACAGGGTGTTACAAAAAAATTATGTCTCACCCTGTACAACACTTTAGTTTTGTTTTTCGATATGACTAACGAAAAATGTGTAAAATTAGACGAGAATTATTAATCTTAAATAAAAAATTAAAAAAACTCGGTTTTAAAAAAAATCAAGTCATTATTTCACTTGTGAACCACCCTGTATAAATTTTTTTGATGCCAATTGAAAGTGCGTGTATTCATTACACAAACACATTCTGTTCTTGTTATCGAAAAAATTAACCGAACTTGAGTTATTCAAGATTTAGAAAAAAAATTGGTCGAAAAAAAACCACCCTGTATGTAATATTTTTGTTTAAAAAAGTACTCAGGAATCATTTAGAAGTAAAATTATCAAATAAAATTCAGGTCGATCTATTTAAAAATCGAAAGTTGACACCTCAATTTCTGACTTTTGAACCACCCTGTATAAAAAAAAATTCATAACTGAAACCGCATAATTAGCACATGTACCCATACATTTTTTTATTTTCAAAAACTCTTTCAGGGGCCGAGTAATTAGAGGTGTCCAAGTTTGGTGGGACACCCTGTATAGTCTACTCCTGCACCATCTTCAATCATTCCTGATTTAAACCTCTCTCTAGTTCCTCGCAACCTTAGGGACACTGCTCTTACAATTGCCAGTTGGATCTCTTGTTTGTCTACTACAAAATAATCAGTAGATTGATCGATAAGGCACCGGGCTTATAACATGGAGATCGTTGGTTCGAGAGCCTAGTTAGGTAAAAATTTAGCCGGGTGAGTTTGAGCAATTGTGACAACACGAAAGTGATTACATAAATAGTGCGCTGTGATTGGTTGCAACTCCGACGCGTGTCTGGTTTAGCTTAGCTAATCCTGTTTCTTAATGTGACCCTAAAAACCTAACTGAGAATAAATTTGGCGAGAAGCTAATTCAGTCTAAATATTGGAAATTACAATAGATCCAAGAAAATTAATTAATATGATGCCTTTGACCTCATGAAAATCCTGCAAATGTACATAATTCTGCTTTAATATTTTTTACTTTTCTTACCTATTTTATAGTAGTAGAAGTGTTGAGTCATTCCTCCACTGTCTGGCTACCATCGTTTACGATGGTAGACCTATTATGACGAAGAAGGTTTTTTTTTGTTGTATCAGAACTTTTTGCTCCACTTTGAGTAATTTTGCCTCAGTGGCAGTACTAAGTACTAGTCGTGTCATATGCCACGCGTGCTCAACACGCTCACTGGGCAAGGTAGCTGTGCAGAGGGTAAGAGCTGTTGGAACAATACGAGAGACTGTCACGCGTGCCCTTCCCCAACACTCTCTTTCATTCCTGTTCTCAGAATCATATCAATGCCAGAACCGTAATAAAGCACCTACCTAGTCCTGAAATCAAACCAACTGGAGGAAGTAAAATTTTAAGAGAATGTCTTTATCGGTGACTATCACCACCCGTGATAGATCAAACTTTGCTTGAAATCAGGGTGCAACAGAAAGAAAAACTTGCATTGTTAAGAGAAATGGAAAAAATTGTAAAGAAAAGCCAGGAGTCAGGATTTTTTCAGTTTGAGTGAAAATCAAAGATATTATACCTTTAATTTTCAATATGATCATTTTCTCTTGCAAAAGTTTTTTTTTTTTGCTAAAAAATTTGCCTCAGGCACCTGAAAATCTTTTCCAATTTAAATCCATGAGAATACAGGTTTAGGTCTTCTTTACTTCCGTCCCCAGGGTTTATTAACGAGTGGATGGTTAAGCTTTCTGTCCGAACACTGAAAACCCTAAAAAAGACGATTTTTAAACACCCTGATAATTTAGGTGTTTAATAATATCATTTTATCTTTATTTATTCTGTAAATATAAAACTTGGTTGACTTTGTCTTTAACTACAGTAAACAAAATAAATCGGGTTTTAATTGATGTTCAATTACTAATTACCTTACTCACAGAAGTACAACAATATGGTTCAAGTGTCAAATCCTGTTTATTGTACATCTCAACCCTAAGATCAGAAGACACATAATAGTTGGTATTAGTTGTTGATTTTTTATTATGCTGTTCAATAATGGAATCCTACATTTTTGTGGTACTCATAAATAATTTTATTTTTCATTAAACTTAGATGTTACCCTTGTCTTGAGGACAACCATTTTCCCGAAGACAATTATCTGATTTACTATCTGAATAATAAAATATCTGATATTGGATTCCCATCTAATAAGTATTTGATTACACTATTAATCTACATTGTAGCAGATAAAATCCGATGGTATTGATTGGTTTTTGTCTGCGAGTTTGACAGCCTACCGCGTCCTCTCACTGCCAAGGATATTTATTATCCTGATGACTTTGTCCCATCTTTATCTGATCTGCTCTTAAATGATCCACTTGAAGGTGGATTACAATTGACGGCCCATTGTTATTGACAATAACTATTTGTGGATCATAATCACCGTCATTTGTGTACTTATGTTAAATTTGTGATGACTATGTATAAATTAATGTAGATACCGAATTTCACAGACTAATCGGATTAATATAGCGACTCAAATTGATGCCCCTCTCCTCTACTCTGAGGGTTAGGTGGTAAAAAAAGCTTTGAGCATTAATCTTGCCTACTCGTTACAACAGTACTTCATGGAGCTGTAAAGGAATTGAAATGTATATAGAAATAAATAAATATACTTATTATTATTATGTTTACTTTCCCACTAGTGTTATTATTAGTCATAATATTCGAGCCCGGATTTCATGTAATTGCATATTCTGATGATTTCTAACAATTTTGCATATTTCCGTTAATTCTGCATATTTAGGCAAAAAAATGGTAATTTTGCATATTTTCAACATTATGAGGTATAGATTTTTTAATTAATACGAGCGTGAAACATGTAATTTAGAGACAAAAGACGAGAGAGAGAAAAGGAGTATCAGAAGAACAGCATGTATCATGTCTCTAAATCTATAAATTTAGTGAATTTCAGTAGATCTTTAGAAAAGGTACCATTTTTGTAATAAAAACATTTTTTGCTTAATAAGCAGGTATACGATATTTGCACTTATTATGTCTATTAGTTCTGCTTATTTTAGGGGTTTTGTGCATATTTCTTCCTTTATGACTAAAATTGCATATTTTGAACATTTTTGGTTGTGTACTATGTATGTTAGTGCCATATGTTAGAAAGAAAGGATTATCAGAAAGAAAGGAGAATGCTTTTATCAGAGTATTTTCACATCATCTGCACCATAATTCAAACCCTGTCATAATCTCAAATTTAATTTCGCCAAATCAACTGGGGCCCCCATCGATATTCCCGAATATATTTTCAGTGTCTGTTGGGAGTCGAACAGAAAAACCCGCGATCTAGTGAAAGGTGATGGATGAGGAAATGACTAGTCGCTTAGCAACGTGCTCAGTAGCTCGCTGCTCAAGTTCTAGGTCAGGCAATGCTATGGCCACATAGTGTTGGCTAAGAAATACTATCAGTTGTTGTGTATATTATCTTGCCATACTATGTAGATGTAAAAATATGTAGTCTATACAGGGAGCTGCAGAATAATTATTCAAATTTCATTTGTATTTGAGTAGTTATCTTAATGTGTTTCCTAAGTTATCTATTAGTTCAATGCATTTCATGTCTATTGTCTATCGAGCGAGAGTTATGTTGTTGCGGAAACACTTCTTAATTTAAATATGATGCTGCTTCCGAGAAATTTCCTATATTAGAAATCGGAAGTATTGTCTTCGTTTTTGTTTCGTCTTTCTGATTTCATTTTTTTTTTTTTCATGTTTCTTATGGTTTCATAACCTCCTGAGCAATTTTGTTGCTGTCCGTCGTCGTCCGTCGTTTAAATACATTCCTTGTAACGCGCAAATCTCAGAAACTACTGAACAGATTTTGTACACATATAGGATACGTATTGTAGATGGTTCCATTTTAAATTCATCAAGTCCGCAATGGCGATAAAAGCCATACGCCTGATGACCAACTTTTAACTCATACGCTTATATCTCGTGAACGGTACATTTGATTTTGATGAAATTTTGCATATGATAAATATTGACTGAGCTCTGATATTTAAGGAAATCTAAAATTTTGGACAAAAGCGTCAAAATACAAGGTTCACAACTTGCCTATACTAATGATTATACTGTCTTCATTACCAAAGATATTTTTTCGTTCGTCGACGATGAAAAAATTGTGTGGATAAAATTCCAGGAAAGGGGCGGGGTTGTTGCAACAGGGTGAGGTTTGGGTTGAGACCTAATACACGGATTCATGCTTATTGATCTCCCCTGTATTACCTACCATGCTAATTGATCTCCCTGTATTACCTACCATGCTTATTGATCTCCCCTGTATTACCTACCATGCTCGACTAGCTAATGCTAGTTAGCCAAGATATATCAATGTTTTGCTTCAAGGTTGTCCTGTTAGCACTGACCAATTGTTGAAACCATGTGGAGTTGTGGCTTTTCAGGCGCGTCACTATGCTAGGTCCGGTTTATTTACGTTTTTTTAATAAAATATTAAACCAAATCCAGATACCAATGGACTGGGAAATAAGCACCATTATACTCTTACACAAAAAAGAAGAAAAGACTTGGTTAGTAATTAATTAATTATAGACTCATAAGCCTAATTTTAAAGTCTGCTCCAACCGGAGATGGAACTCGGGATCTCTGGACTACGGGCAGTAGTCACAACCATTACGCCACGGAGGCTGGCATTATCTTAAATTTAATCCTGTTTTATAATTCAGCCCTAAGTCTAGCAGTTGTTTTTAGTCTCAGTATTTATGCTGATCGAATTCTCAAATAAGAATAAATTTATGCAAGCATTATTTCCATCAGTTGACTTCTGTGGCGTTTCTATAAACATGCCTGAAATGTTATTTTTAGAATAGGAATAGGTAGCCATTCGATTTATTTATGAAGTGTGCAGATAAAAAACCCAATATGTGCGTTTTTCACTTGCTTGGCCCGGAAGTAGCCGCCTGAAGTTATAAACAGAAAGAAAAAAAAATACTATACATTATGCATAATATGTAATGGGCATTCACAAAAATTATGTCTAATTTTTTTTTTTTTACTTGTTTTTTTTTTTTTTTAAAAATGAGGTAAAAGGGCACACATGTCTACTCTGAATTCGGTAAAAACATCTGAAGGAGTAGTTAACAAGATATTAAACTTCGGCATCGCAAAATTCTTTTTCCTCGTCCATCCAATTTTCATTTGTTGGTTTTGGTGATCTTTTTCATCCACAATATTGAGCAATCAATACCACTTTCTTATCACTATTAGAAAAAAAATTGCTGAAAATTTAGCACAAAGAGTTGTTGTTTGGCATAGAATTTCTGAATCGCACGCCAGCCAGGGGTGAGACGACAAAGTGCAGTGTTGCAGCTAGTCAGGAGTGAACAAGCTGACTCTTGCTCACAGAATGAGATGATAGTGAGCAGAACTCAGACATGACCTTGGAAGTTGGCTACACCACACCAGCTGTGGAACCCAAGTGTCTTCCATCATGACTATTTGGCACTAACCCTTTATTCTTATAGATATTTAATTTTCAACATAAATGCTTCATGCATAACATATACAAAATACTTTATGCTGTGTACTTACTAAAGACCTATGCATTGGGCTGCCTCAAGAATTGATTATACTTAACTACTCAAAAAGTTACCACCATATGTTTCTATTCATACTAAAAGTTAGCACATATGTACAACTATATGGTGAAGAGTTGGTACATTATGCATATACTTAGGCCAACCTTGTTCTGCCCATATACAGCACAGAATCACTAGAGCTATTGTAGTCTTCATGAGACCATCACAAACCAAGAAACCATTCACAATGCTGGTACTAAATGTTCGGCGTTAGCTTTTCGGTCATTGATTTTTCTTCTTTTTCATTATTTGTTGTTATTCTTTTTCTTTGTTCTTCTTCTTCCAATCTTCCTCTTCTATTTGTTATTGTGATGTTGTCTGTATAATGAGTATAATGACTAATATCTTGTATAGTTATTAGTTCTTTACCTATTACTGACCTCAGTAGGTTGATCGTTGGGGCGACGGACTTGTAACCTGTAGGTCGGTGGTGGTTCGAAGTTTAGATGCGTGAGTTTTGAGTGGTTGCGAAATTACGAAAGTGATTGCAGGCGCAATTATTATTAATTCTTCTTTTCCTCTCTTCTAGTTCTTTACTTAATGAAGGCAAAGCTAGACGCTCACTAACTAGTAGTCCGTTTAGCTCAAAATTGGGTCTACACAGAATCTTGAATTGCGGAACGTATATGTATGGGTTACTTTATAGTTAGAATAGAATACAATACCTCGCTCGTTCTTACTTACCTCAGAGGTGAGACTGGTGTGTCCCGATCACCAACAGGTCTACTGTATGATGTATTCCGTGATAAAGACATATTAAAAAAAAAAAAAAATACCCATGGTTGTTGGGTAGTAAAAAAGGAAAATTTCTAATTTCAACAGAATGAATGTTCTGACATGTTGTACAGCAATGGCTGTCTGAGTCCACTCGTTTATAATAAAAAAAGTGTCTCATGTTATTTCATTTCTCGATGTTTCTTAACTCGGAGATCCGTCCGGCATGCGGCGGCGTGGTGGCGTATTAATAGCGCAACCAAGTGCCACTTCTCTTCCTTGTAAAATTCAAGACGGGGGTTGTACGCGTTTTACCAATCAGATCGCTTAGTTTCAGTTGACTTTATTCTCGTTCAGAACTAATCATAGGTACCTAGTTCAGAACGATATTCCTTGCTCGTTAATGTATTGTGTGAATGGAACTGCTAGGGAACTAAATGAACTAATCGTTCACTTAGTTCAATCGTTCAGCAGAATGACTTAGTTCATTCGAGTCAGTCGTTCAGTTTTCATACATCACTAATCATTTGCTGATTAACTGTCACACCAGCTACTCACCAATCCTTGGTTTGGTCGGGAATAACCAGAACTGGAGGATTCGAACCTGTTGGTCACCCACCACGTTCTCTACTCGCCGATGGTTGCTTCATATCAGCGATCTAACAAGAACTGGTTGGTGATGTATTGCATGTGCCTATCTCTACTTCTGCTCAGTCAATATCGAGTTCTTGTGCCTCCATTGCAATATAGGTATTGCACTTGGCTGCACTTCTGAATCTGAAGAATAATAACTCTATCTGACCCGCGCGCGCTGGTAATGAAACCGTTCACAATGGACAATGCTGAGCCCGTGCGAATGGGGTCTAACGAACATGGGAATCTTCAGCATCAGAATAAACATTTTGAATGTTAATTATTACAATGAATTTCACCATCTAAAAGTACAACAAGATGCTAATAATACTCACGTAGAGAAAATAGATTGCAACTGTACAAATTCATGGTAAATCCCGTAATTAGAAAAGTACTACATTATAATAAAATTGTATAATGCACCAACTAAGTTTGACTCATTAAGGAAACAAGACCCGTTTACACTTGCTTTCTCAACCTTCTAAATTTCTCTCACGGGTGTGTCGAAAATTCAGCAGAGAATTACTGTTAAACATGTGCAACACCACACATTTACCAGTAGATACATCTTCATTTAAAAATATTCACCAACAGGTGGGATTCAAACCTGAGGTTGAAAAACGTCGGCCCTGCTCAAGCGGGATAAGATAGAGTAAAAAAATTACCTACTATGACTTGGTCATACATCACAAAGGGAGGAGGGTACCAAGGTAAATTCACTTATCATATGGAAAGGGTTTTAAAATAAGTGATGATGTAACATTTGGTAATTGACTAAAGGCTCAATAACCAACTCTTGAGCCTTTTTTTTTACCAAGATAATAATTGTGATTAATAATAAGAAAAATATATCATATGTACATATGTACATACAAATTTATCTTATGAATAAGTAATCATTTTCCAATAAAGAATGTGCACTAGTAGTCAAGTGGTTAATGCGCTGGTCTAGTAATTCCAGGTTGCGTAGGGATCCGTTGGTTTGAATCCCACCCAGTGCATGAATTTTTCCTCATTAATTTGAGTTTGTGACCACATAATAATGATAAGACTCTGAGAGTTTGGTGGTAGAAAATGTTTTGAGCATTAATCTCGCCTGGTGGTTACATTCCAATAAAGAGTGTTATTGTTACGAGCGCACGAATAGCTCTGTGGTTAAGCACTCGCCATGCGGAAGGTCCCGAATTCGAACCCCCGCGCCGACAAAAATTTGTATTTAAAATTTAGTTACAGTTGTATGTAAGGGACACCTTCCGGTGCGCTCGTGTTGACCCAGCACCTAAATGGGAAGTATATTGTGTCACTTCTCGCCCATCAGAGGCGAGGCATGCGTCCACAGAAGCTCCTGTTTCATGGATACGAAACAAAAAAGGCTGTGAAACACTCATCTTTAAAAAAAAAAAAATTATTATATAGTGTCCATTGCAACAAAGAATAAAAAGATGAGTCATTTTGTTTTCATATGGTCGAATAATGTTTTATTCATTAATTTTCTTGTTACTTTAGTCTATTAAATAAACATTGGTGGTCATTCAAGACCGGGGATTTACCCTCCATGAAGTACGCATTGTTTTCATCATTTGAGATATTCCCAACAACGGGTTACACTTGTGATCAACATTTCAAGTTTATTCTGACTTATTGTGCTAAGTAATCTATTTTTGTCAAGACCAGCCGACCTCAGTAGCCTGATGATCGATAAGGCGGCGGACTTGTAACCCAGAGTACGGTGGTTCAAGTCCCGTTTTCAGCGCAGATTTAGTAAAGCGAGTTTGAGTAGTTGTGATATCACGAAAGTGATTAACACAAAATAAAATATTGTCAAGACCATTTCAAAATTTGAGTGAACTTTTGTTTCAGGTTATTAGTGTAATCACTTAACTCTATGAGGCATCTTTTACCGCCTGGCACTTGATAAAGTGCTGTTATGTATTACGAAGGCCCGTTTCCTAACAAAGAGCAAAAAATCATGCATTTGATGGGATGTGAACTCCCGAACCTTCACTAACATGAAACCACTCCTAGCTTTAAATCTCTAAGTTAGATGTTTGAATCTCATTTGGTAATATTTTTCATTTATTTGATACCTGATGATACCTATTAACCTTTTCGTGAATTTAGGTGGTACTTCTAACCGTTAAACAACTGCTCATTGACAAGCGACACTTGAGTCCTGTCCTTACTATTGATGAATGCCCTAGGCATTATCACCACCCTTGGTCGAATTTCATTTTCTTTTCCTGTCCATATTTTCTATATTATTGTATTGTGTTGAATTTTTTTAGTAACAAAGTATGGTTGAAAATGTCTAATAATTATTTTAAAGTCTCCCAGGCTGGGTGAGGTCAATGTAAGTAGCCAGGTTTGTGAGTTTCCTACGAATGTCATATCATGACGGTAACAACCCCGTCATGATATGACCATGGAGTTGAAAGCGACGTCAAACCAAAAGAGAAAAATTAAGTCTGCGTTATTAATTGTGTCGTTTTGTTTACTTGGAGTGCTTACTCACACCCAAGAAGCACCCGTACATAATGACAATGACTGTGTAGAAGAACATGCCATGTTAGTCACCTGCCTGAACCATTGAGCGGAGAGATAGCAGATCTATGTATGAGTAGTCTCAGGTTCAAGAACTCTACAATGAGGAAGTGACAACGGTCATGTCATAGTATTCCCTTGTGAGCAAGAGTTATAGCACCGAGGCCCCTGGCCACTCGGTGAATATTGTCCTAATAAGGAAGCCTGTCCAGCCATGAAACAAGCCAGTGGTATGCTCGTGAAACTTTGGACTTTCATCCGGCCAGCGGGAATGAGGAAACTTGTGAGTCACTTGAGTTGCAGGACAGGCAAACTTTGGCTTAAATATGCCACGTTGCCATGAAAATTTTTTAAAACGTCGCCTCCAACTGCATGACCAATTAATTGACCATATACGACGACGTGGTTTTTACCCTCCATTCGCTGATAAATCCTCTACCTACATTACATTAACCTCACTCAGCCCGTGTTAGACAGCAAAGAGCTAGCAACACAGTAGCTCAGTGGTAAAGGCGACACTCTGTGAATCCAGAGATTCCAGAAGTCGCGGGTTCGAAATCCAGCCGGGACATGACAAGTTATCCTCTCATTTGGGATTTTTACCACATAATAATATGTCTTGAACTTACTGCTGTAATAATGAGACTTGATAGTCCTAATCAGGCAGTATGAATAAGGCGATATGTTTCCTATTTGACAGTGTTTGGTAACAATTGCGCCTACAGAGTGGACATGTTGAAAATTTAGGTGGGGATGGTGCAGTATTGAACAACACCAGTGGGGACGCGCCTTTATAATCCCTGGAACCCTTGACCTAGGATACTGAACTTCGCCAAGAAATTAGATGGTTCCATCGTGCTTTTCATAAATAGAAAGATAACTATAGTAGGTATACTTGTATACATGAGTTTAATAATAATAATTAATAAATACCTATACGAGAGTTCAAAAATTAACACATTATAATAATGAAAAAACAATGAATATACCAAATGAAAACCAAAAAGTTATCAGGATTTGTGATGTTCAGGAAGTTTTCCAGCTGATGAAAATTTGAATCAATATCACTCATGTCATAATATGAATCGAAATACATATTATTTACATAGGTATATTATGTACATGTAATAGTATCTATAGGCTCTACATAAACCATCGATAGGGGCCCTAGGGTATTATTATTTAACACTTTATTAGATAAGAAGACATATGTATACAATACAAATAATTATTATAACAATGAAAAAAATAAAAACAACATAATATATATGTACAAAAAAAAGGAAAAAGAAAAGAGAAATATATAATAAACATGGAATGTCCTAGCTAAAGAGCGGGGTTATTGCCTATAGCAATCTCTTCCACCCAACCTTTTGTATGCTTATTCATGCGAGCTAGTTATATTTAGCTCAGGAAAATAGGGAATCATAATGTATGTAGAGCATTTGGGAAAGATGGAATGGCGTACCCCCCACACACTTCTAAGCCCCGAAAACCGAGATTTATGCTACTCCCAATAGGGGAATAATAAACAGGGAGTAGACCAGTAGTCTGGCTGGGGGACTATAAATAGGGAGTAGACCAGCAGTCTTGCTGAGACTATAAACAGGAAGTATATACCAGCATTGGCTTCGTTCTGGGGGCCCTTGTCGATTATTAGCCTCCTTGTAAAGACAGTGTTAGAAGTGCTGAGTCATTCCTCCACTGTCTGGCTACCATCGTTCACGATGACGCCACCCTATGATGATGAATATGCCTAACAAAGGGCTGTCGAAAGAAAAATCTATTCCCATGCATGGTTATGTATTTTGCTCCCTATTTCCTGAGCAATCATGTACATAGAGCATATAGTCCCTTTCAGTCTTACCTCGGCAGTATTAACAAGGTAGCCGACCTCCGTGGCTCAGTGGTTAAGAGCATTGGTTGCTGACCCGAAGGTTGCGGGTTCGAATCCCGGCCGGAGTGGAAAATTCTAACCCAGTTTTCTGTTTCCGGAATGGCATGAATGTAAAAGTAAAGTGCCCTGAAGTAATGCGAAAGCGGTTCCGGGGCACAATTATCTTTTTAAAAAAAAGTATAAACAAGTTATATTCTGTAGGGCAGAGTTATCGCGAATCATGTACATAGGGATGTGCACAGTTATCTATACTCTTGCTCTCTTCTAGAAGTTGACTGCCAAGGCCGCGTGAACGACCTGGCCTGCTACATACATAGATACAATACATACGTACATACATAGATACAATACATAGTTACATACGTACATACATAAATACAATACATACATAGGTAGATACAGTACATAGTTACATATGTACATACATAGATTTATGTAGTGCGTAGTGCTCGTTCCAATTAGACAAAGAAATATCTTCATATAATCAATATAATTTATGTATGGATTACATATATGAGTACAAGTCTTTTCATGCCTTAATTTATGTATGCATATTACTTTCTGTAACCGACCTCTGTAGCTTGATCAATAAGGCTGCGGACTCGTAACCAGCAGGTCGGTGGTTTAAGTCCCAAGTTCGGCAGAGATTTAGTAAAGCGAGGTCGAGTAACTGTGACATCACATCACTGATGATTACTTTCTGTACACAAAGGAGAAATTGCATAATCAGACTGAAGGATAACTTGGTAAATTTATTGATTCAACCATTAAACTTCTACTTGCTCGTTAGATTTAAATTTTCGTTGAAAGTTTTTTTTTTTTTTTTTTTTTTTTTTTTTTAAAAGATCTCGGCCTTTTTTATTTCGTAGCCACGAAACAGGAGCTACTGTATGAACCTTCCGCGATATTAAACAAATCCACCTTTAGGTAATGTTGGTTGAGCCAGCATTGGAATAAAAGTTAATCAGAATTAATTTCGCGTCCATCTTTCTTTTGTCCGTTGATAAATAATATTTATTGATAAATAAATATAATTCCTCCGACTTTCTTAAATTTAATCTTGTTTTATAATTCGGCTGTAAAAGTTCTATGTAGTATACTTTATTCCTCATGAAGGCTATTTACTTCGCAAAATAAACAACGGATTTCATGTTTATCCATAAAACTAATTTATTGATATAACATTAAACCTTATAGTATATCATTTTCCATTTCTTTTGCTAATCTGTTTATTTATTCATTCAATATTGCGTGCATGGCTTACATTTCCTAGACTAGTAACTTATGTCATATGTTGAGTTATGTGTCTCAGACAAACTCGTTAGCCTTTCCACTATTAGAGAAAGAAATTGCCTCGCATCCTGGTTGGCTTTTGTTTAGGTTGAGTGATCTTCAACTTATCAACCAAACGACCGCTAGTTTGGTAACTCAGCTAGCAAGATTCATGGGTTTGAGTCTTTCTTAATGTAAAGCTTTTTTGAAAAAATTCAAATATTTGAACAATTAACTTCTATTCGTCTATTATTATAACGTCCATAATCTGGGATCCTTCTGTTGCCTGGGTGTGGTGTATTGTGTAGTGTTGTTTATGTATAACAGTTTCACTAGTGAAAAACCAGTATTTGTAAAATCACAGATCTTTACAACTACAACTCTCTGTCCCCACCGACCTCAGTAGCTTGATCGATAAGGCGGCGGACTTAAAACCTGGAGGTCGATGATTCAAGTCCTGGTATCAGCGCAGATATATAGTGAAGCGATTTTGAGTAGATGTGATATCACGAAAGTGATTAACATTGAACACAAATATGATAACTTTTACAACTCGCTGTACCTCTACTCTACACAAATGTGATAACTTTTACAAACTTTTTTTTTACAACTCTCTGTCCTCTAATCTACACAAATATGATAACTTTTATAAACTTTTTTTTACAAAACTCTCTGTCCTCTAATCTACACAAATATGATAACTTTTACAAACTTTTTTTTTACAACTCTCTGTCCTCTAATCTACACAAATATGATAACTTTTACAACTCGCTGTACCTCTACTCTACACAAATATGATAACTTTTACAAACTTTTTTTTTACAACTCTCTGTCCTCTAATCTACACAAATATGATAACTTTTTATAAACTTTTTTTTACAAAACTCTCTGTCCTCTAATCTACACAAATATGATAACTTTTACAAACTTTTTTTTTTACAACTCTCTGTCCTCTAATCTACACAAATATGATAACTTTTATAAACTTTTTTTTTACAACTCTCTGTCCTCTAATCTACACAAAGGGTTGGGTGGAAGAGATTGCCACAGGCAATAACCCCGCCCTTTAGGTAGGACATTTCTCTTTTTTTTTCCTTCTTGTATATTTGTTCAATCTTTTTGTTTTTCTTTATATTTCATTGTGTTCTACTGTAAATATTTTTTGTTCTACCTAATAAAGCTTGACAAAAAAAAATATGATAACTTTTACAAACTTTTTTTTACGACTCTCTGTACCTACCTCTAATCTAACACAATATGATAACTTTGACAAACTTTTTTTTTACACCTCTCCGGCCTCTTCTGTCCGCAGACATTCCTGGAAGCACGCACCCATGAGGAGATCCAGATGGTGACCAAGTTCAAGTTCGGGGGAGCCACGCCCCTCATTATGGCCTGTCGTAACGGGCACAAGGAGATAGTCGAGTATCTCGTGAACGAGTGCAAGGCAGACGTGGAGGAGACGGGAGCCGGTGAGTCCGTGGGTTCGATCCCTCAAGCTGGCAATTTTTTTGTTATTGATTTTATTTATTTGTATTATTATTTTACAATTTGCATTTTTTTTTTTTTTTTTTTTTTTTTTCATCATTACAATTTATTCTGGCTGGGGGACTATAAACAGGGAGTAGACCAGCAGTCTAGCTGGGGGACTATTAACAAGGAGTAGACCAGCATTGGCTTGGTTCTGGGGGCCCTTGTCAATTATTAGCCTCCTTGTAAAGACAGTGGTAGAAGTGCAGAGTCATTTCTCCACTGTCTGGCTACCATCGTTCACGATGACGCCACCCTGTGATGTGATGATGATTTTATTTATTTGTATTATTATTTTACAATTTGCATTTTTTTTTTTTTTTTTTTTTTTTAATCATTACAACTTCCAAATACTTTTTTCACTTTCACAGCCAGCGTAGACTAAAGAGTCCCTTTTTGCTATCAGTATCATTCATTAATCTTGTCAAGCTTTGTAATTTCGTGTGAACAAAAAGTGTCCCCTATTAGTGTAAGGCGGAAAGAGAAACAGAAGGAGAAAGAGGGAGATAAACAGGTAGAGCCGGGTTCGATACCACGAAATTGTACCAGGAGGGGAGACAATTTAAGGTGAGAACGACCAATATTATCGAAAACTGACGAAAATAATGATTTTAGAAAGTTTACTTTTCGAACTGATAGAAGAGACGGTTTTATTATTTTTGTTTCGTTATTTTCCCTAAATCCACTCTTAGCTCTTTCCCGGTAGCTCAGTGGTCAAGTCGTCTGTCTGCTAATGCCTAATGCAAAGGTCGCGTGTTCGAAACTCAGCCGGGACATGACAAGTTTTACTCCCGTATGGGATATTGACCACAACATAATACATCTTGGGCTCACTACTGGAATATTGGGACTCCAACTAGGTAGAAAATAATAAATAATATTATTATGTTTTATTTCTCATGTAATAAGTAGTCACTGTGGCAGAGCGAGTTAGCGCGCTAGGCATTGCACACATGGTGACCTGGGTTCGATTCCCAGCGGGGGAGGATTTTTTCTGCTCTGTACATGGATGTTCGGGGTTCACTCATACCTCGTGAGGAAAAATGAGTAGCTGCTTTAATGTGAAGCAGCGACCAGTGGCAGAATCTTAGGCAAAAATAAAATAAAAGATATTGTAAATTAAAGTGGTAAAGTCCTATGATTCTGCGCTACCCACTTAAATTGTCACATAATAACACAAAGAAAAAGCATTATTATTATTATTATTATTATAATATAGACTTTTATTTCTTTTCATTTTTTAAATAAAACAATGCATTCATTTCTTCAGAAGGCAATGCTGACAACACACTGGCAGCATTGCCCTTCTGAATCGTCAAACTTATTTTCTCTGGATTATAATAATAACAATTATTATAATTATAATTATTATTATCATCATGTCTCGTGTTCCCAGTGATGTTCGACCAGGAGACAGTGGAGGGGGCGCCCCCCTCTGGTGCGCCTCGGCCGCGGGCCACCTGCCCATCGTGGAGTTCCTGGTGGCGCACGGCGCATGCGTGAACGCCAAGACGCGCACCAACAGCACGCCCCTGAGGGCCGCCTGCTTCGACGGGCACTACGGGGTGGTCAAGTACCTGGTGGAGCAAGGAGCAGGTAAGAGGAGGAGGAGACACTACGGGGTGGTCAAGTACCTGGTGGAGCAAGGAGCAGGTAAGAGGAGGAGACACTACGGGGTGGTCAAGTACCTGGTGGAGCAAGGAGCAGGTAAGAGGAGACACTACGGGGTGGTCAAGTACCTGGTGGAGCAAGGAGCAGGTAAGAGGAGGAGGAGACACTACGGGGTGGTCAAGTACCTGGTGGAGCAAGGAGCAGGTAAGAGGAGGAGGAGACACTACGGGGTGGTCAAGTACCTGGTGGAGCAAGGAGCAGGTAAGAGGAGGAGGAGACACTACGGGGTGGTCAAGTACCTGGTGGAGCAAGGAGCAGGTAAGAGGAGACACTACGGGGTGGTCAAGTACCTGGTGGAGCAAGGAGCAGGTAAGAGGAGGAGACACTACGGGGTGGTCAAGTACCTGGTGGAGCAAGGAGCAGGTAAGAGGAGGAGGAGACACTACGGGGTGGTCAAGTACCTGGTGGAGCAAGGAGCAGGTAAGAGGAGGAGGAGACACTACGGGGTGGTCAAGTACCTGGTGGAGCAAGGAGCAGGTAAGAGGAGGAGGAGACACTACGGGGTGGTCAAGTACCTGGTGGAGCAAGGAGCAGGTAAGAGGAGACACTACGGGGTGGTCAAGTACCTGGTGGAGCAAGGAGCAGGTAAGAGGAGGAGACACTACGGGGTGGTCAAGTACCTGGTGGAGCAAGGAGCAGGTAAGAGGAGACACTACGGGGTGGTCAAGTACCTGGTGGAGCAAGGAGCAGGTAAGAGGAGGAGGAGACACTACGGGTGGTCAAGTACCTGGTGGAGCAAGGAGCAGGTAAGGAGAGGAGGAGACACTACGGGGTGGTCAAGTACCTGGTGGAGCAAGGAGCAGGTAAGAGGAGACACTACGGGGTGGTCAAGTACCTGGTGGAGCAAGGAGCAGGTAAGAGGAGGAGACACTACGGGGTGGTCAAGTACCTGGTGAAGCAAGGAGCAGGTAAGAGGAGACACTACGGGGTGGTCAAGTACCTGGTGGAGCAAGGAGCAGGTAAGAGGAGGAGGAGACACTACGGGGTGGTCAAGTACCTGGTGGAGCAAGGAGCAGGTAAGAGGAGACACTACGGGGTGGTCAAGTACCTGGTGGAGCAAGGAGCAGGTAAGAGGAGGAGGAGACACTACGGGGTGGTCAAGTACCTGGTGGAGCAAGGAGCAGGTAAGAGGAGGAGGAGACACTACGGGGTGGTCAAGTACCTGGTGGAGCAAGGAGCAGGTAAGAGGAGGAGACACTACGGGTGGTCAAGTACCTGGTGGAGCAAGGAGCAGGTAAGAGGAGACACTACGGGGTGGTCAAGTACCTGGTGGAGCAAGGAGCAGGTAAGAGGAGGAGGAGACACTACGGGGTGGTCAAGTACCTGTGGAGCAAGGAGCAGGTAAGAGGAGGAGGAGACACTACGGGGTGGTCAAGTACCTGGTGGAGCAAGGAGCAGGTAAGAGGAGGAGGAGACACTACGGGGTGGTCAAGTACCTGGTGGAGCAAGGAGCAGGTAAGAGGAGACACTACGGGGTGGTCAAGTACCTGGTGGAGCAAGGAGCAGGTAAGAGGAGGAGGAGACACTACGGGGTGGTCAAGTACCTGGTGGAGCAAGGAGCAGGTAAGAGGAGGAGGAGACACTACGGGGTGGTCAAGTACCTGGTGGAGCAAGGAGCAGGTAAGAGGAGGAGGAGACACTACGGGGTGGTCAAGTACCTGGTGGAGCAAGGAGCAGGTAAGAGGAGGAGGAGACACTACGGGGTGGTCAAGTACCTGGTGGAGCAAGGAGCAGGTAAGAGGAGGAGACACTACGGGGTGGTCAAGTACCTGGTGGAGCAAGGAGCAGGTAAGAGGAGGAGGAGACACTACGGGGTGGTCAAGTACCTGGTGGAGCAAGGAGCAGGTAAGAGGAGGAGGAGACACTACGGGGTGGTCAAGTACCTGGTGAAGCAAGGAGCAGGTAAGAGGAGGAGGAGACACTACGGGGTGGTCAAGTACCTGGTGGAGCAAGGAGCAGGTAAGAGAGGAGGAGACACTACGGGGTGGTCAAGTACCTGGTGGAGCAAGGAGCAGGTAAGGGGAGGAGACACTACGGGGTGGTCAAGTACCTGGTGGAGCAAGGAGCAGGTAAGAGGAGGAGGAGACACTACGGGGTGGTCAAGTACCTGGTGGAGCAAGGAGCAGGTAAGAGGAGGAGACACTACGGGTGGTCAAGTACCTGGTGGAGCAAGGAGCAGGTAAGAGGAGGAGGAGACACTACGGGGTGGTCAAGTACCTGGTGGAGCAAGGAGCAGGTAAGAGGAGACACTACGGGGTGGTCAAGTACCTGTGGAGCAAGGAGCAGGTAAGAGGAGACACTACGGGGTGGTCAAGTACCTGGTGGAGCAAGGAGCAGGTAAGAGGAGACACTACGGGGTGGTCAAGTACCTGGTGGAGCAAGGAGCAGGTAAGAGGAGACACTACGGGTGGGTCAAGTACCTGGTGGAGCAAGGACAGGTAAGAGGAGACACTACGGGGGGGTCAAGTACCTGGTGGAGCAAGGAGCAGGTAAGAGGAGACACTACGGGTGGTCAAGTACCTGGTGGAGCAAGGAGCAGGTAAGGGGAGGAGGAGACACTAACGGGTGGTCAAGTACCTGGTGGAGCAAGGAGCAGGTAAGAGGAGACACCCACGGGTGGTCAAGTACCTGGTGGAGCAAGGAGCAGGTAAGAGGAGACACTACGGGGTGGTCAAGTACCTGGTGGAGCAAGGAGCAGGTAAGAGGAGACACTACGGGGTGGTCAAGTACCTGGTGGAGCAAGGAGCAGGTAAGAGGAGACACTACGGGGTGGTCAAGTACCTGGTGGAGCAAGGAGCAGGTAAGAGGAGGAGACACTACGGGTGGTCAAGTACCTGGTGGAGCAAGGAGCAGGTAAGAGGAGGAGGAGACACTACGGGGTGGTCAAGTACCTGGTGGAGCAAGGAGCAGGTAAGAGGAGACACTACGGGTGGTCAAGTACTGGTGGAGCAGGAGCAGGTAAGAGGAGAGACACTACGGGGTGGTCAAGTACCTGGTGGAGCAAGGAGCAGGTAAGAGGAGGAGACACTACGGGGTGGTCAAGTACCTGGTGGAGCAAGGAGCAGGTAAGAGGAGGAGACACTACGGGGTGGTCAAGTACCTGGTGGAGCAAGGAGCAGGTAAGAGGAGGAGACACTACGGGGTGGTCAAGTACCTGGTGGAGCAAGGAGCAGGTAAGAGGAGGAGGAGACACTACGGGGTGGTCAAGTACCTGGTGGAGCAAGGAGCAGGTAAGAGGAGGAGACACTACGGGGTGGTCAAGTACCTGGTGGAGCAAGGAGCAGGTAAGAGGAGGAACACTACGGGGTGGTCAAGTACCTGGTGGAGCAAGGAGCAGGTAAGAGGAGGAGGAGACACTACGGGGTGGTCAAGTACCTGGTGGAGCAGGAGCAGGTAAGAGGAGAACTAGGTGGTCAGTACTGTGAGCAAGGAGCAGTAGAGGAGACACTCGGGGTGGTCAAGTATGTGGAGCAAGAGCAGTAGAGAGGAGGAGACATACGGGGTCAAGTACTGGTGGAGCAAGGGCAGGTAAGAGGAGAGAGGAACACTAGGGGTGGTCAAGTACCTGGGTGGAGCAAGGAGAGGTAAGGAGGAGGAGGAGACACTACGGGGTGGTCAAGTACCTGGTGGAGCAAGGAGCAGGTAAGAGGAGGAGGACACTACGGGGTGGTCAAGTACCTGGTGGAGCAAGGAGCAGGTAAGAGAGGAGGAGACACTACGGGGTGGTCAAGTACCTGGTGGAGCAAGGAGCAGGTAAGAGGAGAGACACTACGGGGTGGTCAAGTACCTGGTGGAGCAAGGAGCAGGTAAGAGGAGGACACTACGGGGTGGTCAAGTACCTGGTGGAGCAAGGAGCAGGTAAGAGGAGGACACTACGGGGTGGTCAAGTACCTGGTGGAGCAAGGAGCAGGTAAGAGGAGGGAGCACTACGGGGTGGTCAAGTACCTGGTGGAGGATGGGCAAGGAGCAGGTAAGAGGAGACGACACGGGGTGGTGCAAGTACTGGTGGAGCAAGGAGCAGGTAAGAGGAGACACTACGGGGGTGGTCAAGTACCTGGTGGAGCAAGGAGAGGTAGGGGAGAGGAGACACTACGGGGTGGTCAAGTACCTGGGGGCAAGGAGCAGGTAAGGAGGAGACACTACGGGGGGGTCATACTGGTGGAGCAAGAGCAGGTAAGAGGAGGACACATACGGGGTGGTCAAGTACCTGGTGGAGCAAGGAGCAGGTAAGAGGAGACACTACGGGGTGGGTCAAGTACTGGTGGAGCAAGGAGCAGGTAAGAGAGGAGACACTAGGGGTGGTCAAGTACTGGTGAAAGCGTGAAGAGAGAAAGGGTGCAAGGTGGAAGACGGGAAGGAGCACTACGGGGTGGTCAAGTACCTGGTGGAGCAAGGAGCAGGTAAGGAGAGGAGACACTACGGGGTGGTCAAGTACCTGGTGGAGCAAGGAGCAGGTAAGAGGAGGAGACACTACGGGGTGGTCAAGTACCTGGTGGAGCAAGGAGCAGGTAAGAGGAGAGGAGACACTACGGGGTGGTCAAGTACCTGGTGGAGCAAGGAGCAGGTAAGAGGAGGAGGAGACACTACGGGGTGGTCAAGTACCTGGTGGAGCAAGGAGCAGGTAAGGGGAGGAGGACACTACGGGGTGGTCAAGTACCTGGTGGAGCAAGGAGCAGGTAAGAGGAGGAGACACTACGGGGTGGTCAAGTACCTGGTGGAGCAAGGAGCAGGTAAGAGGAGACACTACGGGGTGGTCAAGTACCTGGTGGAGCAAGGAGCAGGTAAGAGGAGGAGACACTACGGGGTGGTCAAGTACCTGGTGGAGCAAGGAGCAGGTAAGAGGAGGAGACACTACGGGGTGGTCAAGTACCTGGTGGAGCAAGGAGCAGGTAAGAGGAGACACTACGGGGTGGTCAAGTACCTGGTGGAGCAAGGAGCAGGTAAGAGGAGGAGACACTACGGGGTGGTCAAGTACCTGGTGGAGCAAGGAGCAGGTAAGAGGAGGAGGAGACACTACGGGGGTGGTCAAGTACCTGGTGGAGCAAGGAGCAGGTAAGAGGAGACACTTACGGGGTGGTCAAGTACCTGGTGGAGCAAGGAGCAGGTAAGAGGAGGAGACACTACGGGGTGGTCAAGTACCTGGTGGAGCAAGGAGCAGGTAAGAGGAGGAGGACACTACGGGGTGGTCAAGTACCTGGTGGAGCAAGGAGCAGGTAGAGGAGGAGGAGACACTACGGGGTGGTCAAGTACCTGGTGGAGCAAGGAGCAGGTAAGAGGAGACACTACGGGGTGGTCAAGTACCTGGTGGAGCAAGGAGCAGGTAAGAGGAGGAGAGCACTACGGGAGTGGTCAAGTACCTGGTGGAGCAAGGAGCAGGTAAGAGGAGGAGGTGACACTACGGGGTGGTCAAGTACCTGGTGGAGCAAGGAGCAGGTAAGAGGAGGAGGAGACACTACGGGGTGGTCAAGTACCTGGTGGAGCAAGGAGCAGGTAAGAGGAGGAGGAGACACTACGGGGTGGTCAAGTACCTGGTGGAGCAAGGAGCAGGTAAGAGGAGGAGGAGACACTACGGGGTGGTCAAGTACCTGGTGGAGCAAGGAGCAGGCAAGAGGAGGAGGAGACACTACGGGGTGGTCAAGTACCTGGTGGAGCAAGGAGCAGGTAAGAGGAGGAGGAGACACTACGGGGTGGTCAAGTACCTGGTGGAGCAAGGAGCAGGTAAGAGGAGGAGACACTACGGGGTGGTCAAGTACCTGGTGGAGCAAGGAGCAGGTAAGAGGAGGAGGAGACACTACGGGGTGGTCAAGTACCTGGTGGAGCAAGGAGCAGGTAAGAGGAGGAGGAGACACTACGGGGTGGTCAAGTACCTGGTGGAGCAAGGAGCAGGTAAGAGGAGGAGGAGACACTACGGGGTGGTCAAGTACCTGGTGGAGCAAGGAGCAGGTAAGAGGAGGAGGAGACACTACGGGGTGGTCAAGTACCTGGTGGAGCAAGGAGCAGGTAAGAGGAGGAGGAGACACTACGGGGTGGTCAAGTACCTGGTGGAGCAAGGAGCAGGTAAGAGGAGGAGGAGACACTACGGGGTGGTCAAGTACCTGGTGGAGCAAGGAGCAGGTAAGAGGAGGAGGAGACACTACGGGGTGGTCAAGTACCTGGTGGAGCAAGGAGCAGGTAAGGGGAGGCAACACTGTAAAACATCCGGCCCTACCCAGGCTGGGTAAGGTTAATGTGGGTAGCTGGTACGATTCCCAGCGAATGGAGGGTAAAACCCCCGTCCTGTCTACCTCTAGTCAGGACGTTAAAACCAAATAGAATCAATGGACATGAAGGAAGCCTAGACATTGGATCTGGGCGTCCATAGAATCCTCTCACCACCGTGATTTATAGAATCCTCTCACCACCGTGGTATACCTCTCACGGACACGGAATTATCATTATTATACTGTAAAACAGAGGAGTCTGAGGGAGCAACACTGTAAGGGGGACTTGCAATACCTCTATGATACCTTAGCTTATTATTTATTTGAAGGGAGATTCGTTTTCTGACAATATGTCAAAAAAAAAATTCTGGAATCATGTATATAACATAACAGTTACAAAATTTATCTTTAAAAAAAAAAAAAACGAATAGATGAACTTTTTATTTAATTTACAATTCCTTTCTTCCCCAGATTTCGAAGTATCTAACCGCCACGGGCACACATGTCTCATGATTGCGTGCTACAAGGGCCACTACAAGATAGTCAAGTATCTCCTCTCGCTCAACGCCGACATGAACAGGAAATCCAGCAAAGGTAATTATTATATCTAGTTGATTATAATCTATCATAATTATTTGTGTTAATCATTTTCGTGATATCACAACTACTCAAACTCACGTTACTAAATCTACGCTGAAACTGGGACTTGAACCACCGACCTCCAGGTTACAAGTCTGCCGCCTTACTGATCAAGCTACTGAGGTCGGTTTAGTTGATTATAATCTCCTCGGGTTAATGGCACGTTGAATAATTACACAAGTTCTGGTTAGGGGCGCATTACGATTCGGCCCAAAAAGGTTTATGAAAAAGGTTTTCGATTTCAGGTAAAAAAAGTCACCGAACGATTCGTCCCAAAACGTTATCTTGACCAAAAAATAAACAACACGATTCGGCCCAGTGCAACATTCTAAGTACCGTACATATTGAGGGATTTTTTATTATTCAACATTAAATTACGAAATTACCTTCTATGTATATTGTATATCAGGCTTTGGCCTTCTATGTATTATCCCTAACCCTACTATATTCTTTAGGCATGGCCTTCTATGTATTTTACCTAACCCTACTATATTCTTGAGGCATGGCCTTCTATGTATTTTACCTAACCCTACTATATTCTTGAGGCATGGCCTTCTATGTATTTTACCTAACCCTACTATATTCTTGAGGCATGGCCTTCTAACACTCAAACACACAGTGATAACAAAGATGACTGTTACTGGTTCAAAACAATGTTTCCATACTATTTTATAGGGATTTTTTGGTGGAATGAAAGTGGGACTTTTTGTTGGAATAAAAGTGGAATTTTTTGTGTGGGATCAAAACTTGATAGAGTGTTTTGGGACGAATCGGGTTATGGCCGAATCGGGTTGTGTTTTTTTGTGGTTTTTTTTGGGCCGAATCATGCTATGGAAAAGGTCTACTCAGGTAATTTGGGCCGAATCGTGAAATTCCCCTGGTTAGGTCACTGAAGTAAGGCAACGTCCAGAGAGGTCTAGAATTGGTGGGTGACCACTGAAAATTGAACGCTCGTGATGCTGGCTGTTCGCGGCCCGACTCAGGGTGGGTGAGGTTAATATAGGTTCCTGGTTTGTGAGTGTTCGCGGCCCGACTCAGGGTGGGTGAGGTTAATATAGGTTCCTGGTTTGTGAGTTTTCCATTTTAAATGAACAATAATGCCTAAATGTTGAGGATACATTAATCAGAACAAAACAAATGTTCTCTACACTGACAAGGGCGACTAGACAAAACATCTGTCTGTGATGCGTGGAGCTCACAAACCCAAAGTACTTGTTGATCCCTCCAGTATAGATCCTGCTACCTAAAAAAAAGGAATGAGTCGAACCTGGATGTAAATAGAACCCAAGGGATCGAACAAAAATTCTATTATGAAGAGGTTTCTAGTATAGCCAGTTCTCTATTACACATAAACAGGTGACGCAGGGACCTGAGATTTTTTCTATCATAAAGAGTTTTCTTTTATATTCAGGTTCTACTGTATCTGTCCGGGTAGCTCAATGGTAAAGGCGGCACTCTGTAAATCCAGAGATACCAGAGGTCGCGGGTTCGAAACCCAGCCGGGCCATGACAAGTTATCCTCTCCTTTGGGATTTTTACCCCATAATAATATGTCTTGGGCTTACTGCTGGAATAATGGGACTCAATAGTCCTAATCGGGCAGTATAAATAAGGCGATATTATTATTATTATTATCATCTCTAAAAGATATAGCAGTATCCAGTGTTACAAGTCAAACCTTTGTTGATAATAAATGTAGTCCCCTAGGCCCCCTTGCAAAGTATGGAACAGCTAATTCATACTGAACTGGATGTCGGATTAAGTCTGTTCAAAATATTTTGCTAATAATAATAAAAATGAAACGACCATTGTTTGTATGGAAACCATCACCATTATTTGTGCCAGCATGAGATCAATTTGCATTCCCTTTGTTGTTGTTGACTTCCTCGCAATCTAATTTCCTTAGTCTAAATGGCTTGCAATAATTCTCTAAAAAAATCTATTAGGTGTCACTAATTTCTTTGTTCTGTGGTCAAGTAGTTGTAACACATACTCGGTGGCCCACGGTTCCAATCTCAGAGTTATCAAAATTTGAACAAAGAAAGAAGTTTCGTTCGCTGTTCCCTAAATTGGCAGCAGCGAATCTTGTTTACGCCGGGGTTCGAACGGCGGACTAAAATAACTTCAAACTTGGTACGACACCAAAAATTCAGTAGACGTAATAATAATAATTTTTATTTAATAAATGGTCGAAACTGTTTTCATTCTATTTTTATTAGATGTCTTGACAGATTTTTTTGGCGACTCCCGGGATTCGAACCCGGACCAAAATAGCAAAGTGCCTCGCGCATTACCGTAAGCAGTGTGTCCCGCTCAATGCCAATGGCAAACGTCCAGAATGTCGACTGTTTTCGAGACATTTATTGTTATCTGTCAGATTTTATTGTTTTTAATGTTGCCAAACTATTTTTGCGAACATGTAAAAAGAATGGCCGGGGAAGAGATATGAACCCGCGCTGTACCGCGTGTGAGCGTGTAGAATGAACTGCGAGGTTGGAGTCTTGCCAGCAAGTGAGTGAGATATGTGAGCTGGTAGCTGGTACATATGTCGCGTGATTCTCATTACTTGTACAGGGTTCTAACTCTAGCCACAGGTAGGTGTCGCTATGGCTGCAGCTATTCAGTTGCAAATTACATCAATAGTTCGAAATTGTATACACATTTTCATTAATGTTTTTCCTTTTATTCAATTTTTTAGGCCAATCTACAATAGCTACATGTTCTTACATTCTTTTGTAAACCATCCCAGATTGTTTATAACTACGAGTCAAGACTGTATTCCTATGTAATGCAACGAAAAACAACATTTATTTTTTGCAATAGAAGAAAAAAAAATTGCGGAAAATAAATTGTGCAGAATGGACGGCAAAAAAGGTCATAGATAATTATTATTGAAGGAGTCAGTCATTTTGAACAATGTTCGGATTGATGAAGCTACTCTGAAAGTTTTACGGAAAAAGCCACAAACAATACGAGTAGATATATTTAATTAGTTATTTCTCTGACAAGCTTTGTCTAAAGTTCAATCATTCGAATCAAACGTCCTCATAACTGAATTAAATCTGTTCTCTATGATCCTAGTCCGTAAATGAGGACATAAAATTATCACCTCTTATCGGGTAAACACCATTGTTAGAAAGATTACATATTGGATTGTCGTTTACGTGTCTTTACCTACCTACATTACCTACAATCTATTATTTGTATAAGTAAAGTCAATATTCATTACTCATTATTTAAATGAAAAATGTCAAATGAATACAATACATAATGTATTTAATAAATCTTTGAAATAGAATGATGCTATAGATAATTTCAAATGATAATGTATAATTATTATGTATCATTTTAATTAAACACGAATATTGCCCTGTTAAATTGCATATTCACTGTGTTGACCCCTTGTGTGTGTATTTCGTTTGGTATGAGGGACACCTTTTGTCCGAGGTTGTGACATCCCGGAATTGAAATGTTCATGCTACCGACTATGATGATAATATAACAAATATCCAAGCAGTAGACACATAGAATAATAAAAATATCAATTAAACGATTGTACGTTTAAACTGTAGACAAATAAAACTATTTGAAATTTAGAATACAACCGTTGCTAGGTCAACTTTGACATAAATATGGTCGCTTTGAAATACAGACGAAAATATTTTAGACATACAGCTGAGATGAGAAAAAACTCTAAAAGTGCCGTGATAGGTCAGAATGAAACACGCCGTTATCCAGCGTCGATGGCGCGTTGAAAGCACCGGTTCTCGTAGGATCACCGAAGCAACGTCCAGCGAGGTGAAGACTTCGATGCTGGCATTCCGCCCAACCCAGTCTGGGTGAGGTGAACGGGGGTAGCCGGTTTGTAAGCTTTCTAAGAATGGAGGGTAAAACCCCCGTCGTGTATGACCATGCAGTTGAAAAACGACGTTAAACTCTAATAAAATAACAAACACGCTGTTATCAGAAAAATAGCACTTGTAGATTTGGGAACTAGATCTCGGAGGCCCTTGTCCCATTCAATCAGCATTGAGTATTTAGTGTTTACTGTTAAGGGTCCACTCATGTTTTGTGAGGAAAAATGAGGTGTTTTGTGTGATCAGCGCGCAGCGCAGCGGCGGAATTATAGGAAAAGATGTGGAAAAGTTCTATAATTTTGTGCTACCACTAAAATTGCGATGTAAAGCGTACAAATAGCACACTGGTTAAACAATCGCTTGCTATGCGGAAAGTCCCGGGTTCGAACCCCCGCGCCGAAAAAAAATGTATTAAAAAAATTGGTTACAGTTGTTGTAAGCAGGCGCGGTGCTAAGGAGCCGCGGAACTGCAGCACCCCCAGACGAAAAAGAGAGGATTTTCTCAAGTCCTAGCTCGTACACAATAAAAATAATCACACATTTCTAGAATAATTAATGCATAATTATTATGATTTTGGTAGCCGGACCTGGTAAATCAGTTGAATATGTTTTATAGTTTGGGAGGCCTGATTTTCTTTGAGTTTATATATTTCTCAAGCATAACCATAACATTTTCCTCGAGTTTTAATCAAGAATTCTTAGAAGCTTTAGCTTAGGAAAAATACCTTTGTATATGTTATCTTGTTATTAAATGAATGAATAAATTTTAAAACTCTTTTTAATTGACCATCCAACACACTCATGGATTTAAAGAAAAATTCCTTTAAGAAAAAAAAATAAGAAAGACGTACGAGTATTTTCAGATGCGAATATGTCTTGGAGACCTTTATTCATTACATTGCATGAGTTAGAAGACTCAGTGGAATTAGTAATGTGTCCGCACAACCACTGGTGAATGAGAAATATGACTGATATAATTATCTTTTTTTTACATTACTTGGGGGTGGTGGACTGATCACATCTCAGGGAGGTTTTCATGAATCATTTATTCATTAAAGCTTGCGCCTTGTTGTGATCGCCAAAGTCATTGCCATTTATTTCTTTTCGTGTAAGTTGTTTCCGTGTTGCTCATTTGATTGAGTTCTTGGATATAGGTATGATGTTCTGGGACGATCTTTTGTCTATTTCACTCATTGAATTGCATCATTATCACACTGATAGATCAGATCTCTTGGTCCCCCATGTAATAGGTATGATGTTCTGGGACGATCTTTTGTCATTTCACTCATTGAATTGCATCATTATCACACTGATAGATCAGATCACTTGGTCCCACATGTAATAGGTATGATGTTCTTGGACGATCTTTTGTCTATTTCACTCATTGAATTGCATCATTATCACACTGATAGATCAGATCTCTTGGTCCCCCATGTAATAGGTATGATGTTCTGGGACGATCTTTTGTCATTTCACTCATTGAATTGCATCATTATCACACTGATAGATCAGATCACTTGGTCCCACATGTAATAGGTATGATGTTCTTGGACGATCTTTTGTCTATTTCACTCATTGAATAGCATCATTATCACACTGATAGATCAGATCTCTTGGTCCCACATGATCTTACGTGCTGGAGAACTTTACTCCTGGTGTCTTGGACCCTTAGCTCATACGACAGAAGAGAGAATCTCACTGATGGATGATAGATCAGATATCTTGGTCTCCTTTGCTCCTATGTGCAGGAGAACTTTACTACTGGTGTCGCTCAACTCATGGGGCAGAAGAGAGGAAGAGAAGAGGGGGTGGGGGGGGCATGACTGAGAGAGAAAGAAGAAAAGTAGAAGAAAAAAGAGAGAGATAGAAAAGTCAAGGAGAAATAGGAAAGGAGAGAGGGGGGACCTAGTGGCGGGGGCGGGCTCCAAAGGGCCCGAAACGGCGGTCACTTACCAACCGCATGTACTGCTGCGGAGCCTTGGGGGGCTCCACAGCAGTGCCACGCGGCTGGTAACTGACCACCTTTCGAACCCCAAGGAGACTGCCCACCGCCACTGTTGTAATGAAGTTTAAAAGGGACATTGCTTTTTTTTTGTGGGAGAGGAACAAAGAAGGAAGAGGAGAATGAACGTCAATCTGAAAGAAAGAGAAATTCAAATTATTATAAAATGGAATAATTTGCCATAAATATTTAAAATAGTAGGTAGGTACTTTGTTTTCTCAATATCCGTTATACATATCAAAACATTTTTTGGTAGCAGTCAGTTATTTTTCTTTTTTCCTTTTGTTATATAAAAATTATGAAATTTTTCTTCGCAGTTTTTGAGCTCCTATTATTATAGGGTATTGTAAGTTTCTATGTTCAATGGTTCGAATTGGGATTCAGCTCAGAATTAAAAATATTATTGACTTGTTGGTATTGAAAAAATAATGGAAAATTTACAACAGGAAATTCGAACTCACGACCATGTATTCAGGAGTTTGAAACACTTACTTGTAGTTCAGCAGATGAGTTCTTAGTGAGGGTTGTATCTGGTTTGCAGATGGCGGTTCTTCTTGTGAAGATTTGAAAGCGGCGGTCCTTATGTGGATATGTGGCCTTTGTAGATTTGATTTAATTTAGAAACACTTTTGAAAAATAATCGGAAGAGAATTGATTTATATTGTTCAAAGAATTAATTCGTTAAACTGATCTTTTCTAATCTTAATAACTGGCTTGATTATATTTTTATTTTTTTCTGTAACACTGAATAATTGATTGTATTTAGACCACTTCATATTTTTTCACACATATTTTGTTGTTGTAGAATCTGCCAGATTTTAATGTTTTCCATTTTAAAGTTTCTTCAAAGACCAAATGAGCCAGAGTTCCAACCAATCAAAGCGCACTATATCTTGAGTTATTAACACGTTCGTTACCGAACGGCCATATGTGGATGTTTTTGTGTTTTTCTGTGGGACCAAAACACACATGTGGCTGTTATCAAAATTTTAACGAGGGACCGGACAACCATATACGGCCTTTTTGAGGTAGGTTGTTAGTATTAGGATGGATATAGGATCGATTCTTGTACAAATACGATGCGAAATATGCAAAAAAAATAACTTTGGTACCCAGGATGCAACAGCGACTTTACCGCCTGGTCCCTACGTAAAACTTGAAAAAATTGCCTTGGTAACGAACGTGTTAAGCCCTGAGTATGTAGGTTGGTATCAGGCGCAGCCGGTGCATCCCCAGACGAAAAAGAAGTTGAGGGGATTTTCATATTAAGTCCTAGCTCGTACACGGTGAAAATCATCAAACATTTCTAGAATAATTAATGCATAATTATTATAATTTGCATTGTAATTTGTAAACAAACTCAAACTCTTCAGATACTGAAAGGGCGACTCTATAAATCCCATATTAGTTCGGTTTATGTGGCAGCACCCCCAAAACATTTTCCCACCGGCCACGCCTGTTTGTAAGAGATACCTTCCGGTGCGCTCGTGTTGACCCAGCACCTGAATATAAGGTATTGTGTCACTTCTCGCCCATTAGAGGGGAGGTATACTTTACGGGATGGGCAGGCTACACACAGACCACAAGGGTCTGCAGTAGCTCCTGTTTCATGGCTACGAAATAAAAATGGCTATGAAACACTCATATTCAAAACAAAAATAATGTATGTATGTATGAATTTATTTGTGGTGAAGCCCAAGGCCACTTCACAATTTTTGTGGGTAGCGCAGCATTACTGAGAGCCTCCTCCTTCACTTTTTGAATTCTATTCTATTAATTTCTTTTTACTCTGGTAATGCCGCCACTGGTCGTTACTCATACAAGTAACTACTCTTTTTTTCTCATAAAGTATGAATGGACCCCGAACACCCAAGAAAAAAAAGCAGAAAAAATCTCGCGCCGCTGGGGATCGAACCCAGGACACCGTGCGCGCAACGCCTAGCGTGCTAACTCAGGTCACTCTGCGACGGTGACTACTTCAAAAATAGTTATACTAATAAAAATAACACTTGAAGTAATGATATTTTTGGGTTCCAGGTGCGGTTAGCTCTTTGAGAAGGTGGGTTTTTAGTGGGTGGAAATCCCACACCCCAAGTCAGGATGACCTGGGTGTGTCTTTAACACCTGGACGACCGGGTGTACCACCGGTGGTACACGCATGCACTACGCCTGTGAATAGCCTAAACATCGCCGGTCCCATTGGAGAACTTACTAAAAACATGCCGGTCGTCTATGTGTTTAAAGATTTTTTCCTACCTTCAACCAAAAAAATAAATAAAAATAACACAAAGGAACACATTTGCACTTGTTACTCCAGGCAACACAGCGCTGCACGACTGTGCTGAGGCGGGAAGCATAGAGATTCTGAAACTACTGCTGTCGCACGGAGCGAGAATGGAGACTGACTCGTACGGCATGACACCCCTACTAGCTGCGGCGGTCGTAGGTAACTATCTTTAGTCCGACATGTTGAGTGACGCTGAGCCAATGGTCATAGGTTTATAATAATAATAATAATGGTTTTTCTTTGTGTTATGATGTCACAATTGTAGTGGGTAGCGCAGAATCATAGGACTTTACCACTTTAATTTACAATATACAAAAAATGACGTTGTATACATTCAAACATGAATATTTATGTACAATAAAATATTTAATAAATAAATAAATAAAATATCTTTTATTTTATTTTTGTCTATGATTCTGCCACTGGTCGTTGCTTCACATCAAAGCAGCAACTCATTTTTCCTCACGAGGTATGAGTGGACCTAGAACATCCAAGTACAGAGCAAAAAAAAATCCTACCCCGCTGGGAATCAAACCCAGGTCACCATGCGTGCAATGCCTAGAGCGCTAACTCACTCGGCCACGGTGACTACGGTCATAGGTTTATTACAATCATTAGGTAATCAATTATACATACAGTTAAGAGAATAAGTGAGTATCTATTTATTGACACTATTTATTGAGTATTCATATATTTTTATACAAACAATCAACCAACAATAAATCGAAAACAAAGATTTTTTTAAAATAAATATACAAAAAAAATACATACATCCATAGAACAGCATTATTTTAATATCTATTTACAATTGTTTTTCTTAATCAACATTTAGAAATGTTGCAGTGGTATCCCAGCTCAATTAATTCATACAGAAAATTACTATCGCTGAATTTCCTCTTCACAGGTCATCAACACATTGTCGAATTCCTCATCAGTTCGAATATTGTGTCGAGGAAAGAGAAGATCGACGCGCTGGAACTACTGGGAGCTACCTATGTGGACAGAAAGAAGGATATGGTCACTAGTGTAGAGCTGTGGAAGAGAGCCATGGAACTGAGGTAGGTGAAGTGAGCTATAGGTCACTAGTGTAGAGCTGTGGAAGAGAGCCATGGAACTGAGGTAGGTGAAGTGAGCTATAGGTCACTAGTGTAGAGCTGTGGAAGAGAGCCATGGAACTGAGGTAGGTGAAGTGAGCTATAGGTCACTAGTGTAGAGCTGTGGAAGAGAGCCATGGAACTGAGGTAGGTGAAGTGAGCTATAGGTCACTAGTGTAGAGCTGTGGAAGAGAGCCATGGAACTGAGGTAGGTGAAGTGAGCTATAGGTCACTAGTGTAGAGCTGTGGAAGAGAGCCATGGAACTGAGGTAGGTGAAATGAGCTATAGGTCACTAGTGTAGAGCTGGGTATAGGCTACCTCAGCTGGATCCTATACCCTTTATAGGATCCAGCTGTAATTTTATCAATTTTTTCAATTTTTTTTTTTTTAATTTCACTTTGCTTTTGTCATTTCAAGTTATTTCAAGTACTATTTTTACTGTCATCATTTTCTTATGTATACCATTCACAATTTTGTTGAAATATAAAAATCCATACGATAAATAAAAAACTACTACTTTGATGAAAAATAAACCCTCACTCACCAGGTACGTGGAAGGGGAGCCCCCCATCGCCAAGCCCCACTCCCCGGTCACCATAGCGGCGTATGAGCATGCGCGGGAGGTCTACAACCTGGAGACCCTGCAGGATATTGTGGCCGACCCTGACGCCATCAAGAACCAGGCACTGCTCATTCGGGAGAGGATTCTAGGCCCCGCCCACCCCGACACCATTTACTTCCTCAGATATAGAGGTATGTACCAATATCATGTACTTCCTCAGTCTGTCCCGGTAGCTCAGTGGTAAAGGCGGCACTCTGAGAATCCACAGGTTCCAGAGGTCGTGGGTTCGAAACCCAGCCGGGACATGACAAGTTATCCTCCCATTTGGGATTTTTACCACATAATAATATGTCTTGAGCCTACTGCTGGAATAATGGGACATTAATAGTCCTTATCGGGCAGTATAAATAAGGCGATATTATTATTATTATTCCTCAGAAATAGAGGTATGTACCAAAACCATGTACTTCCTCAGATATAATAATAATAATATCGCCTTATTTATACTGCCCGATTAAGACTATTAAAGTCCCATTATTCCAGCAGTAAGCCCAAGACATATTATTATGTGGTAAAAATCCCAAATGGGAGGATAACTTGTCATGTCCCGGCTGGGTTTCGAACCCACGACATCTGGATTCACAGAGTGCCGCCTTTACCACTGAGCTACCGAGACAGATTTTTTGTAGAAGGTCTTTGATTCTCCAGTACAGATTTTTTTGTAGAAATCTAAAATGTAGAAAAAATATTATTTTTCCACTTAAAACAAATTTGAAGAAAATTGGTTAAGCGGTTTTGGAGATACAAGTGATTTAGCATAAAATCTCAAAATTGCCACGTGTATACAATGTGAACCGATCATGATTGTGTCCATCATTGGCAGTGTATTTTTATTATTATTTTACCCCTCATCGAATATTTTATTTATTTATTTACACTTTATTAATAGGACATATTATATACAACACAAATAATTACAAATTAAAATACAATATAATAGAAGAAAAACATAAATAAATATATACATAATATATGTCCTAACTAAAGGGCGGGGTTGTTGCCTTTGGCAATCTCTTCCACCCAATTGTTATTGAAACCATGGGGCCAATTTGCATAGATGGAATGAAGTTTTTAAAAGAGTTGGGAGAGCGGATAGCATGTGTGTGACAGGAGTGTATTTTTATTATTTTTTTACCTCTCGTCAAAATCACTAAATAACCATCATTTAAAATCTCCCATTAACCATATAATGCACCATTATAATAAATTAAATCCTAAACCTGACATATTTTAATATAATGTTCGGAATAATGTACCTAATTATTTGTTTCACTTTTAGTAAAAACATTTCAGTTATTGCCGTGTTTCGAACCATTAAAGGTCGAAACACAGTGTTGAAATTACGATTACAAAAAAAAAAATATTAACCCTTGAACACCCGCAGGTGCCATGTATATATATTAACCCTTGAACACCCGCAGGTGCCATGTATATATATTAACCCTTGAACACCCGCAGGTGCCATGTATATATATTAACCCTTGAACACCACAGGTGCCATGTACGCTGACGCGGGCAAGTTCAGCCGCTGCATCGCCCTGTGGAACTACGCATTGGACATGCTGCAGTCCATGCTGGAGCCCTTGCATCAGCTCACCCTGCAGACCTTCTACTCCTTCAGTGAGCTCTTCGAGTATATGCTCACTCTGTCCAGCAGACAATCCGTAAGTTGCGTCGGTGAATGACATAATAACCTCAAGAACAATATTTCATTGATTGAACTCAAGAACAATGCTTGGTTATATTCTTACAAGCTATTTCAAATACTAGAAACTATAATTTAATTCATAGATACAATAGAAAGGGCCTAGACCTGTGAAACATATTAGATTGATTTTTTAGGGAAAGAGATTTAGCTATAAGGAGGATGAAGATATTTTATATTAGTATTGGTCACTAGGTATTACGAGTAAGAAACAGAAAAAGGTGAGACGCAAAAAAAAAACACGAAGTATTATTATTATTATTATACAATTCTTTATTAGATACAAAAGGACATTATGTACATATAAGTAATAATTTTAACAGTGAAAAAATGAAAAAAAAAACAATATATACAATAAAAATGAAAAAGAATAGAAAATATTTGAAAACATATGTCCTAACTAACTAACCATCAACTTCTCTCTCCCCCCAGATCTCGCCCGACGAGCTGATCACCATCCTGGAGAAGTGTCTGCACGAGGCGCGCTCCGCCCGCAAGTACCACATCACGGACGAGCAGCTGCTGGCGCGGCTGATCACCCTGACCCTCCACATCGCGGCCCTGCTGCTCAGCCACTGGACGGACTCGAGTCCGCCGCACTGCTCCTGTGAGCACGTGCTGAGTCCTGGCCAGCGCGCCCGCCTCTACCAGACCCTGTTCCACTTCGTCAAGATCAATGTGAGCTTCTATTTTAAAAAAAAAAAAAAAAAAAAAAAAAAGATGAGCGTTTCACAGCTGTTTTTATTTCGTAGCCATGAAACAGGAGCTACTGTAGACGCTTGTAGTCTGTGTTGTAGCCTGCCCATCCCGTAGTATACCTCCCCTCTGATGGGCGAGAAGTGACACAATACTTCCCATGTAGGTGCTGGGTCAACACGAGCGCATCGGAAGGTATCCCTTACAAAGAACTGTAAGCAAATTATGAATACAAATTTCTGTCGGCGAGGGGGTTCGAACCCAGGACCTTCCGCATGGCAAGTGAGTGCTTAACCACTGAGCTATTCGTGCGCTCTCCTCCAGTCTTTACCTTTAATCAATCAATCAATCGAACCGGTTTCGTTCCGTCGTCGTAACGAGTCGATGGACGAAGCCTCTCCCCACCATAAAATATTATTTTTTTTTTTTTTTTACATTCTAAATATTTTTATTTATTTTATTTTACAGATAATAAATTTCTGCCATTTGCAATCCAGAGGGCAAAGTACTCAGAATACTTGAGCAATTTCCTCTCTGGATTACAAGTGACATTTTAAATAAATATGATCGAGCCTTTGGTTCTCCGGTATTTTGTTTACAAATGTTGCCAACTTTGTTTAACTTACCTTTAATCAATTCCACTCAAACCTCGTGAGGAATACTGAATTATGAACCGTGCACTGCTTCTTCAGAGTTCATACTGAACATCTACACTGGTAGTCAAGTGGTTAGGGCGCTAGTCTGATAATCCGGGTAGCGTAGGGATCCGTTAGTTCGAAGCGCACCCAATGCATGAATTTTTCTTCATTCATTTGAATTTATAACCTCATAAAAATAAGATCAAGGGTTAGGTCTAAGATTTCCCTCTTGAAATTGTGATATTATTATTATGTTTTATTTTATATTTTTCATATTACAATGGTATGTTACGTTTTGAATCTATGGGCTATTTTCATAGCAAACATAGATAAAAAATTTCTTTATTTTATTATTATTATGCTAAAATACAGAGTGGTGTATTATAGCATAATACACCATAATACACAGAGTTAAGTGGCAGAGAATGCCTAAGGCATTAACTTCGCACCGGATTACAATGCATTGTACATATAAATTTAAATATTTTTTTTTCTATATCTTTTTTTGTAAATATTGTTATTTTTTTTATCTTTGTTAATAAATTATTGTTGTTTGTATTGTATAAAAAATAAAGTGTAAATAAATAAATAAATAAGAACCCACATTTACTGATTCATGTATTCTGCCGTCGACAGCTGCGCGGGAGGGACGGCAAGTCCGCGCTGCACTACTCGTGCCACTCCCTGTACACCGCACCCGGGGACCACATGAGCCGCAGCCTGAAGCCGCACCAGCCGCCCCTGTTGCCGCACCCGGACCTCACGCGGCTCCTGCTCAGCGTGGGTGCGGACCCCAACGACACGGACGCCCAGGGCAACACCCCGCTCCACATGATAGCCGAGAACTACGAGCCCAGGTGCGGGCGACACTGACACTTATTTCTTTTACTTCCGATATTTTCTAAATAATAATAATAAATCATTTGTTTTATTTTTCATATTTTTTTTAACAGAGAACCCTTCCTATCCAGAGTCTGTCCCGGTAGCTCAGTGATAAAGGCGGCTCTCTGTGAATCCAGAGATTCCAGAGGTCGCGGGTTCGAAACCCAGCGGGACAAGACAAGTTATCCTCCCATTTGGGATTTTTACCACATAATAATACGTCTTGGGCTTACTGTTGGAATAATGGGACCTAATAGTCCTAATCGGGCAGTATAAATAAGGCGAAATTATTATTATTATTATCCTAAGCCATTTTTACTTGGCATCTAAGATGAGCTTCTAATAGAAATCGGGAGTATTTATTGTGTTCGTTTTTTATATAAATATAACAAAAAAAATTACTTAGATTTTTTTTTATATTTTTAAGTTATTTATAACAATACGAGCCTGGGTTCGAATCCCGGCTGAGTAGAACACTCTACTCTTTACTTTGGTCGAGAGGACCTAATGGTTTTAGTATTCATTTTTTTTTTTTTCTCTCTTTGTTTGTCCGAGATTCTCTTGTACCTTGTGAGGAAAAATAAGTTGCTATTTGAATGTATAGCAACCTGTTGCGGATTGTCCCGGTAGCTCAGTGGTCAATCTATTGGTCTGGTAATCCAAAGGTCTCGGGTTCAAAATCCAGCCGGTACATAACAAGTTATCCTCCCATATGGAATTTTGACAACATAATAAAACGTCTTGAGCTTTCTGCTGGAATAATGGTACTTACTAGTCCGATGTAATGTTTTGAACGGTTCCGGGATTATATGTTTAGGGGGAGAGGTGGTTTTTAGTGAGGATGATGCACTGTTGTCCGCATCTCAGTACTCACACTGTTCACTAGGGTAAAATCTAGTGTTCGTCTACAGATTTTACCACCTCTCCTTAAAAAAATAGAGTAGTATGAGCAATGATATTATTAGGTGTCTCGTATTTCTGTGCTACCCACTAAATTAGTCAAATAATAGCACAAATAAAATTATTTCTTTTTGTACATACTTCTAAGTTTTTTTTAAATTTATTTTTACTTTTTTTGTTGTTGTGTTGATGATTGTTTTGTAAAAAAATAAAGTGTAAAAAAATAAATAAATAAAACGTAGATACATTTACTCGTACGTTCCAGACACCTGTGCATACTTCACCTGCTCCTGCGACACAACAGCCACTACGATTCTCTCAACCATGCGCAGAAATCCTTCACCGATATCCTGCGCGCGCACATCGTGACTCAACCGAATGATCCCGATGATAGGCGAGACGAGCCGAGTGGCTCCAACGAGAATCCGAGGGAGCCGGGCGAAGACGAGCGAGAAGTTCGTGCAGACAACCCAGGTAAACACATGCAAACTAGTAGTCACTGTGGCAGAGTGAGTTTTTTTTTTTTTTTTTTTTTCAAGATTTTGTAAATTAAAGTGGTAATGTCCTATGATTCAGCGCAACCCACTGAAATTGTGACATAATAACACAAAGAAAGAGCATCACATGATATTTTTTTTTTTTTTTTACACTTCAATAGGTAATAGGACATATTAATATATACAATACAAATAATTACAATTAATGAAAATACCATATACAAAATAATCGAAGAAAAAAATAAATAAATAAATGATGACCTGGGTTGTATGGTCGGGGTCCACTCATACCTCGTGAGGAAAAATGAGTAGCTGCTTTGATGCGAAGCAGCGACCAGTGGCAGAATTATAGACAAAAAAAATACAAGATTTTGTAAATTAAAGTGGTAAAGTCCTATGATTCAGCGCAACCCACTGAAATTGTGACATAATAACACAAAGAAAAAGCATTATTATTATTATTATTATTATTAAATACATGTCAAGGATCTAGCAGCTCACGAGGCACGCAGGGTGACCTGGGTTCGATCCCCAGCAGGGTAGAAGTTTTTCTGTCATGTACTTCAATGGAACGGGGTCCACTTGTGAGGAAAAAATGAGAAGCTATTTGAATGGCTGGTAGTGCTAATAACAGCATTACCATAACGTGTTAGAATCAACAATATAATAATAATAATACTCTTCAGTGAAAGGTAACCACCAGGCGAGGTTAATACTTAAAGCATTTTCTACCACCTAACCTTCAGAGTCTTATTATTATGTGGTCACTAACTCAAATTAATGAGGGTGGGATTCGAACACGTGTGGAAACGAACCCCAGTTGCGTAGAAACGCCACATAGCGCGACACCATCGCAAAGGAGTAAATATTTCTCACGGTCTATTCATGTTTATGTTAACATTTGATGTATTTATGTGTTTTGTTTACATTTAAGAGATGAGCAGAGGGGACTCTTTTGCGATACTAGCGCTGAGGACGCCACGATGTAGGCCGGCGGGGGGTGGTTTCCACACTTCTTAATTCTACACGCTATAGCATTACTAAGACAATTCATGGGATAAGGAGTCCTGTAGTGTTGTGCTACTCACTAAAGTTGTGATATAAAAGCACAATTTTATTTTAATGGAAGAAAAGTTATGCATTAGAATTGATGCGAGCCAAAATTTCTATTCCTGCACGTTGAGTTTGGGTATCAGGAGAGCAAGGAAGGGGGAGAAGTGGAGTTATAGTCACAGCACAGATGTAATCAACTAAATTATTCGATGGTCAGTTTTCTCTGTCACAGTACGTTCCCTGTAGGGAATCTAGGGTCCCCAGTATAAGTGAGGGAGCTATCTTTGGTTCTCTCAGTTCTAGACAGTTGCCAGCTGACCAGTCAGCGAATCTAGTCGGAAACAAATGTCTGGGGATGTGTAGAACTTGATTAATGAATTTCTTCCCTTACCCTGAAGGTATTGTACAAAGTATTTAGTACGTCTTAGTTAAGGCTTATTTTTCTTTTGGATAAAAAAAAATTCCGGCTACCGATCACTTGCGACAATTTACCTGAAAAAACCCGACATTTGCGACAACAGAAAAAGGTATTCACTGTAACGTTTGCGACAATATCAGACAGACAAAGGAACAGGTTAACTCCTTTGTTCATTTCGGCATTTCCAAGTAAATACCGGGTCGACTAAAATATGGACGTATGTGAATTCATCCGATTTAATGAATTCCTTCTCTCATCATAGATAAATTTATTTTATTTGAGGAGACTCCTTGTCAGACAAACGGTTGTCAGACTAAATGTTGTGTTTCGTTAGCCGGCTAGGGTTAGACCGGGTCGCTACGCAACCCGGCCTAACCGCCTGCGCTAATTTCAACCTAACCTAAGCCCCTCACCCAACCATCCTACCCGACAAACTGAAGTCAGTGATATTTCGTGCAATCTCACCTTGTTAACTTTACCTAACCCTATCTAACAACAAAATTCCTCTAACAAAAAAATCACTTATAGAACACTAAAACGGCCCTTTACAGGGCCACCAACTTTTCGCATGTTTTGTTTTTTTTTTAATATGGATACCTAGACACCGTAAATCAAAGGTATAACATACACCTACCAGTACGAACTAAAATTTGATTCACACTGTATGAAACATTGAAATCTATACCTGCAATATATTGTCGCAAATGATCGGTTTTAAACAAAAGATTTCCGCAAGTGTCGAATTGCGAAAATTCCAGGTTCGATATTTTCAAATATTTCCATTTTATTCCAAGGTCAACTTCACCACATTCGCAAAAGAAAAATGCGTTTCGGTACGTTTAAACATAAACAATGGACTTAACCTATAAAAGAACTGGAAGCAAGAATTTTCTTCTTCCATTTCGGTTTGGAAGAGATAATTTTTCCTCTTCCAAAAGAAAAATGACTTGATTCCAGTTTGGTTCATTTTATTCCCGTTTGGTTAACTTTGGTTAGAAAGAAAGGGTTGGGTGGAAGAGATTGCCACAGGCAATAACCCCGCCCTTTAGGTAGGACATTTCTCTCTTTTTTTTCCTTCTTGTATATTTGTTTAATCTTTTTGTTTTTCTTTATATTTCATTTTGTTCCTACTGTAGGTATATATTTTTTGTTCTACCTAATAAAGCTTAAAAAAAAAAAAAATGCGGCTCTAAAAATGATAATGAAAAATCGCTCCGATTTCAAAAAAGCCATTTCTTTGTTTTTTTTTCGATTTTTTATTATTCATTTATTTTCCTCTCACTCTCGACTCCCCCTCAGATCATCGCGACGGAATCCGCGTGTACCCCGAGGCGGTACGAATGGTTCCCGACTGCAGCCGATGCTACCCGAGTGGGCCTCGCGAGTTCAAGAGTCTCATCGCGTCCAATCTGAATCCCGTCCGCTACACGAGCCTCAAGTGTCTGGCGGCTTGTGTGGTGAGAAGACACCGCATCCCCGTGCAGGACTATCATCTGCCGCCCAATCTGACGGAGTTCCTGGCCAAACATTGATGATGCGAAACCATGTGATACTATTACGGTGTAATCTAGATACCCGACTCTATTTATTTGTTTGTCTATCGGTGGAAAAGTGAAGACCAAGTATGTAGACATACAGAGGGGTAATGCGGCCAGCATCCTTGGTTCATTACCAGATGCTGGTCTGATGAAAGAAATTTTTTATTTATAAAAAAAAAGTATGTAGATTATACGACCGCTGCGCTGTGATGACTGTGACCACGTAGCATTCAGGATGCACGGGTCGGGACTTCAATTGCTCATTTTTCATACAATCCGCTCCCATTTTGAAATATGAGGACTTGAGATTTTAGAACAATAATTGCTCTCTTAAAAAAATGTATAATATATTTTGTGAATTGCTCTTATCTAAGAAAATATGAGATCAATACTTTCACATTTTTTATCGATTACAAGCGGTCTGTGCTGTGGTAATGGTAACAAACAATATCGAATAGGTAGTCAGTCAGATAGACACAGATTTGATACCAAGTTGTACGAATTCCTTCCTCCCAAGATATAGATGAATTCATATGTTTTAAGAATAATTCATTTTCATAATTTCCCGAAAAGCACACTAGTACTTCATGGGAACACACAAATATATATACAAAAGATAAAAATAAAGATCATTATTATTATATAGGTATCTGCCTGAAATGAATACTGCCTGAAATGCATAAGCGGAGTAACTGGATGTTCAGTAGTTGTGGCTCTACAAAAATTAGAGGAGCAATTCACCAACGGAGCAATTAGATGTTCATTAAATCTGAGCAATTGGAGGCTCTCCGATGTGCCATGGACTATAATGAAGCCCACTGAGTCTAACATTTTGTCTGGAATTTAAATGGGAAGTGCTGCACCAAGCCATGTTTCAGTCAGTGGGATTTGATCTCATTTGATTCTCGTTGTGGCCTCCTACATAAGGTAGAGCGGAGCATGTAACGTTGCGAAATGCTTTGCAACTTTGCGTGACAAAATGTTGCAGTCAGTAAGATACTGGTCTAACCGATCGGGTGTTGAAAGTCAAAAATTCTGAATAAAACACCACCTGTACTCTACCAACTCATGAGAATCCCTCTCCTTCATAACAAACATCTTGGTTTGATGTTATCTGCTGAATTCCAAGGTGAACTGGTTAGCACCTCTGTCTCATCACCAGAAGATTAAGGGTTCGAGTTCCGGCCAGAGCACAAATTTTATTCAGGAAATTGTATGCAATACCGGAAAGGCATTCTCCAACAAATAAGCACGATTAGATGTTTTTTTGTACCTATATTTTTTCAATAGCAATTTTTGTATGTACTTATCTATTATTTTCAACAATAAAAGCTGTCAATGTGCAGCGATGGGATTAAGAATGAATTTAATTTGTTGTAACAGGATTCGTTTTTGGTGAAATATCTTTATGTTTATTTTATTGAAGTGGTTATTACTTTGTGTTATTGTGATATATTAGAACTGGCGAGAAGTTGTGATAACGTTTTAACTTTTCCACCCAACCCACAATGCTCATTAATATAGATAACTTTTATTAGTTGTTAATTTTATTTCATAGCTACATTGAGTCTGGATTAGAGAAAAATCACATCCATTGTGAATACAAAAGGCAAAATCATAATGTTCTCTTAGTCATTATATTTATTTAATTCTTTATTAATAGGACTTATGTACAAACAAGCAATGATGAAAAATGAAATAATTTTTTTTAGAAAAGTGTAAACAAGAAAGAAAAAAAAACAATATACTCGTAGATAACATAGATAAATTTTATACAGATGTCCTAACTAAAAGGCGGGGTAATTGCCTATGGCAATCTCTTCCACCCAACCCTTGGTCATTTAACTATCCCAGGGATTTTTCATTGCTTGGATATATTTAGGAAGAAAACGATGAATCAAAATACATACAAACTCTGTTTCGTGTTAATACAGGCCGGCTGGCGCGGTTTCTTTTGACGACCGCTTGCCTCCCGGCGAGCTTGATACTCAAAGATTCAAAATTAAGAAAGTTCTTTCTAAGCCTCCACATACACTGAAAGTAACACAAGCTAGTGCTGGAGTCTTGATTTTGAATCCCTGACAGTAGATAATTTTTATTTTTCTTCTCAATAATAATTTGAAATACTTCCGATTTCTAATATTAGAAATTTCTCGGAAGTAAAATTGACCTTATGCCAATGACGCCCAAAACAATTACTAGTATGACAAGTCCTACCTAATCAGTATGCAGTAGGGTTTTATGATTTTCTCCCCGGGTCTATTTTCCACTATCCAGACTTAAGTTAGTAACTCTATATTTTTCGTGTACATTTGCAAAACTCTTGGAGTTAGCCCTGTAGATTTAAGTATATTTTTAGAAATACCTGGTTTATTTGAAAAGTACCTTGGACTCATTTCATTTGCTTCATTTCCCTGTGTTTATAAGATTATTATTATTTTGAAGATTCAGACAATTTCTTTATTGTAATAAATCACAAGTTCATAAATATGAAGAGATGTGAAAGTATAGCTCAAAATATGAAGTTTTTGTTTTTATTTTCGAGATTTTTTTTAGGTTGAGATATAATTTAAAAAGGAATAAAACGAACACTATAAGTACTTCCGATTTATACTGTTAAACTCAGAAGTTAAAAAAAGTTAAATTACCATATCACAACTACTGAAACTAGCTTTACTAAATCTACGCTCGTGAGGGAAAATGCTGCTTTAATGAAACTGGGACTTGATCCATTGACGTTGTTCTGTTTAAATTTACTATTGATTTTTGTGTTTCCATCCTTCTCAAGTGATTTTGAAGTTGTCAAGCAAAAGGCTTGCAACGACAAACCAAACAAAACGAGCGTGCTATTATGTAAACAAGGTAGGACCACGGTATTTCAGTCTGTCCAGCTACCTGTGAAATGAGGTCGGATGAAGGGATCACACCTCAGAGAGGAACAATATTTCTTGCAGTCCTTGGTCCATGACTCACGCCAGTCTGAGTCATCAGGGGTTACAATGCAGTGCCTGTGATTCCAAGGGTAAAGAGAGAAGAACAAGAATGCAAAATCGACATACAGGGTTCGAACGAGAGAATGCACCTTTTTCCAGAAAATTATTGGATACTTTTCCTTTTTTTCCTCATTCGTCTACTTCTAGGTTCCACCGACCTCAGTAGCTTGATCGATAAGGCAGCGGACTTGTAACCTGGAGGTCGGTGGTTCAAGTCCCGGTTTAAGCGTATATTTAGTAAAGTAAGTTTGATTAATTGTGATATCACGATAGTGATTAACATAAATATGATAACTTTTTTTTTTACTTATTGGTTCCAAATAGTAAAATTATCTTTTTTCCGCCTGTATGGACCGGACATACGTTGGGACTCGTATAATGTACTAGAATTTTTTTTTTTTATCAGTTATCATATTTGTGTTTATTACTTTCGTGATGTCAAAACTACTCAAACTCGCTTTACTAAAACTACGCAGAAACCACCGACTTCCAGGTTACAAGTCCACCGCCTTATCGATGAAACTACTGAGGTCGGTTATGATGTACTAGAACTACAGTTATCTATACATAATTTTTGCTTGTAGGTTATCAAGTCGTCTCTACTCAGGCTGCTTGAGATATTTGTGAAAAATCGTGTAAGTTGTCAAAGGATATAAAGTATAGTAATACCGCCTAATTTATACTGCCCGATTAGGACTTTTAAGTCTCATCAGTACAGCAGTAAGCCCAAGACGTATTATTATGTTGTCAAATGGTAGAATAACTTGTCATGTCCCGGCTGGGTTTTGACTTTTGAACCCGCAACTTCTGGATTACCAGTCAGACGTGTGATGTTCCCAATGAGGCCCAATGCTCTGATTTTTGTAATTTAATTGGGTTATAATGCTGACCGCAAATCAGCATAACATGACGCGTTTACAAGTTTTTATATTCTAGTAGGTAATTTTATATCACAATATTATTACTCAACCTATTTATTTACTTGCTTAACTCAGGAATTGAACCAACGACCTTCAAGATACAAGTACGTCGCCATATCGCACATCTAGCTACTAAGGTCGTTGAAGTAATATTTAACAGTCCCACAACGGTGTCCCATGTCTGAGTGCCACACTTTTCGGCATGAGAATTCCCCTCCTCAAAAAAAGCTACTAAGGTCGGTTATTCCAGCAGTTATTTGGGTAGGTAGAATTAGTTCTTCACCTGCACTTTAGGTAATATCAATGGTTAAAAAATGGAAGGTTTCTCTTTTTGTTGGACATTGTATTACCAAACCCTGAAATCAATGGATATATCCTGCAAGAGGAACCTACATTCTGGCACGCAGTGGATTGTATACCTACCAAGAAGGAGATATAAGCTTAACTGTTCTACCCGAGATCATTTTAGTACCCCAATAAAAAAAAAACATTGTGAGTGGCCATATCTTTGCCATAATAAAATAAATTAGTAATGGAACGTTACAGCACACTTCAAGGATCTATAGTTTTGCCGAATCAATAATCCGGGAGTTGACCCTTGCGAAGAAATCGGAGAGCTTGTCGCTAGTCCTTTGTGTCTTAAGATGGTCTGGGGATTTTTACTTTCCTTATCCTATCATTTATTTTGGGTGCTTGGTGCTTGTAATAAAATCATTGGTCTTATCGGGAACCTGAAACCTTTCTTACTATACCACCCATGGACTCAAATTAACCTTGAGTCCAGCCGCTACTAAACAAAAGATCTAGATACTAGATAATATTCAGAAGATCTACTAGATTCGGACAAGATGAAATATTTTCTATCCATGAACGTAATAATCTTTCTAACTGTAACATTTTCAATGTATAGTTTTGTGTGGGGTTTTCTCAAGCTCTGCACAGTCTACACCCGAGGCATGCATGGCTCTACACCCGAGGCATGCATGGCCCTACACCCGAGGCATGCATGGCTCTACACCCGAGGCATGCATGGCCCTACACCCTACACCCTTCATGTATTTCGAGAGTCCGAATTTCGGCTAGGCAAGTTTTAAAGTTCAGTTCGCGAACTGGTAGTTTGCAAGACTGGAAACTCCGAAAACAGCCCTTGAAACAAAAAACGAAATAATTCTCACATCGCGATATGAAAGGATAGTTATATTTATATTTCATCACTTTTACAGGTATATTATGACGGTCACACAGGTCTACATGACAATGTGTGTACTGTTGTTGCTACTCTTGTAACTCTTTTACATTTTGCTGAAACACTGTCCACATTGATGTGTTGATTCAGGCAGGGTGAGGTGTGGAGGTGATATAATCTAGAAATATTCTGACAAAAAATCGGTTGAACGATTAATCTTTTTTCGATTAATTGAAAACTCAAATTTATAATAGAGGTATTTATTTATAGTTTTATAATAGAGTTTGCCATGTTTTTTTTTTTTTTTTTTTTTTTTTTTAACGCAGGTATATAACTTTCCAACCCTGCAGGAGGCCTCTTCTAAATAAGTTAACAAGTTCTTGTGTCTCAGAAATAAAATGTAGAAACTGCTCATCTTGTTTTATAGCTTGGGCTTTCCACAGTAATTTCTCGAGACCATCATATTTCATTATATTCATCACATCATTGTAAAGTTGTTTCGTTGTCTGTAATGGAAAAAGAACAAATATGAGAAATGATCCAACTATCAATGATCAGCTAGTTTAAAAATTTGATCCTATTTAAACTTGTAAAAAAAAAGGTCAGAGCAAGACTGGCAGTGGCAATGCAGAGTGCAGCTAGTCTGTGTGTCAGAGGAGCGAGAAGAAGATGGAAGACATGGGATGGATTGCTGGGATATGTAAGTGGAATAGATGCGTGGAAAAGAGGCTGATATTATTTTTAGAAGTTTTTCAGATTATTATGAATGTATTGATGGAATCATTACCCACACAAAAATATTCGAAACCATAAAAAAAAAAAACAAAAACAAAAAAAGACGTTCGGGTTATCTCTATCTATTCACTAGAGAATTTTTTATTTTACCTCTTTTTCGTCACGCTCAGCAAAGGGAACTCTGTCATCATAGTACTTGGGGTAGTTGGCCCCGTTCCGTCTCATCATCAAGATTGTTGTATTTGATACAATACTTAGGTCAAAGTGAATAGACGCTACCGGTAAAGCTGCAACCGAACAAAATGAAATCATGAAAGGAATGGTTCCAAACAAGGCCGGATTATCAAATGTAGCGCGTGCAAGGGCCCATGCCTTGGAGTCCCTTGCTTTGGGGAACTTATAATATAGGTAAAACATTCATATCTGAAAATGTACACAACATAACCTACTAGAGTGAAACAAAATAGCCTGGTAAGTAAAGTATGACAACCTCCGAGATAATGACACAAGCTGTTCTGTAAAAAATATCAATCTAAAATTTATTCTATTACCAGGATAATAAACAGAAATAACTTAAATTTTGATACCGACCTTCTTTATTGCGGCGCTTAATGTGAATTTCAGGCTCCAGAACATTTGGCTTCATAGTGGTCATCAGGAAGGAACAATAAGGCCTGCCAATGTAGTAGAGGCGCATTACTCTATGCTTTTCCGATGGTCTGCGAGCGGATGATTCCGAATAGACGTAGTTCTTACGAGGTAGATAGAATTTTGAATATGGTACACCGTTACTGCCAAATTCACTCACGGACTCTGAATATGAATATGGGGATCATTATAAATTATTGGTAGTAAATAATGATGTACTTCTGATAAAAGATTGAGCAAAGATACAAGAACAAAAAAGATAATGAAGTTATTGACGTACCTAAAGGGCGGGGTTATTGCCTGTGACAATCTCTTCCACCTTCCACCCAACCCTATTTGTCTTCAGTTATAGTCTATTAATTTCGCCCTTAGATTGCCTTTATCTCATTAACAATTTAGATTTCGACAGTTCATGAGGAAGTCTTGTGTCCATCATTTGCTGTGTATTTTTCATTTTTTCAAGGATAAGGAATATTGAAAACTAACACTTACCGGGTTTCTCATTGTCTTCCATGATGAGAGCGGGACTTTTCAAGTCCAATCCAGGGTCCATGAGTACATATCCCAGGTTTCCTTTAATATTGACCCGAAGGAGAGCTGTGGGTTAATTTGAAATGCAAAACTCACTTAACACTCACTCATCTTTCTTTCTCCGTACTGGATTTCTAAGAAAGGATTTTTCAATATTCTAACTGGGACATCAGCCGCTTGGGAAAAACCAAAAACCTTCTCATCGCTGTTTCTCCGTACCAGATTCTCTTCAAATTGGTTTTTTTATGGTGGAAAACCGCTTTTTCTACATTCCATGTACTATGATTTTGTATCGTCATGTCGTGGACCTTTTTTTTTTTTTACTTTTTACGTAATATAGCAAAAAATTGAAATCGGACCAAAAAAATATTTTTTTACAAAAACGAACACAATACTTCCGATTACTAATATTAGAAATTTTTCGGAAGTAATAAAAAATAAAGAAAACTGGACTAATTGAACTAAAAAATTTAAGTTATAACTAAATATTACAACTAAGGAGAATATCTATAAAATTTCTATTTCCCATCGCTGGCCAACTTGTTGCACATATCCACATATTTTGACACCCAGGCAACTACGCAGTGTCGAATAGCGTCCTATGTTAGTCTTCCATCTATCCAGCTTAAATGTTTGATGGGATCTTGTTTTTCTTGTTGGTGCGTTGATTGGGCATAGGAGATCACGACAGAAACTTTTTTTGTGCAACAACTTACGAAGGAAAATGATGTCGTTAATCTGTCACCTGATGACTAGTGTTAAAATTTCGTACCTAGCCTCATTTCTGAACAATCATGAGTTTAGGACTTACTATCCGGAGCCTCACCTGCAACATGCTCATTCTGAAATCCGAATTTAGGCGGCTTGTCTGCTGACATTTTGGAATTAAATGCACGCCTATTCACAATTCTCAAATCACTAAGGATCTTCTCTCCATTCTTGTCAAGCACCGTGGATGTGACCAGATGCACGTTCTCGCTCATATTGGGAAAGCGATTGACAAGTCTCTCCAGTAGTTCAACGGCCAACCCCGCGCATTCATGACGGTGGAATTTCGGCACATATTCACGGAAAAATTTGAAAGTGACTTTTTCTTTCTTACTTTTGATCTGGTATGCTTTGTACGCGTCATAAAAGCTGAAAAAGGACATTTTTGTTTTCTGAATAATAATGCTTCGCCAGTGAAATATTCTTACATAATAATGCTACGATTGCATTTGATTTTCTCAACTAAATAATTTTTTCTCAAGAAAAAGAAGTGATTTTTATTTAACGGTCCTCGAATCTGGATTTCAACTTCTCCATCGAAATAACGTCCACTGGATTTTCCCTAACCCTTAGAAGAATTCAGAAATTCGAAACAATGAGCCGTCATAGAATCTCCGCTTTTACAGGATCTTCGCTGGAACTTATGGGACATACTGTATACAGGGTGTTTCAGAAAAGTGTGTCTTTTTTTAACCACGTGTTATATGGAACATTTAAGGGGAGGTCAAGTTTATAAACAAAGAGGGCGAAAGTGCTTCATAAGGAGATATACGCCTCTAAAGGTTCTTTAAAAATCTAAGATTTTGAATGACGCCGTTTTTTTTTGATGATGAAATCGAGGTCATTGTACTCTCAGGGGCGTCCTCAGGAGGGTATCTCTCTTATAAAGCACTTTCGACCTTTTTGTTATGGGCTTGACCCCACCTAAAATTGTTCATATAACACGTGGTTAAAATAAAGGCACATCTATTTTGCAACACCCTATATAAAATAAATTGCTAAACTATTATTTAGACAGATAAAAAAACCTTGAACTGATTTTTAAAATAGAAAATACCTACCTACAACATGAGGATAAAAGAAAAATTAATATAACTCGAAAACGCTTTACTCGAGAACCATAAGTCCGATTGAGCTAAAATTTTGCATGGTTACGAGAGACATGCTCAGTGAGGCCATACAATAAGTTCATTTTTTAAAGTTGAGCTTTTAAATGAGCTACTTCAAATACTGGCTGGCATATCTCGCGAAGTACGAGTCAGAGTTGAAATTTGGTATGGTTTCTAATGGCAGTGTTCATGGAACATGAAAAGATAATCTTACTCTAGCATCATTGGAAGATCAGTATAGATCACGTCCGCCATCACCTTGGTATATTCTTTATCAATTTCTGCTTTCATAGCTTCAAACTCGTCCACACTGGAAAAGTACATGGGGCTTACTTCTTCCCCAAACATGACGTCACAAAGCGAATCGGTGTAAACAAAATAGTTTTCGTCGTCAAATTCACATCCGAATTTCTTGTATGTTTGAGTCGGTGTTGGTCGACTCTTTTCAGTTTGTGGTTTTTCTCGACTCTTTGCCGTTTGTGGTCTTTCTTGGCTTACTTTACTGTTATTCTTATGATTGAGTAATTTCTTAATAGGCCAGTATGATTTATTTGAATTTTTTCCCCACCCTGAAATATAACAAAAATACACTGCCAATTATAGACACAATACTTCCTTGTGATTGTTTCACACTTAGCAATCTTGGGATTTTTAACTAAATCACTTGTATCCCCAAAACTACTAAACCTATTTTTTTCAAATTTGTTTAATATGGTAAAATATTGTTTTTCTATATTCTACAAAAACTCTGTATAGGCAAGCCACAAACCTTATTTTTGCCCTTTTTTGTCCAAAATTTTCAGATATCATTATACAGTATGTCTCAGAAGTCCTGGCAATGGCCTCATAACTTTTGAATGGGTACGAATATTTGGATTCTGTTTGTTTCTAAGGATAGGAAGTGCCCTATGGCCGATTCACTGGTGATATCAAAATCCAGGTTCGAACCCCGGAAGTGGCACTTTTTTGATAAAAATGGCCATTTCTTGAGAAATTTAAATGAGAAGGTATTTTTTAAATTTGATATTATTAATTAACAGGTAAAAATACTGCATTCCTCAAAAAATAAATTTTCTATCACTATCAGTGGCGGAGCTGTGGTAGTTTCAAACTTAAAAATCTGGTTTTTTGAGACACCCTGTAGCTTTGGTACCGCGGGACTCATTATAGTCCTCAATGATTTAAAATTACGAAAAAAGTGTCTTGGAAGTACTGAAATGGTAAAAATTCCGATATTTCACCTCCATCTGTGCCGTAGGGTTGGATAAAAATGACCTATTTTCATGACAATAATCAATTTTATTAGTTGCATTGTCTTGAAGTGAAAAAGGGTTCGATAACAACTTTAGTTTGTGGACAATTGTTAGAATGACGAAAACAACAACAACAACAATTAGATATTGATTAGTTGAGTAAAATGTGTAGGTACCTACCTACTACATTATTTTTTTCAAACTTCAATTCTTAGTTAAGTGAAGAGAAACAGATTTATTTATCTATTAACTAGATATCTAATTATCCACATTCATATTAGTTACCTATCTGTTTATTTCCTAATAACCTATGTATCATGGATTTGAGTCAACCTGATTCAGGACCATGCAGGTTCAAAATTAGTTCACTCCTGAACTTCGATCCTCATGGCATTGCAATGAGTTTCTTCTCCAATGTGTCCCTTTCTAGATTCAGTAATGAGACTGCGGAATCCCCGGGTTCGATTCTCAGTGGGAAATATTAAAACTCGACTATGTGGTTGGGTGTGTTGGCGGTTCACTCAACCTCATCAAGACAAATGAGTAAATACTTTAATTGAGAATAGCATTCATTGGTTGCATTACAAGTTCAATGAAATTCTAAAGAATGAGAGATACTTACTTATACTAGGCTTGTAATGCTGTGATACCCACTAAAGTTGAGATTTGGTGAAGGTTGTGTGTTTGTATGGTGGATAATTGAAGCCTAGGTAAATAATAAGTAAAATGTGATTTTACAAGTATTATTGACTTTAAACACTTTGCTCTCCGGCACTGATGGAGGTGATATATCGGAGTTTTATCCATTTCAGTACTTCTAAGACACTTCTTTTGTCATTTTAAATCATTGAGGACTGTATTGAATCCCGCGGTACCAAAGCTACAGGGTGTCTCAAAAAACCAGATTTTGAAGTTTGAAACCACCATAGCTCCGCGACTGATAGTGATAGAAAATTTATTTTTTGAGGAATGCAGTATTTTTACCTGTTAATTAATAATATCAAATTTAAAAAATACCTCCTCATTTAAATTTCTCAAGAAATGGCCATTTTTATCAAAAAAATGCCACTTCCGGGGTTCGAACCTGGATTTTGACATCACCAGTGAATTGGCCATAGGGCACTTTCTATCCTTAGAAACAAACAGAATCCAAAAATTCGTACCCATTCAAAAGTTATGAGGCCATTGCCAGGACTTCTGAGACATACTGTATATCAGAGCTCAATCAAATCAAAAAATATAAAAGACCAAAAAAAAATATATTGTAAAAATACACTGCCAATTATTATTATGGACACAAGACTTTCTCGTGAATGCTGATAATCAAAATTTTCAACTTTTATTATCGCTAGATTTTTTTTTTTTTTTTACTGAATCACTTTTATTTACAAAAATTTTGAACCGATTCTCTTCAAATTGGTTTTTTTATGGTACAAAACCTACAAAAAAATTCTGTAGTGGCAAGTCGTGGACGTTCTTTTTTACTTTTTTTTGTCCAAATTTTCAGATTTGACCACAAGCTATTTATTTGGAAACACCATAGGTAGCAATGGAAATAATCTTTACTGCTTTAGTAATGTTGGGTTAAACAGATTGCCGTAGGCAATAACCCCGCCCTTTAGTTAGGACATATGTGTCTGTGTAGGTATAAATTTAACTATTTTCTTCTTCCTTTATTGTTTACATTGTTTCTTTGTAACTGCCATTTGTGCTGTACATTATGTCTATAGTCTAGTAAAGAATATAATAGAATGATGTTAAAATTATTTTTTTCTCGCAAATGTCCCTTTTTGGGTCAATTGGCGCAAGTGTCTCCTAGCATCTTACCTGGCTTACAGTCTAGTAAAGTCTCTAGTGTAGTGAAGAATGTAATAGATGATAATGTTATTAGTGCTAACGTTCCATTCAAAGCCCTTTTTTCTCGCAGAGGTCTCTTTTTGGGTCAATTGGCGCAAGTGTCTCCTAGCCCCTTACCTGGCTTACACTTACAATCCCCTAATAAACTCAGGAACAACCAAATACATGTACTTCCTAGAAGTACACTCCTATAGAAAACCATTGTTTACACTTATTACAGAGCCTGAAGTAAAGGCTTTTTGAAAAAGACCAAAATAAAATATTAGTTCCTGCAACGTAGTTATCGGCAAGGTTTATAATACGTTCAGTTTAGAACTATAGGTGATGAAGCAGGGCTGAGTAGGTAGCAAGAGACAAATTATACACACGCGAGCTAATTAACAGCAGATCAGTTTAGGCATGAGTCATTAAATTTAAGTAAAACATATTTCTACCACGCAAATCCTAAAGCATAGAGACGACTAGAATTAAAACACACTGCAGCCAGCGTCGATGGCATGTTGAATACACCGGTTCCCTTCAGAACACCGAAGTTAAGCGACATCCAGCGAGGTTAAGACTTGGATGGGTGACCATTCAAATTCTAATTCTCGTGACGCTGGCTTTTCCCGGCCCCACTCAGGCTGGGTGAGGTCAATGTGAGTAGCAGGTTTGTGAGTTTCCTGCGAATGGAGGGTAAAACCCCCGTCGTGATATGACCATGGCAGTTGAAAGCGACGTTAAAACCCCACTTAAAAAAAAAAAAAAACACACTGCCCATTATGGACATAATACTTCCTCGTGATTGGTTTACATTAAATCACTTGGTTTACTCTAAATCACTTGTATCAGCCTATTCAGCCTGAGTGGAGCAAAATATGTTACATTATAGGTATGTTACATAGGTCACATCACCTTAATTTTAATAAGCTGTAAATAAGTTGAGAAACATAAATTCATTTTTTGAAAGGGGGGTCGGTCAACTTTTTATTGAATGTTATAAATAATGAATGTTAAAAATAATCGCAGAATAATGGGTATTATTTTTTTATTATGTATTACTATGATTATTAAATTGAACTTAATATAATTCCTTAAGAAAAGAGCTCGAGAAACTGATGTGTAAAACATAATTTTAATTAATATTAAATTTAAAATAAATACAACTTTTTCAATTTTCCTAGTACTAGCATGAGGCATGGGATAGGGCCATGCCTCTGGTGTAGATTAGAGTCAGCGAAAATACACATAGGGCTATGGCTGGAGTGTAAAATAGGGTTAGAAAAAAACATACAACACCTTGCCTCGGGTATCGAAAAGGTCTAGCACAATACACATGCCTCAGTGGCGTTAGGAAAAATATATGTCGGGCCATGCCTCGAATATTCTCTAATACAAGTGTAAGTAGGGTGAGGGAAATCCACAGATCCGACATCATGCATTAACATTAACAAAACTCCAAAAAATCTAGGTACCTGTTTTCTGATTGAAAGAATTTGCAATTTGCAAGTGAATTTTTGATAGTCAGTTTTCTGTGCCAAAACACGTTTTAATGTGTTCAAAGTTTCACCCATTGGTCCTTGTCATTTTTTTAGATGACAGGGAAGAAATCTTAGTCAGTTTTCAATTTATGTTTCATGATATTTGAATGATGCTGTTTTCAATGCAATTTCATTAATTTCGAACTTCCTAACTTGGTTCATAAGTTCATCTAACCTAGTTATATAAAATAAAAACGCATTGTCTTGTGATACATTCTGCGCTCTTGAAAGTAATTCCTCGAGACCATTATAGTTGACTACCTTCATCACGTCATTGTAAAGTTGTTTATATGTCTGCAATAGAAATACACAAAAGCATTTGAATTGACTATCGATCATATTATAGGCACTTACTTGTGGAGAAAATGATGAAAAAAATAGACCCTAATTAACACGTTGAGCGCCGCATGATTTTGAGGTAAACTTTTGTCTGTTCCAAGCAAAAATTGGTCAATTTTGAAAATCACCTATCGCAGCTAAAAAATAAGATTGCTCAGAACCAAGACCATCACGTTATAGCTCTATTCCACGGCAATAATTCCTTCATACAACACATTGATACAACACCCCCATAGGGGCTTAGTGTACATAAACTGAAGTCATATTTTAAAGCCCCCATGTGTGTTTAGGTACCAGTTGATAAAATAGAAAAAGCCCCCATGAGGTCCTGCGGCGCTCAACGTTTTAAACTTAAAATTAGTAAGGACTCGTAAGGGCTATTGGGGTAGATAAAGAGTGGGCAACGACCAACGGCGGCATTACGAGATTGATATTGGGATATGATGATTGGTTGGAGATTTGATGCATTAGCGTTAGTTCTTGTAATGTCGATGCTACCAACTAAAAATTTTGACATGTTAACACAAAAAGCTCTTTCTTTTAGGTTAGAGATCCATTCAAAGAACTCAGATCATATAACATAGAGGGAACCTTACCTATCTCGAGTTGAACAAATTTACGCGTCCAACTTTGAACAGCTGATGGTCCTTATTTCAACAAATCCCGGCCTCTGATTGGTTCAATTTATTTGAATTTTTTGTTTACCTCATGCAGTGGCGGATATCTAAACATCCTTATTTTCACGTCAGATACCAAATTGTATATTACTACATAATAAGAAGAAAATAAGGAAAGTAAAAAAGGAAGCAAAGACAAAAATGACTAAAAGGTACCTAAGTATGAAAAAAGTAAAAATATTATTTTAGAAGAATTAGTTAGTTTAGGTACCCACTCCTTCAAGAGAGAAAAATTACTACAACTCCGGCACTGATTTTGAAATCAGCTGATGGTCCCTACTGGACGCAAATCTTAATACATCGGGTTCCCTCTTTGTTGTATGATCTCAGTTCGTGTATCTTTTTTGTTTTGAATCGTGATAATAACACTTGCTGGGGTTTTACCGGCCATTCACTGGGAGTCGTACCATCTACCCACATTAATTAACCTCACCCAAGCCTGCGTAAAGCCGGAAATACCAGCCTCACTAGTTCAGAGCTTTTTAACAATCAAATTTATCCGTTCCATTAGATTTCTGGAATGAGAATTCCTTGAATTTTTTTGCATTTTTAACCTTCCACAAATATTTTTTTTTATCCCCGCGGACTAAAGAACAAAAGAAGGATCGATTTGTTTGACCATTTTTTCATTGTTTTTATCCTTCGCAAAGTATGACAATGAAAAAGGGTCTTCATTGTAAAAATTTCAGAAATGTTTCCAGTGTTTTAGCCTTATTACCTACTTCTTCATTATCTTTATAAGAATATTATCTACAATATTATTCTACTACACTGGAGACAATAGATAATGCTAATGGAAAATATTGTTGTCGGTCAGATTATCTAGTGATCTTGTGTCATAATTATGCTGGGTCCGCACAGGTGCAACATGCAACATGTTGCTGCAATATGAATTCACTCTGTGTCGATGGCTTCTGAACACGAACATGAATGATCAAAAATTATCCATGAGAATGTCGGTTTTCTACCGAACATCTTTGATCTTTGTTGCTACTATGTTGCACGTGTGTGGACGGCACCTGAACATAGAAACAGAATGGATCACTGACAAACACAAACTGCAACACGTTGCTGCAACAGTGTTCCAGTTACCACACACATGCTGCATGTTGCACTTGTGTAGACCCAGCAATTCATATAATAATTATGTTTGGGTTTCATCAACTAGGTACTACTGAACATTTTAATTACCTCTTTACTATAACGCCGTGCAAAGGGCACTCTGTTATCCTCTATTTTACGGTTATAATTTTCGTACTTGGCACCGCGCAGATTCATTAACAAGATGAAAGTGTTATATCCAACTCTTAGGTCAAAAGAAATTGACGCCTCCGGGAAAGCTGCCAACATAAAAAATGGAAGCGTGAATTGTGTTACAAGAAAAAAAGAGAAGGTAACCAGCAGGAATACTGCTCGAAACTAGTTCCGCCAATTTTAGAGTATCGAAGACCAACCCTGATTTGAAGTCTTTGAAATGAAAATTTGGATTTTTCCCACTAATTATCTCGTAAGACTACACACGAAATATGAAGTTCCTACGACAACGGGAAATTGTGGAAATGCCTCGTAATTTTCATGCGTCAATCAGTGAGTCGCAATTTTGAAACTCTTGTATTTTGGTAACTTGTAAAATGTTGGGAGAGAACTTTAGAAGAAATCTAAACTTTTGAAAAACATTCAATTTATTCAATCTAAAATTTGCTCTAGAAATAACCCCGCCCTTTAGGTAGGACATTATTGTTATTTTTTATTTTTATTTTTTAACTTATTTATTTTGTCATTTGTTTGTTATTTTTCTTCTTCTTCTTCTCTTAATTTTATACTGTTACCTGTACTTTATCCTCCTAATAAAGCTTAAAAAAAAAAAAAAAAAAAATTGATACCGACCTTGTGCAGTGCGGCGAGCTACACGGACGCGAGACTTCAGAACATTTGGCTTCATGGTGGTCATGAGGAAGGAACAGTAAGGTCTTCCGATGTAGTACAGGCCCCACGAGTAGCGAGTGTGAGTACCTTGTGGACGATAACTAGACGCAGAGGCGACGTAATTCTGGCGAGGTAGATAGAATGTACTCCATTCCTGTCCACCATATTCGCTGATTTCCACTGAAAAGAATAATAATGGAATTGTAATAGTTCTTGTTTATAAAACTCAGATTCTGCACTTAGCCAAAAGGCCGAGAACCTCAGTAGCTTGTTCGAAAAAGCGGCGGACATATAACCTGGAGGTCGATTATTCAATTCCCGGGTTCAGCGTAATTTGAGTAGTTGTGATATCACAAAGTGATTAACACAACTTTGATAACTTAGGTTGGCGCCTAAACTATAAGTGATAGACTTGAAGGCAAATCTTGATACATCGGGTTCCCTCTATGTTATATGATCTCAGTGGCTATTACAGTTTCTTAAAATCTTAAATTTTAATAATCAAATTTCTATCAATACCTAACCTTCACTACTGTGGTTCACCTTACAATTACCTTCATGAGGTAATTTTCTATCTTCCATGATAATAACGGGGCGTTCCAAGTTCAATCCTGGGTCCATGAGTACATAACCCAACCTGCCTTCAATATTGATCCGAAGGAGAGCTGTGGATAGAAACATAATATATTGCAATGAATGCAATGATGCCATTTGAATCATTTCATTAGAAACAATTGGCTGGCCATTTAAACTTAAATGTAGAACCTAATAAAATTATAACGCAGGTATAATATGTGAATCAAGTGAAACGATCGTTTCGCCGGAGAACACCTCCCAGAAACTACAGTGCTTATATTATAACGGTAAATATAGTTTGTGTGTATTTTGTGGTCTTGAAAAGTCACTGTTGCACAAGATTCACGTATTATTTTTTTAAAAAACCAATTATTTCATGAGAAGAGAATATGGTTTCGTAGTGAATTTTACTCCATGACGTCACAACCACAATCTTGCGAACACTCGAAAAGTTTCAGAAAATCACATAAATTATATATGTTTTTTTTTTTTTTTTTTTTCATCATTCTGTCCGCCCCAATCACTACCAGACAATTTGTAGGTGAAAGTTCGGTGATAGCTTTACAGACATATCGTAATATTGTAAATGTCCACGGACAGAAAAAAATTTCACTAAAAGGGGCGGGCCCAATAATGGAATTCTGAGAAACACGACGGTATCGATAAATTTGTCCACTTTTTATGCGAGGAAATCACAAAATTAGTTCAAAAATCACACAATAACACTCACAGAAAATATTTCAAGCTTAGGTACACTTTTCGATGAACAATTCATCTTGAGGATTGCTCAGGCGATTCGGCGCGGTAGGTTGAGGTTTCTAATACGGGTCAGCGCATTTTTTTTTTTTTTTAAATCGTAAAAATTAATAACAATATTTGAAACTTTATAAATAAATCGATGTTCAATTAATTGTTTTCATAATATTAAAATTATTTGTATCTTTGACTCTGTTATTTATTTGTAGCCACCAGTCATATTAAGATGAAATTTTTCATGGTTACCAATGACAGGCTCATCGGCGTTATGGCGTTCAAAAATTATTTGTATTTCTAAGATATCGAGCCTCACCTGCCGCATGACCGTTGTGAAAGTCATATTTAGGTGGTTCCGGAGCCTTTCTTGTAGCATTATAGTGCTTCATTTCTTCAATCCCCAGATCATACAGCCGAGCGTTTCCATCCCAGACATCAAGAGTGTTTGTGATCAGATGCACGTTCTCGCTCATATTGGGAAAGCGATTGACGAGTCTCTCTAGTAGTTCAACGGCCAACCCCACGCATTCAGGACGGTGAAATTTCGGCACATATTCATGGAAAAATTTGAAAGTGACTTCATCTTTTTTACTTTTGATCTGGTACGCTTTGTACGCGTCATAAAGGCTGAAAGAAGACATTTGTTTTCCTGAATACCTAATAGATATAAATTCTTTCAATTTCAGAACCCTCCCTATTGCTGCGCCACTGATTATGATAAGAAATTAAAACAAAATTATTATGAAATATCGTAACTTATAATTCAAAATAATGTAGAAAATTTGCACGATCGTATTTTAATTTTTCTAGAAAATGACCATTTTCTCAAACATAAGTGACTTGCGAGTGTCGAACATATATTTTAATTTTTCCAGGGAGTTGGCCATGGACTTTTTCTAACCTTGGGGAACAGAACTTATACCGAGCCGTTCAAAAGTTATAGGGCCTTTTGTTAGGAATTACCTACAGGACAAACTGTAAGAATAATAATTATTCTTACAGTTTGTCCTGTGTAATTATTACACATCTACCTACCTATGTATTTTAGTAATTTTAATAGGTAAAGGTACCTATATCCTATATGGAACATGAAAAGATAATCTTACTCTAGCGTCATTGGAAGATCAGTAAAGACCACGTCCGCCATCACCTTGGTATATTCTTTATCAATTTCTGCTTTCATAGCTTCAAACTCGTCCACACTGGAAAAGTACATGGGGCTTACTTCTTCCCCAAATACGGGGTCGAATGTCGAATCGGTATAAACAAAATAGTTTTCGTCTTCAAATTCACATCCAAATTTCTTGTATGTTTGAGTCGGTGTTGGTCGACTCTTTCCAGTTTGTGGTTTTTCTCGACTCTTGCGAGAGAATATACCAAACGGCCAGCACGACATTTCATTTCCATTTTTTTCCCGCCCTGAAATATAGCAACGAAATATGAAGAGTTTTAGTGTCATATTACCTGTTTTAGTCAATAAGAGGAAACGTACTAGTGAAACATAAACTAGTACCACACGACACCACACGACTTTTCTTATCCCCCGATAAGAAGTCGAATTGGTGACTCAACGGTAAAAGATAGCAAAAAAAATATCAAATTCGTAACCAACCCGTGAATGGTCCTCTTTTTTTTAGTTTATATTTTAATACCATTATTACAAAGTACACTCTTGGATAACAAAAAATGAGGAACGAGGCACTGTGCCCATCACAGCTGCTGCATTTCCTCTCTGGATACACAGAGAAATCCTCTGTTTCAAAAAAGAGGTTGACCTTTTCTCTCCTGATGACTCACACAGTCTTATGCCAACATCCTTTACGAATTCTTAGGCTTCTTGACACCAAGGTCCCATTGTTTCAAATGCGAGTGGCACAAAGAAATAATCCCGAGAAATGGACTGGTATTTGCATTTTTTCTTCTCAGCTGCCACTTCTGCAACTTTGCCAGGGACTAGTACAGAAGCTTGAAGATGTGACTGTTTGGGATTCTACTTGCACAGACACGGTTACCCCCATGGTCCTCTTTAGATAATTTTTCTCACCTTGTCGGCAAAAACGCAATAAGTTGGTAATTATTTGCAAGTCCTTCAGTAGCTGTTCAAAAGTATGTTTTACTTTTTCATCACAATAAATTGACGACATACATTTCAGTTGCCTGAGGCAGTTGGAAAGGCACGGACTTCTTTACGGTGAGAATTTTTCTCACAGCGCAACCAATCACATATAATAATATTAGGTACCTACTACTTCCATACCTAAGGTTCGTATGTACTAGGTAGTCTAGGTACTCTACATAGGTACTTAATTTTTTTTGTTTGTTGATAACTGTACTAACTAAATAACCATTTTTGATGAAACTTGTAAGTTTGCAAGTAAAAAATTATACAGGTAAGAAAAAAAAGTGCGAAAATGGGGGGTTGACCCCCAGTAAAAAAGTAAAAACTGGTCACAGTAGAGTGCGGTGTGATAACTGGGGTTTCTCTTCTGGAACCCCAACCAGTCAATAGTGTTAAAGTTAACGCCAAAATCCGCCTGACGCCACGTCGGCGCCGCGCCGGTTGAAATTCCGCCACTTGCGGCGAAACCAATTACTTATGAGACAAAATAAAATTGGATTCGGGGGTTTCATCCAAGGTCCATGGGGGCTCAATTCTCATACATTTTTCTCTTCTGGAACCCCAACCAGTCAATAGTGTTAAAGTTAACGCCAAAATCCGCCTGACGCCACGTCGGCGCCGCGCCGGTTGAAATTCCGCCACTTGCGGCGAAACCAATTACTTATGAGACAAAATAAAATTGGATTCGGGGGTTTCATCCAAGGTCCATGGGGGCTCAATTCTCATACATTTTTTGATACCTTCGATCATTTTACCAAAATGGTTAAAGCGGGCGAATTTCGACTGGCGCGGGGGGCGGACTTTTTTATTTCACCTCTTTTTTAAAAGTACCTACTTTGCTGAAAACAACACATTAACATCTTGAACCGAAAAAAATGGTGGTCTCCGAAAGCTGGAATTGTTGATTATCTCCGAAACGGTACGTGATAACGTTGTTTTGACTCGCAAATGTCCCTTTATTGGGCTACTTAGTACTTACCTGGCTTACAGTTACAATCCCCTAATAAACTCAGGATCAACCAAATACATGTACTTCCTAAGAGTACACTCCTATACAAAACCATTGTATTACACTTATTACAGAGTCAGGCTCTGTAAAAAGACTTTTTAAGAGTAATTGCAGTGTACAATTTATCAACAAGGTTATATTATGTTAACTATGGGTGTTGTTTAGGTAGGTCTGTGCTATGAGGCATGTGTATAATAAGTTTTTCATCACTCGCGCCCAGGGGATATAATCAGGGGTTCATTAAATTAAACATTTAGTTAAAAAATCTAGTGTGACACCACACGACTTTCCTTATCACTAATTCCGTAACTGGTGACTCAACGGTAGCAGTTAGCTAAAAATCAATGTTCGTAATCAGCACCTCAAAATCATTGGACTTGATCATCCATTAGATTGTGCTTCAGGTGTTTTTAATGTGGTTCCTGCGGCCCTATGAGGTATCCTGGACCCAAACCCCCCTCATTGTCAACGCCTCTGACCTGACGCTAATTAGCTAGAAACATAAATCAGTCAGCTTTTCAGTCGTTTGCTTGTTACTGAAAAATGTGTTGCTTTCGCTTGAGGAAAACCTAATGGAAAACACAATACTTGAGTATTATAATTTAAAAAAATCTGGTGTGACACCACACGACTTTCGTTATCACTCGAAAATAATTCAAATTCCACCACTGGTGACCCAGCGGCAGCAATTAACCAAAAAATCAATGTCAAATTTCTAATGAGCACCTCAAAATCAATAGATTTGATATGTCAAAACCTCTATCTAGGGAATAAAAAAGTTAGTCCAAGCAGCCCCCCCCCCCCATTCAATTTCAATTTCTCGTATTACTGTCTATTCGTCACCCAAACCTGAATGTGGGTAGCTGGCTGCTAAGATTCTGGCGAATTGAAAGTGAAACCCATTACTCACGTCTGTATGAATTACCCACCTTAGCATTTGAGAGGGACATTAAATTAAAAAAAACACAACACAGAAAAAATCTCTCACGTGCAGATGCGGCCGTTGGAAAATATTTTGGGGGTGCTGCCACATAGACCGGAATAAATGGGATTTATAGGGTCATTCTTTTTTCAATGTCTAAGGAGTTTGAGTTTGTTTACCATACCAATCATAATAATCATGCATTCATTATTCTAGAAATGTTTGATGATTTTCATTTTGTACAAGCTAGGACTTGAGACAATCCTTTCTTTTTCGTCTGGGGGTGCTGCAGTTCCGCAGCTCCTTAGCACTGGCCGCAGTTCCGCAGCTCCTTAGCACCGGCCGCAGCTCCTTAGCATTGTTGTATTGTGAATAATTGCTATCTAGTATGCGAGGGTGATGGGGAAAAAGCAGGTAGGTAAACAAGTACCTGGTTCCCGTCCAGTATAGGTACTACATTCTCAGAACTGAATTGGTTTTTTTATTTGGCTTGCATTGTCACGTGTCAGACTTGGTACCAGCTCCAATTCAATGCTCTTCAGTTCTCCGACAAAAACTATTCCCCTTAAAATTTGTGTTACAAAGACAAGTTCTCGTGTTAATCACGACAATGATATCACAACTACTCAAACTAGGTTTACTAAATGTTTGCTTGATTTGGGACTCAAACCACTGACTTAACACTCAAACCAAAAAAATAACCCCTGAACGTATAATATAGGTATGTATCTCACATCTGTGTGTCTCTAGCCATCTAAACACGGGGGTTGTCTTGTCTGCCACCCCTACCACAGCATAAACGTTAACAGATATCGATTTTTACTTTCCTTATCCTATAATAAGGAAAGTATTGTATTCGTCGAAAATTTGACCTACCCAGCTTTTCACATTTCTGGACGAATCATAGCCTCAGGATACCAAAAAAGTTGTTTTCAGCCATTGGTCCGTGCGTCTGTCTGTGTGTCTGTCTGTGTGTCTGTGTGTCTGTGTGTCTGTGTGTGTGTGAACAGGATAACTGAAGAACGGTAAGAGCTAGAGACTTGAAATTTGGTATGAAAACTAATTTTATACACCAGACGAACCACGAAACTTTTGGTTGAAATCGGCCGCATTCTACGGCCGCAGAGCCGCACATATTAGCCGCAAGCGCCGCTTCTTTGAATTGGTTAAAGATACAAAAAAAGTTAGAGAACAACTATGTCTTAGATTAAAAAAATAATAGGGGTCTATTCTAATATTTTTTTTGATATCTTGAACTTTTTGGACCTCGGCCCGAATTTACCGTTATTTTGGGGGGACCCGTTTTGTTTAACTTTTTTATTATTTATCGTAGATGGGGGTTGTGACATATCAAATCCAATGATTTTGAGGTGCTGATTACGAATTTGATATTGATTTTTAGCTAAATGTTACCTTTGAGTCACCAGTGGTTTTTGGTCCTGTTCCAATTCCTTATAATTATGATAAGGAAAGTCGTGTGATGTTTACACCAGATTTTTTAATATGATTCAATCGATCCTCCGCTTGAGAATGAAGTATAAACCAACATTACTCTGCTGAGGATATTTTAAAATGTAAAAAGAAACCAATCTTGAACCCAAATGAAAAAAAAAATACCTAGGTACCAATTTAGAATAAAATATTTGTGTTGTTGTTGATGTTGCATTAAAAGATGAGAAGTTGAATAGATATAAATGAACACTGGCACATTTCTGGACACTGGACATCTGTTTCAAGCTTAGTGGCTCCCTTCATCAGGCCATACATCTTTATATTCCCGCCATCTAACCGTCATCTGAGCTCTTCATTATCACTGAAAACAGAAAAGTGGAAAGTTTTAATATAAGAGTTACCTTTCTTCTTTTTGCTAATCACAATTAATCAACATTATTTTTACTACAGTTTAGCCAAACTTTTGACTCGAACCACTGACCTCTGGGTTACGATCCCCCCGCCTGACTCTGTCTGAGTGTACTGTGGTTAGTTTGCCATAGAGTCATAGAGGGAACAGAGATTTCGATACTACCTATCCCGAGGTCACCGAAGAGTCTAGGCGAGAGCCTGTACCCCTCCTTTAATTTGCACTCAATCCAAAATCAAGTGTCCCAAACCTTTATCAGATCCCGAAGTCCGGCTGGGTTTCAATAGAAATACATTTTCCTTTCAACTCAGACCATTCACAAGAGATCCTTCGTAGACGTGGTGACGCAGTACGAACAGTTGCTATTCAAGTAGAACTTCCAATTTTTAACCATCTATCATTTGAAGTTCTCTGTTCAATTGCAAACTCAATTTTTTAATAATAAAATTTCGACCCTTACTCTGTTTTTGAGTTTAAATCCTCACTTTCCATTGCCTGTTGTACCTTCTTTTGTGTTTTACCTAAAGTAAAGTTTTACCAAAGTCATCAAACATGTTCAGAGGTTCACCGTGGAACACCCAGAGTAAGTGATTAACTTTAATCCTCATGTAGGTATAGGTAGGTATTAATCATGCTACCAGTCCTTTATACATTTTCTTGATCTAATTATTATGATGAGTGTTTCCCAGCCTTATCACTTTCCTTAACTTATAGAAAGGAAATGAATATTCACCTTAAAATCTTCGATAGGCAGTTTCAGTGCCGAAACACTACTTTAAGGTCCCCAGAGCCTTAATCCGGAGTTTCAGTCATTGGTCTAAGTGTCGGTCTGTCTGTATCCTAGGAGGGAGGGGATGCGACACGAAACTTTTCAATGTAATTGGTCACGCCAGCGCAGCGGCGCGCGGCGGCCTGAAAAAAAAACTACGAGATTTTTTTTCTCAAGACTAAGTACCTAAGTATATTTAGAACAAAAAATAATAGGGGTTTACTTTAATCTCTTTTTCTGATATTTTGAATTTTTTGGATACCTCCAATTTACCGTTATTTTGCAGGGGGTTCCGCTTGGATTAATTTTTATTATCTACCTATCCTAGATGGAGAATATCAAATCCCATGCTTTCGAAGTGCTGATTGCGAATTTGATATTATTATTTATTCGTTAACATTACTTCCATCGTTCACTCACTTGTAGCGGAAAAGATTTCTTTAAGAGATATTAGAAAAGTTGTGTGGTGTCGGACCACATCATTGTTAATACTGGTGTGATTATTTCATTTTGGAGCCATGAAATATGTATTACTTTAGGCGCTTGTTGTCTGTGTTGTTGAACGACTATCTCGCTTATCCCGTAGTATGCCTCCCCTCCGATGGGCGAGAAGTAACATAATATTTCCCATTGAGTTTGTGGTAATTTTCAACTGTGCTTGGAAATAACCAATCCCAGAGTTTTGTGAGTTTCCTCTCATGCTGTGAGTTCTGACGATCTTGTTTAGCCCTTGGGGGAGAGGTGAAAACTCCGGTACCTCTTGTTTCCAAAATTGCTGGTTCGAATCCTGGCCGCGCTGATTTTTGTTAAAAACTAAATTCAAAGATTCTGTAATCTGTGTGCGCGAGTACTCCTGGTGTGTGTGTGTGTGTTGTGTGTGTGTGTGTGTGTGTGTGTGGGTTGTGTGGTGTTACAATATGATGACTTGGCGAAGCGGGTGCTGCAGTCCGCTTGTCGCTAAAAGTGAGAACCAGTAGGAGTGAATAGGATTCTCTTTGATCTATGCCGCCTGTAGACTGGCAGGTACACTATTCCTAGAATTTCTAGACTTTCTGAGAATAAAATTGAGAAGGGCACACTTGTGTCGCACTCCAGAGCTCAAGATTTTGAAATGACACAGAGTGGAAGTGATTCTCTTTTGATATGTGCCGCGTCTACACTGAAAGGCACATTCCATTCTGAGAATTTCCTGAATTTTCTTGGAATCAACTGCCATTCTTTCATGGATAGTTCTGATTCGTCCGTTGATTCAAATAGAAACGGTTGAAAGTCTTTAGTATTCTTTTGTTTAAACAGTTTTCTGTTTTACCTCACTCGCAGCAGTTGGATTTTATTTCAGATTTTCATCTTATACCTTCAAAGTGTGACCAATTGTTGTTTATATCTAGTCTCTTTTTTTATCCGGAATACTAACTGTTATGAAATTAAAATAAAATAATTGTTTTTGTATGAATTACCGTTTCCGTTTTCAAAGTTTATGAATTGAAATTTGTTCATTTTTTTAATCTAATACCATAATTACCAAATATCACGTGCATATACTTACAGCAACCCCCTACCTAATTATTTAATCTAGTGTTACAGTTAACTATGAATTCCCAAGAGAAATTTTCATTTACCTTACCAACAAGCAGGAGAGGTGAGTTTCATACATTATCCTCACCCAGCCTGCATGATGTAGGTGGCATGTCATGTCAGTAATAGAAGAAGTCCTTCTTCTCGCTCTGAAAGTCACTGTCCGGAGGACTAGTAGAGATGGGTGTTTATTTTTTGTGTATTCATGGTACTGGACTTATGGTATAATAATAATAATAATAATAATATCGCCTTATTTGTACTAACTGACTAGGACTGTTGAAAATCCATATTATTCCAGCAGTAAGCCCAAGACATATTATTATGTAATAAAAATCCCAAATGGGAGGATAACATGTCATGTCCCGGCTGGGTTTCGAACCCACGTCCTTTGGAACTTCTGGATTCACAGAGTGCCGCCTTTACCATGGTTCTGTAAAATAGTGCTATGTGGTACATATAGACCAGAAGATCTGGGCATCGCTCTATAAAGCTTTCAAATCTCTTTCAGAGTAATCAGCAATCGAGCCAGCGTCGATGGCATGTTGAATACACCGGTTCCCTTCAGAACACCGAAGTTAAGCGACATCCAGCGAGCTTAAGACTTGGATGGGTGACCATTCAAATTCTAATTCTCGTGACGCTGGCTTTTCCCGGCCCCACTCAGGCTGGGTGAGGTCAATGTGAGTAGCAGGTTTGTGAGTTTCCTGCGAATGGAGGGTAAAACCCCCGTCGTGATATGACCATGGCAGTTGAAAGCGACGTTAAACCCCACTTAAAAAAAAAAAAAAATCAGCAATCGGCTTTCTAGGTAGGTAGGTAAATTATATTTATTGTAATAATCAAATTATTATAACAATGTTGGCTTTAAATTTTAAAAAAGAAACTCTATATAAATCTATATATGAGGAGCGGTTAAGAAGAAGGGCCATATTGCAAAAAGTCGATTTTGAGAAAAAGCGGTTCAAACTTTTCAACGCTGTGTAAAATTCTCAGATTTATAGGTACAGATGTGAAATTTTACCAACTAATAGAAAATATTGTTCTTCATACGGTCAAAAAAGAAAACTGTGGTAAGTAGTCACTATGGCAGAGCGAGTTAGCGCGCTAGGCATTGCACACATGGTGACCTGGGTTCGATTCCCAGCGGGGGAGGATTTTTTCTGCTCTGTACTTGGATGTTCGGGGTCCACTCATACCTCGTGAGGAAAAATGAGTAGCTGCTTTAATGTGAAGCAGCGACCAGTGGCAGAATCTTAGGCAAAAAAAATAATACAAGATATTGTAAGTTAAAGCGGTAAAGCGGTGATTCTGCGCTACCCACTAAAATTGTGACATAATAACACAAAGAAAAAGCTTTATTATTATTATTAGTGCCAATTTTTTTAAAAAAAAATAACTAGGTACAAAAGAGTAAAAATGGCCCTTTTTACAGACCACCAATTTTTTTTATAAAAATAACAACACAAAAATTCAATTTCACAGTAAAGAAGAAATGGTTTTAATAACATTTCTTTGGTTAACGTAAAGTATAATGGAAATAATGGAATAAACACTTCTTTGGGCTTTAAAAATAATAATTACAACATAAGTACAGATAGTATAGGTATTGTTTTAGTACTCTGTTTCAGAGTCATCCTCTGAATCAGAAATGTATTCAGGTTAGGTGTGAAGTCCTCATTCAAATTGTATGTAAAACCTAGGGTCGAGAAGAAGGGCCATTATTAGATTATTTTCTAACGCATCGCACAGCAAAAAACCAAAATATGAACGGATTCAGAATAACATGGAAAATTCAAAAATGCGAAGTCCCCAAAAAGGGCCATATGCGCATATGGCCCTTCTTCTTAACCGCTCCTCATATATTTATGTATTATTTAAAGAGTAATGTAACAGTATTACACAGTTTCTAACTACTGTCTTGACGTCTAACCACTGATTTTCATAGAAGTCGCCGGTTTCAATTTTTTTTTTCAATGTCATATGTGTTTATTTTACTTCCGAGAAATTTCTAATATTAGAAATCGGAAGTATTGTGTTCGTTTTTGTAAAAAGAAATATTATTTTGCTCCGATTTCAATGTTTTTTTCAAATTTCTGGATGTTTCATAACCTCCTGATCAACTCTTGTGTCCGTCTGTCGGTCTTTTAAAAATATTCCTTGTAACGCGCAAATCTCGGAAACTACTCAACGGATTTTGATGAAATTTTGCACACATATTTATAGGAGACGTTCTGTGATGGTTCCATTTTAAAGTCATCAAATTCGTACTAGCGGTTCTAGGTGAAAGAGACTATGCGCTTGACCACTAACTTTTTACACGCTTATATCTCCCAAAAACGGTACACCCTATTTTAATGAAATTTTGTATGTAAAATTTATGCATAATATCGTTTTGCAGAGGCTATTTATATCTATTTTTTGATTAATTACAGTAAATTATTTCAATCTGGTATTTAAGAAAATCCGAAATTTTAGACAAAAAAGTCAAAAAATAAGGTCACTCTCCAATAGGTACTTACATTTTTATACCGTTCCAATAGCGTCGTGAAAAAATTGTCTTTGGCGCTAAAAAATAAGGGCTTTTGGATACTATTTATAATCGGTTTTCAGGACACTACTTGAACTCGATTTCAAAGTTCTTAAGATATATTATTTTGAGATAAACTTAGTACCTATGTACATGAATAAACTTGGTTTCTGTCTGGGTAGCTTATTGGTCTAGGCGTCGCGTCGGTCGGTGGGGTAATCCACAGGTCGCGGGTACGAAATCCAGGCGGAACATGACAAGTTATCCTCCTATTCAGTAATTTGACCACAAAATAATTTTCATACTCTTGACCCATTAGTCCTAGTCGGGCAGTATAAATAAAGCAATATTATTATAGTTTAAAGTTTAATATTCTTGAAAAGTTCCTATGTTTGTACCTAACTACCAACACAGAAATCCATACAGTTAGTGATCATATCGCATCATCATAGGGTGGCGTCATCGTGAACAATGGTAGCCAGAGAGTGGATGGTAGCCTGACTCAGCACGTCTACCACTGTCTTTAGTTCTATACCTAACATTTCTACACTGTCATATCACGTACCTAACATAAATATGTTCTCCCCACAGGCAATTTCGCCAGCACTCGCAATGTGTCTCCGATCTTCAGCTCTAGTTCAGACGACCCCATGGAACCCCCATACTCCCCATTGCATGACCCCACCTCCTTCTTTGGGCTGGACACTTCGGGACCCCAGGTGACCAGACTGACCAGGTTTAGTTCCAGTTCAGATGACTCCATGGAACCCCCATACTCCCCTCTGCAAGACGCCACTTTCTTCTTGGGTCTGGACTCTTTGGGACCCCCGGTGACCCCCACGCCAGCGGATGGACTTAAAGTAAGGAAAGATTTTGAAAAGGAAACAATAATAACATGTATGTGGTTTTACTTCAATATTTTCTAAAGGCAACGTTGTAGGCGGAAAATTGTGAATGCGGTAGATTGAGCTGATTTTGAAATCTTCTACATTCCGATTTCGGTCACTTAAAGTTCAATTTAAGAAACCAAAAAAAAACTTCCTATTCCTAATATTAGAAATTCATCGGAAGTAACACACTGCCAATGAATACTTGGGAACTTCACGATTCGGCCCAAATTACCTGAGGAGACCTTTTCCATAGCATGATTCGTCCCAAAACACACTATCAAGTTTTGATCCCACACAAAAAGTCCCACTTTCATTCTAACAAAAACTCCCACTTTCATTCCACCAAAAAATCCCTATAAAATAGTATGGAAACGTTGCCCTGAAAGAACTGAGAACAATGGCGATGTTCACGATGTTATTGTTTTGAACTAGTAAGTAACAGTCATCTTTGTTATCAGTGTTTATTTGAGTGTTTGACAGTAGGGTTAGATAGAAGGCCATGCCTCAAGAATATAGTAGGGTTAGGTAAAATACATAGAAGGCCATGCCTCAAGAATATAGTAGGGTTAGGTAAAATACATAGAAGGCCATGCCTCAAGAATATAGTAGGGTTAGGTAAAATACATAGAAGGCCATGCCTCAAGAATATAGTAGGGTTAGGGATAATACATAGAAGGCAATGCCTTAGGTTTATAGTAGGGTTAGGTAAAATACATAGAAGGCCATGCCTCAAGAATATAGTAGGGTTAGGTAAAATACATAGAAGGCCATGCCTCAAGAATATAGTAGGGTTAGGTAAAATACATAGAAGGCCATGCCTCAAGAATATAGTAGGGTTAGGGATAATACATAGAAGGCAATGCCTTAGGTTTATAGTAGGGTTAGGTAAAATACATAGAAGGCCATGCCTCAAGAATATAGTAGGGTTAGGGTTAATACATAATATAAGGCAATGCGTCAGGTTTATAGTAGGGTTAGTTAAAATGCATAGAAGGCCATGCCTTAAGAATATAGTTGGGTTAGGTAAAATACATAGAAGGCCATGCCTCAAGAATATAGTAGGGTTAGGTAAAATACATAGTAGGCCATGCCTAATACATAGAAGGCCAAAGCCTGATATACATAGAAGGTAATTCCGTAATTTAATGTTGAATAATAAAAAATCCCTCAATATGTACGGTACTTAGAATGTTGCACTGGGCCGAATCGTTCGGTGACCTTTTTTACCTGAAATCGAAAACCTTTTTCATAAACCTTTTTGGGCCGAATCGTAATGCGCCCGAATACTTCCTCCTGAAAAAGGTTCACAGTTGCTCTTAATGTTTTTTAGCAATCGATATAATATTTTGCCGAAGCTTGAAGGGTCAAATGACGTAGTTTTCAAAATCCATTTTTTACAAGAATCTAATTCTTTATTTATTAAAAAAAAAAAAAAAAAAAAAAAACACTGGTAAAGTTCGTCAAATTTATAGCTTAGGGCATTGGATTCTTCCGTCCTTAACATTGGGGGAAATATCGTAGATATTCATTTCCAGCATTTGAAAACAATATGATTTATGCTCATTTCATCTTTTCACAGCTCACCTCCCAAGTTATCAGATCCATCTGGACCCCCACAGAATCAGACAGGCAACATCTAGTGGACAAACAGCATCTAGTGGACAAACAACATCTAGTGGACAGGCAACATATAGAGGACAAACAACATCTAGTGGACAGGCAATATCTAGTGGACAGACAACATGTAGGCAGCTCACAGCCACGCACTCTGGATTCCGTCAAGAGAGACTTGAACAAGACCGCCATGTTTTCTGACAGCTCGTTCTCTGTAAGTTTAAAGTTATCATTTTTGTGTTAATCACTTTCGTGATATCACAACTACTCAAACTCGCTTTACTAAATCTACGCTGAAACCGGGACTTGAACCGCCGACCTCCGGGTTACAAGTCCGCCGCCTTATCGATCAAGCTACTGAGGTCGGTCCTTCTCTGTAAGTTCATCTGACGTTTCGTGGAGTAGCGTCCGAGGCTCACCGGGTTCACAATCTAGAAGACCGTGTTCGAATCCCGGCTTGGATAAATTTTCTTTTTACCCTAGTCACAACCTTGAATTTCCCTTAGTCGACGTGGCCGAGTGCCGTAGTGCACTAGGCATGCACAAAGGGTGACCTGGGTTCGAATCCCAGCCCAATCGAAATTATTCGGGTCTATACTGTGGATATTCGGAGTACTTGGTATACTCATACCTTGGGTCTCAATGATCTTGGTATTTTTTTTAATATCGAAGAAGTCACTTAATTTTTACCGCTTTTTTTTTTATAAAATGCTAAAGTTTGGTTAAAAAATTAATGATATTCCTCCTCCCCCCCACAGAGAGCTCCTGGCACCCCTGCTCGCTCCCCCCCAAAGGAGGAAAATAACAACTTCCCTATCGGGGTCTGGAACCCTGTCTCCTCAATGGTCCAATACCCTACTTCTGCTCAATACTCGACTGGCACTGAAAACGCCACTAGTCTCAAATACGCCACCAAGACCCAACATTCCTTTGGACTTTCACACGCCAGTGGTAGCGAACACACCTCTGGACTGCCATACGCCACTGGAACCCAACACTCTTCTGGGCTTCCACACACCAGTGGCACCCAACACTCCTCTGGGCTTCCACACACCAGTGGCACCCAACACGCCTCTGGATCACCATACGCCACTTGGAGCCAACATTCCTCTGGGCTTACACGTGCCAGTGGCACCCAACACGCCTCTGTACCACCATACGACACTGGGACCCAACACTCCTCTGGTCTTCCACACGCGAGTGGCTCCCAACACCCTACTGGCTCCCGGCTCTCTACTGATGCCCAACGCCCCGGTGGGCTCCCTCAAGGCACATCACCCCCACACCGTACCTACGGTGGCGCCGACCAGTCTCGCAGTCCCGCCATGCAGTGCAACTACTGTAAGAAGAACGGCGAAACGGCGGCCGTGTACCTGACTCACCGCCTGCACGAGTAAGTAATCCTCCCTTGCTATTCCAGTCTGGTGTTGGTATAAGTATAAGTAGTGCTTTATTTAGACTGTCAGCGCAAGACAGGTAGTCCCATTATGCCAACAGTTTAACAAAGCACCTCTTTATTTATTTGAGTATAAATACAATGTAATAAATTAACAACAATTAGAGAGTAAAAATAATAAAAAACAAGAAAAGGAAATAATAGTGGAAGATAGTAAAACAATAATAGAAATTATTCTAGTTAAAAGAAAAGCAAAAAGAAAAAAAAAAAAAAAATCACATTCAATCACACATTCACACCAGGTACGGTAGTATAAGGGGGTCTTAAGGGAGGAGGAAGGATAATAAGGATTAATGGGGGATTCTTTTCTTGCCAACAGCTTCAATAAGGGAAGATCTAAATCGAAAGAAAGATTTACAGTTGAGGATGGGGGGTGGAATGGAGTTCCAAAGGGCAATTGAGGATGACAGGATTCGGCGATAAGTAGGGCGTTCGGCTAGGAAAGCTCTGTGTCACTGCAACCTTTAATGAATTTTTAATTATTTATAATACAATACTTTAATTGAATGTCCCAGTAGCTAAGAGGTCAAAGTGTCTCTGGTAAAACAGAGATCTCGGGTTCGAAACCCAGCCGGGACTCGACAAGTCATCTTTTCATTTTGAGATTTTGCAAATATAATCATACATTTTGGGTTTGTAGGAATAATGGGACTCATTAGCCTTAATCGGGCAGTATAAATAAGGTGACATTATTATTATTGAATTTACTCACATAATACCTGTATATCCATGTAGGTTATCTTTTTTAGTTTATAAATTTTTATATTGTTCTCAATAATTTTTTTTATATAAGAATTGTTACTTCTACCTAGCTAAGAACAAAGAATGTTCCTAGGGCTAGAAAGAGATGTGTACATACGACAGCATTTGGGTTCCTGAACGGTCTGGGATGTCGTGATCCTATAGTCCACATGGTCGACATCTCTTCACTCTGGTAACCAAACGGTATTATTCATTATTTTTCTTCCACCGACCTCAGTAGCTTGATCGATAAGGCGGCGGACTTGTAACCTGGAGGTCGGTGGTTCAAGTCCCGGTTTCAGCGTAGATTTAGTAAAGCGAGTTGGAGTAGTTGTGATATCACGAAAGTGATTAACACAAATATGATAACTTTAAAAAAAACTTTTTATTTTTCTTCCACATGAAGTCAAATCAAATCTACAACCGCACAATTCTATTTCTCTTCCAGCTACGAGAACGGTCGCCGCCTCGTGGTCTGCCCCATCCTGTCCCGCCTGGTGTGCGAGGTGTGTCAAGCCACGGGCCCCGACGCCCACAGCCGCTCCTACTGTCCGCAGCAGCCCCGCTCGGGGAAACCCCTGGTGCTCAAGCTGTTAGCGGACCGCACCGCTAGCAACACCAGGAAGCCAGCCCATGTGGACAACGACTGGCTCTCCCAGCCCGTGTTTGGACAGCCCTCTCAGCGCGAGAGATCCCAACTGGAGTTACTAGCGTCCCGATTGGCTAACTTGGCTTCTCAGCCCAAATAAACCTACTGGACAGACCTTTCCGAATTGTTGCATTTACTGGGTTGCCCATACTTATTTACTTACTGCCGTGGCATCGCGAACCGTAGCCGATCCATTGCCTCGCCAATCTTCTGCCTCCATATGTAACGGTGCTCCCAATCATTATCTCCACATCCCAGTACTTGCATATCCTTCTTGATTGAGTCAATCCATACCTATACAAAAACATGGGTTCTATCAGTAGATTACTATATCGCAACGTGATGGGTATTTTTCTATCTAAGATATTATTGAATTACCTATATTTTCTTTTCATTTCTGTTTTCCATAATAATTCCTTTTTCTCCTTTTATTACTTTCCTTATCCTATAATAAGGAAAGTATTTTTTTTTAATTATTTCCCAATAGATACTATAGTTAAAAGACAAACTGAAAATGTTCATTTTTTTGGTATTCAGTTTCTATTCATAGTTATAGGTAACATTATTTAGATGATAGAGTTAATATTAGACATATTTGATAAGAAAACTGACTGACTGTATTTCAATAGACTGAACAATATTTGCAAAAGTCACTCCATTTTGCATTTATTACTATTAATATTTAGAGTTCCTTTCAATTTAATTTTATTTTCTAAATTTGTTTCTCATTTTACTTTCTCTACACTGTTAAATTTTCAATATTTTTCTTTCGTTTTTGTTTTCATTCAAATGTTAACGTTTATTTTTACCTCTGATATTAAAAAAAGATATTTTCATACATAACATAGGATATTATTTTGTATAGACTTAGATTCTTTTTACTGTTTTTTGATTATTTTTAACTGTTTTTTTTTTTTTTTTTTTTTTTTTCATATGTTCATATAGTTGTTAAACAGAATATGTTTCAGTATTTTATTCTCAATTTCTCAATACAATGTTTGACATTTTTACAAAAATAGGTACGTTTTAAAGTTCAACTAGGTATATCCAATTTTTCATTTAAAAAATTTGTATTTCTTAAGTTTGTTTTCACATCTAAAATCCAAAAATATAACAAGTAGTTATTTTATAACCTGCAATTTATTGTAATGGCCAGTTTTGTCTTTTTCTAGGGACAATTTTTTTACATTGTTAGTGGAGAGCCCTGTGGGACTCCTCCAGAGGTCTTTAGATTGCATTGATGAGATGGGGAATTGAGTGCAGTACAGAAACATGGATGGTCTTTACTAAATAATAGCACATTGTATAATGTCTCGAGGCTAAACAGAATGAAGGCGTTTTATATTATTTGATGAAAAAATTGACTGTTGTAGCATTGAATTTTTGTTGTTGTTTAATATGCATACAGGTCATTTGAGACGGTAAGTTTACTCTCCATTCACTGAAAACTCTCAAAGCAGCTAACCACATAACCTCACCCAGTCTGGGTTGACCGGGGATAGCCAGGGTTCGAATTTGATTGGTCACACTTTTTTTTAAGATGATTGTTTCATAGCCGTTTTTATTTCGTAGCCATGAAACAGGAGCTACTGTAGACGCTTGTGGTCTGTGTTGTAGCCTACCCATCCCGTAGTATGCCTCCCCTCTGATGGGCGAGAAGTGACACAATACTTCCCAATTAGGTGCTGGGTCAAAACGAGCGCACCGGAAGGTATCCTTTACAAACAATTGTAACCAAATTAAGAATACAATTTTTTGTCGGCTCGGGGGATCGAACCCGGGACCTTCCGCATGGCAAGCTTAACCACTGAGCTAATCGCGCGCTTTCAAGTAGAAGAGAACAATAAATTCATCTGGTAATGCTTTGATGTTTTTAGGATCAGTACCAGCTGAGAAGTGCACTGGTAGTCAAGTGGTCAACGTGCTAGTCTGGTAATCCAGGTAGCGAAGGGATCCCTTGGTTCGAATCCCACCCAGTGCATGAACTTTTCCTCGTTTATTTGAGTTTGTGACCACATAATAATAAGACTCTTAGGGTTAGGTGGTAGAAAATGCTTTAAGCATTAACCTCGCCTGGTGGTTAACTTCCACTAAAGAGTGTTGTTACTATTATAGCTAAAAAACTTTTTTATATGAAGTGAAGGAAGATTTATAATATAATTGAGTCCACCCATTCCTAAAAAGTACACTAATACTTTAACAGGAACATGCAAATGACAAAATCATTTAAGTATGGTAAATGTTATGTGAAAAACCGGGTGAATCGGTTCGTGAAAAGATACACTGCCGTGCTTGCTGGAACTTGGCCTGGCGCACTGCCGTGCGCTCGGATTAATTATTACTTATTACTATTATAATATCCTCTTCCTTCCCAAGCAATTTTATGATTTGTAGTGGTACCTGTCCGATGTGCATCCAACCAAATGCACATTCGCAATATAGGGTTTGAAATGGTATCTTCCCAAGGTGCATTCAAATGCACAAACACTGTTCTGAACTCATGTTGATTTTAATCTTTAATGTGAACGGATCTTTACCACAGAGGTTTTTTCAAAGGAAGGAGAACTCTGTGCGTTATTATAGGCGGGACAATTTTGTCTTAGTATGATAGCATTACCAAAAAAATGTGCATTCAGATGCACATTGGGAAGGAAGAGAATAAGGGAGGGGAGATTCCTATGATTTTCGACATCTGGAAGATACCGCCTGAGTACCTATGCCGTCACCGTACGGGTGATGGAAATTCCGACACTGGCAGCTCCACTAATTACTTTTTTGACAAAATTCTTCCCTACAGAGAATGGAACCTTTAGGGCACTGTGCAATCAAGCCAAGTGCGCTACATCACTCGGACACGGTGACTGTCACGGGGTTTTATATTTGGTTTTCGGGTGGTCGACTCTTAATAGTAAGATTTCGCAAAGTTATCGGGACCCGATAACCTATCCCCATAACGATAAAGTCTCGAATTTGCGTCTCTGCGCATGACAAAAATTATCGGAGTTTGGTTATGGTTATCGGGATCCCCATAATTTCGAGTGGATTATGGGGTTCTCTCTTCGTAAACGATAAAGAAATTTTAGACTCAAAATACCGCGTGATTTCAAAAAATACATAATTATATATAAACTAAACCTCCGTTCCCACTTTTTTACATACAGTAGAATTAATTTTTACATTTTAATTCTGATAAATTTAAGATTTTTTTTAGCAAGTATTATTTTTTCTCTTTCATCTGCATTTTTTGTTTTATCTGTGTTAACAGTATTTTATATTCTGTGTAATTATGTCAATTGAAGAAGCATTTTTTTTCTGAATGAGATAGGTGAAATAAATGATGATGAATTGGACTTTGCCATAATGGATCATTTGGAAGATGCTCAGTTAGGGCGGTTTTAAAAAATCAAAGTCAGAAAGTTTTATCTGCCAACCCCACAAAGTGTGCAGTCTATCCAGATATTAAAATAAATAGCCGCTGGGCGCTCAAAGTTTGGAAAAATCGCGATTTTTGGCTGGTGAGCGAGACTTCGGAGCCGTAACTCCAGAATGTAACTCCAGTACTTTGTCTTTAAGTTTATCTCAAATGAAAGCTTACATTGTTTTGAATGTTTTATATTTTGGACACTTTTAAACTTCTTCTCTAAATATAATTATGGTCAAAAACTTTTAGTCTTTAGAAACTTTTAGTCCGAGCGAGCAAAATAGCACTTTTTCCCTCAAAAACGAGAGTAGGTATCATTTTTATATAATGCAACCCATGGCTAATACATGCCATTCTATTCCAACTGTTATTTAATGTTTTGGACCATAATTATTTTTAGAAAAGACGTTTTTTTTCTTCTTTTAAAACTCTGGGGGCTGAGACTCCTAAGAGGTAGACATGTAAATAGACATTTGCACTTCTCAAGATAGCGAGGAACTTCCTGGACCTTCTGGTTGCAAAAATATGGGAAGCGCTTGGACATAATCCTGACAATTCCTAGGGTATATTGCAAAGGGTGGTTTAACGCCCCTAAGGCCCAGCTGGCACCTATGCAAGACTTCAAAATGTTGCAGAGTCTCTTAAGGTGTAATTCCGATCCTAGCGACCGAGACCATTTTGCTGCTTAAAGTCGCTCCTACCAGTCGCGCGACCCGGTCGCGTGCTTTGGTAAGTACTTCATTAAAATACACAGATAGCAGTAGTTAGATTCAGTCGCCTGTCGGGCGTTGCGGTCGCTAGGATCGGAATTGCACCTTTTAGGCCGAGGCTACGATAGGAGCGTCAAGCGGTAAGCGGCGAGCGGCAAAATGAGAATTTTATATTTACATTTAAAACAATGGAAATGCTTAGTAGGTTTCATCTTAGTAGCGGCAAGCGTCAAGCGATTTTTTTTATCGTAGCCACCTACTAAGCATTTCCATTGTTTTAAATGTAAACATAAAATTCTCATTTTGCCGCTCGCCGCTTACCGCTCACCGCTTGACGCTCCCATCGTAGCCTCGGCCTTAGAGTACGAGACTATTGATGAAGAAATAGCAGACATAAGTTTGACCAAATTTTCAAACCACCTCTGCAATTGAAATGCAGAGACGATTGGCCAGGCCTTCTTTGACGCCACGATTCCTGACGAAGAAAAATCCAGAATGGCAGAGAAGATATCCGCAGGATCAGAGACAGAGAATTCAAGGATCATAAATCCTAAACTGCAAAAACGTCAGCTGAAGGAGGCTGACGCCCCCGTTAGAATATAATAATATCCTTTCTTAGTGCGCATCTAAGACTTAAAAGTGACCTAAAATATTTCAGCCTTCTAGGACATACCAGTGCTGAGAAATCGAGATGAATGAGTGATTGAGTGTTAACTTTGGCATTTATATATAGGTATAGATTTAAAGCAAACCATAGTTACCTACAAAAGTTGAAAAGAGAATGAATTGAAAATTTAAATTTCAAAAATATTTGTTTTGTTTGGATGAAAAGCTTTCTTAGAATATCCGGTAGAGGCGCTAGAGTTTTCGTTATCGGGTATCGTGATGATGCGAAATGTAAAAAAATCTTCTTCCTACGAGACACGAAACCGATAAACTTATCGTTATGGGGATTGATTATCGGGACCCGATAAGTAAATGCGAAATGTCTCTATTATTTCGCCGTATTTTCTCGAAAATATTGAGGTATCAAAAAATGTTCAAGATACCCCACTTAGGGAATTTATGGTAATGGAGGGAAAAAACTGATTCAATTTTTGTAGGGTGAGTTGAAATTATTTCAAGATACCTAGATATCTATGAACATGAATTTTATTTCAAATGCGTTGATTATAAGTTATAGGCGAAAACCTCAATAGAGGTCTATCTCAAGTGTTAGAATAGGTACCTATCCAAGACTTCGAAATTTGGTGATATCCATCACCGTACACAAATTACGTTCATAATATTCTTTGCTTAGGAAACAAAATATCATAAAAATGCTATTCCACATTGAGAATTGAAAAAAAAAATGGGTTGAGAATATTTGGAGGGGAGATAATTATTAGGTTGGTGGTCCCCATATTTCGAGAAATTTCTTTTCTTTAAGCAGGTCCTCAATAATATGTAAATAGGATATTTCTCTTCTTAAAAGTAAAACTTCCACTTGAAATAAGTACATTATCATCCTGTTTTAATAAGTGTACATACTTAATGACAATGTTTTTACTAATTTAACAATAAAATTATAAATAGGTAATACTCAAAATTTAAATAGATAGTTCGCACACGTACGTTAAGTTCATATTTCAACAATACCTAGACCAGTAATTAGGTATCCTTCTAGAACCGGATATATTAGTCTGATTTTGTGGAAAACTAGATCAAGTATTTTGAATTCAGAAGAGAACTGGTGCCCCTGGATATTTATTGTTTAACACAAGTACCTAGTTACCTACCTTTATATTAACATGATATACCTACTTACTAAAGAAGTAGACACAGTGACATGGGTTGGGTTCGTTTCCCAGCACCGTACAAATTTTCGGCTATGTACCATGTACCTACTTGGAGTATGATATGATATATCAAGAATATATTCTAGACATTCTAGAGAAATGCAACTTAAAGTGCAACCAACTGCAAATGGTTTCTTAGCTTGCCATGGTTAACTGAATACGTGTCTTCAAAAACAATCTGTGGTTACCGTTTTCATTTGAAAATAATAATTAATGAATAAATGTGTTTCTTTGTGTTATTATATCACAACTAGCGGATTACACCCGCCTCTTCGCCAGCCCATCAGACACACACACACCACAGACACACACACACAGACACACCACACATACACACACATTACACAAACACACACACACTAACATTGAAGCTGGTCGTTGCTAACATTAAAGCAGCTACTCATTTTTCCTCAAGAGGTTATGATACGATGTACAATACATAAATGTACATTGTACATTTTTCATATCTTACGAATTTTCCTTATAACGTACAATACGTACATTGTTCCTATAAGCAATACATATCGGATATAGTGAACTTGTTCCTTATAGCCGATATATTATATCGGTTATAGGGAAAATTGGTTTTAAGGAAGAAATCTGTCCAGTCCCTTAAAGTTCGTTATAAAAGATTTCTACTGTAATCTACCCGTAGGGCCCCCCCCTGAAGTGCGGGGCCCTTGACATCTGTGAAGCTGCGTGGTAAACTAGCCAGCTGCCCACAGTAGGCTGGGTTGAGCTGGAAATTTCGAGCAACACGAGGGCTTGAATTTGAATGGTTAACTATCCAAGTCCTAACCTCGATGGACGTTGCTTCACAGGGACAGAACAAAAACGGGTGTATTCAAAGTGCCATAGAAGGTAGCATTACTATTCATAATATGTCAGTATCATCACAATATTAGATCAATTTTTCCCGGAACATACACCTAAGGTTCATTAATAATTCGTTCCTGAACTTGTATCTAGCTATAACACAGCTAGTTTCAGCAGAATCCAGGGGACCTTGGGAACGCGAGTCACCGGAATCCAGTATGTCTCGTCGGTGGATTGGTAAGTTATTAAAAACAGGCCTCTCGTCAAGTCAATCAAGTAATCCCAAGTTTAGTAATTAATAATTTAGTATAAACCACTTTAACTGTCCACAGAAATTTTCATTCGGGTATTAGCATCGGATTAAGCAGTAGTGAGTGAGAGGAGTCAGTGATATATGAGTTGTGGCAGGAGTGCTTCACCCGTGTAGATGTAAGTTTAATAGGCAGATAACCTATCATTGCAGTGTTTAGTGTTTTATCTATTCTGGCGTATAGGGCGGTGCGTAACATTTCTAAAGTTTTTTAACGTCGCGTTCAACTGCATGCTCAAAATAATATCACGATGGGGCTTTTACCCTTCTTCCACTGGAAACTTACCAACAGCTACTCAAATTAACCTTACCCAACCTGAGTGGGGCCAGAAATAGCCATGATCACGAGTATTTGTATTTGAATGGTCACCCATCCAAGTCCTAACCTCGCTTGACGTTGTTTAACTTCAGTGACAAACCGAGAACTGGTGCATTCAACGAGCGATCGTTTGGGTTGGGCCAAAGTGAGTTTCCTGCGAATTTAGGGGAAACACTCCCGTCTGACCTAGCTGTTGAAAGGGACGTACAACCCAAGAAAGAAAAAAAAAAAAAAATTCACACCACGATCAAATTCACGAATCTTAGGTCGGATCTAAAGGCCCAAGCTAGAGTTTTCCGTTAGTACAACGTAGCATATGTATAGGTATGATCTTACGATGACCTCGTCAAATACTCACACCAAGTTACATACGATAAATGCATCAGGGTATCAATAGTGACCCATGTGAAGTGCCGATATTATAATCAGCGTTTTCCATTCGCGAATGATCTGATGCATTCACAGAGAATTTATGTGTTTTAACGACATAAAGTGACAGGCAATTTGTAGCTTGATCGATAAAACCGGCGAACTTGTAACCTGGAGATCGCGGTAGTGTTTCTAGTCTCAAGTTTGGTTAAAATTTAGCAGTGTGAAGTTGAGTAATCACAGTGAATATGACATCATGACAGTGATAAACACAAATAATACATAATTTTTTAACTTTTTAGTTTTTACCAACGTCTTTGTGATCTCGTGCTTCAACAGTGGAAATTCTTATAAACTTGTGTATGTTTAGTTTAACAATAAGTTCAACAGATAGGCGTGGCCAATATACACTTATATAATAATAACACTCTTTGGTGGAAGGTAACCACCAGGCGAGGTTAATGTTTAAAGAATTTTCTACCACCTAACCCTCAAGTTGGGGCCCCGCTTACAAAAAAAAAAAATTTGGGCCCCCGCTAACTATTGATTGTTAAATTGTTAATGTTACCTACCATAATACAAATAACTAGCAGAAACTCAGCACTTTGTTACTTTAGAGGTTTTTGCCCGTGGCAGTCGATTTCATCTGGAACTTTTTTAAACCCCTTTCTTAGTACACACTACACAAATACACAATGCAGGGTGCACGAATTTGTGATCACTAGATTTTTCTCGGAACCAGTTACAATTTTCGAAAGAAAAAAACCATAACACATAATGCTTTGATTTGTGGAGTATGTTCAATTTTTTTTTTTTTTTAATTGAAAAGCCCCATTTCATCTTGAAATTCAATTTCCCCATCAAATTCTACACATTTCAAAATATGCACTGGTTTTCAGAAAAATCAACTAAGACCTAAGTGTAACTTATCAAATAGCATCTTTCAAATTTCAAAATCGAAAAATAACATTAAATAAAATATCGTACTTGGGATACATCGTAAGTATATTGAAAAAAAAAAAAAAAAAAATGGAAAATACTCCATTTCAAAGTCAAAGAAATATTTGTCTTGCCTTTTTCGAAAATAGTAAGATTTGAGTACCAAAGAGACTACGTATATTCCATCGTATTTATTTAGTAGGGGTTTGTTGAAATTTTCGGGGGGCTTTGTCCCCAAAACCACCCCCTCCCTACGCTACTGGCTCCCAGCACAGCGTGGGTTACATAAATCTGACACAGTAGAGTTGAGTTCTGGAAAGTGAATATTAATAATAAGAATAAAATTACACTTCTACCATGTAAACATTGTAGACACCTCTCCGCAAGGCAGACCTTGCCTTGCGCTAGCAAGTTGTGCTTGGGATTTTTCATTTTCACATGGAATTAGAAATTAATTTTCCGAATTTCCTGTTTACCGGTTTAGCCACAGCTGCGTAAATCATGAATCAGTGAGCATGTTCACAGATTCAACGAAGAAATTTGCCTAGAAATCGTGCAAAATATAGTTTACGCTTTGCATGAAATTACCTACCTAGGTATTACTAATCCAGCCAAGGGGTTAGATAGTAATTACTATCTTTCTTTGTACGTACGGCGTTCTTCACAACTCGGCCGAGGTGTTTGTCTCTGTACTTGGTGTAGTTATTACAAATAATACACAAAAATTGGTAACTTCTTTTAGCTCAAAACAACACCAATATACCGTTTACGAAGATAATTCACGCTTGTAAATTAAAACCTTCTTTTTCCTTCTCCAATCACAGATAGCAATTTCTGAAGACTGACCAGGTAGCCAAAGTTCTCTAGGATCCGCAGCAACAGGATTGTCTCCCTCTCCTGACCTTTACAGGAGCTTCACCAGTCTCGTCCCGTGGCATTCCTCTACAGCAACAAGAATATGGCGTTCCTGGTTCCTCAATTCCTCCTGAACAGACTGGAGTCGATTAAGAATGAAATTGTCTACGGTAAGTGATATGTATAAGGACTTTCAAACCTAATCTGAATCACGTCAGTATATCAGCATTAAACCGAAAAGTGAGAAGTTGTACTATAGATGTACATGAATATCAGAACATACCTGGACAGCTGTTTCGAGCTTATTTGCTCTCATCAGCAGGTCCTCGTCAAGTCTAGAAAAGTGTTGTGGACAATCTGCTCACAGTTTAGAACTTGCATTATTAAACTCGTAAATTCATCAGTGAAACGTAATTTTATTTAGGAAATTTGCTATTATTATTATTATTATGTAATATGAGTATGAGTAGTCACCGTGTCAGAGTGAGTTAGCGCGCTAGGCATTGCACGCATGGTGACCTGGGTTCGATCCCCGGCTGAACAGGATTTTTTCTGCTCTGTACTTGGATATTCGGGGTCCTCTCATACCTCGTGAGGAAGAGTAGCTGCTTTAATGTTAGCAGCGACCAGTGGTGTAATTATAGACAAAAATAAGATATTGGGATATTAAAGATATGATAAAGTGCTATAATTCTGCGCTACCCAATAAAATTATGATATAACAACACAAAGAAACACATTTATTTATTTATTATGTAGTACGTACTTTTTTGGCAAACTACATCAAATATTTCTATACAGGTCACGAAATACACGATAGACTAAATTGAATAAGTAATGAACCAAGGGGTGAGTGTAAAGCCCGTGGCTTTCTCATCCACCGAACTCCATAGTTATTTAATTCTATTGTCTTTCTACGATATTAGGAGGAGAAGTTTCGTCCCACGATAAATCCAAACACCACAACTGTTGAATGAGCTGCTTAGCCCACAAGATAACAGGAGCAAGAAGGCCAAGAGGATCAAATAAACGACTAACAAGTGACAACATGTTGCGTTTGGTGCATGGTTTTTTGTCAATGTTTATTTTAAAATAAAAAATTCTATTGTCCTCACCCGAACCTATGCTCACCCGCCTGTGCCGTCCCCTCCTGCAGACGAGGTCATAGACAACTGGTTCCTCATGTCCAGCTGGATACCCGTCAGCACTATCGTGGTCGCCTACCTCTACTTTGTCCTGCGCTGGGGGCCCCGGTGGATGGCGGATAGAAAGCCGTTCGAGATCAAGAACATCCTCCTGGTGTATAACTTCACACAGACCATGTTCAACTTGTATCTTGTCCTGATGGTAATAATAATAATATCGCCTTATTTAACACGTTCATGGACATTTGGACATGACTGCTATAGCATTTTTTACATTTTTCGAAATGCATAGTCAACTCATATGGACATATTGGACATGACTGCTATAGCATTCACATTTTTCGAAATGCAAAGCCTACTCATATGCACATGACTGCTATAGCATTCACAATTTCCCATTTTTCGAAATGCTAAGTCAACTCATATGGACATGACTGCTATAGCATTCACATTTTTCGAAATGCTAAGTCAACTCATATGGACATGACTGCTATAGCATTAAAAAATCTCCCATGAATGTTATAGCAGCGTCTCGAGACAAGGCTTGAATTGTTTCTCCTTTGTTCCGAACATAGATGTGTATGCCCCTTTGGGACATGAATGCTATAGCATTATAGCATTCATTATGCTATAGCATTCGATTTTTTTTTTTTGCTGAACTGTTGAAGTTATTAAATTATGTGTGAGAGTTGACCCCTTAAACAAAACATAAAACCCCCGTATCTAAAAGAATTTTTGTCACTAAAGTAATTTGAGGAGCCGGCATCGGTTCAAATATTCGACATTGCGTGATGGGGGTCAAATAATTCAATATGATTATGTGAGCATTTTTAGCAGGAAACCAGAGTACCTGAGTTTATTATTTTTTTATTTTTTTAGTTTATTTATTTATTTTCTTTATAAAGAAACATTTATACAAAGGTACTTCTCCTAAGCTTATGCCTGTCTGTTGATTTCCTCCACGATCCGCTTCCGCTGGTGGGTATAATACCTAACGAGTGGCCTTATTTTTCCAGTGTTTCATCCCCAACATTGGCGTTATTCCCTACCTGTGGAATCACAGCTGCGTTCCTCTTCCTCGGGAACAACACGAGCAGATCTACCAGACGGTAAGTAAATGCAGCCACTAAATTAGTGGACTTGACATACAAGTGCAAAGAAGATTGAGTACTATACCGCCACTTAACACTCTCACTGCCAGGAGTTTCCAATTGGACACACCAGTGCCTAGCTTCCCAGGCCAGATGTTTCCATTTGGAACAATACTTTTTTTCTTTCAGAAGCATTTGAAACGAACTTGCTGTGAAAAAAAGTACTGGACCAGAGAAACTATTACCTCATAACAAATCAATGCTAAGTAAGTCCACTTGGATACACCGCTGAACTATCTACTTGGTGTGTCCATATGGAACACTTGGCCCGGGATCTAGAAATGGTCTGGCAGTGAAAGTGTTAATTATTGTACTTGCCAAGAGCGAGGTCTCCATGACTCTTGTACCTATCTCCATCTTGTTATTACTATTATTATTAAAATACGGTTAAATCCATACTACAATATAAAATAATTATTATATCTACTAGTATTATCAAGAATTTCTAGTAAGCCTAAGTCATCCATCAATTTTGAACGTCTTGACCGATTTTTAAATTTTAAAATTCATAATACTACAGATTGCATTGCCCAAAATTTTGACTCTAAGATATTTGTCAGTTCAAAACATTTCCGTTTAAGGCTTTTGCGACCAAATTCGGCCATTCTAAGTGATCATAACTTTTGTTCGGCTGAGACGGAGATCTTAACATTTTTGACACCCTGGGAGAGAGAAACAAATTATATTTTTATTAAATTACTAGCGGGTTACACCGCCGCTTCGCCAGCCATCAACACACACAACGCACACACACACCCACCCACCACACACATCCACACACACCTACACACGCACACACGCACACAACCACACACACGCACACACCCACACCACACACACACACACACACACACCAACACACACACACCACACACACCACACACACACACACACACACAACACACCACACACACACACCACACACACACACACACACCACACCACCACACACACACACACACACCAAAACACACACAAAACACACACCACACACACACACACACACCCCCACACACACACACCACACACACACACCACACACACCATACACACACACACACACACCACACACACACCACACACACACACACACACCATACACACACACACCACACACACACACACACACCACACACACACACAAAATGTCATTTAGGTTTGAAAAAAAACCTGAATATTTTTTGTCGCCCATCTATTTTCTGGCCTTCCCCGGCGTAGCTCAAGAATGGCTCATCAGAATTTCGCGATCAATAAGTCAAATGAAACCCTAAACCCTTGCCTAAAACTTTCTCGCTCTGAGTTGATAGGTCGTCACTTCAAATTTCGAGAAAAAATGTCATTTAGGTCAAAAAACGTGAATATTTTACATGTTACCCATCCATTTTTTTACCTTACCCGGCGTAGCTCAAGAACGGCTCATCAGAAATTCGCGATCGATATGTCAATTGAAAGCTCAAGCCCTTGCCTAAAACTTTCTCGCTTTGAGTTGATAGGTCGTCGCGACAAATTTCGAGAAAAAATGTCATTTATGTCAAAAAACATGCATTTTTTTTGCGTCACCCATCCATTTTTATCCTTACTCATTGTAGCTTAACCTCAGGGAGATATAATCTAGCCTAGAAGAATTTCCTGATCCAAGCGGACCTATGTGCAAAATTTCAGGTTTCTCGGTCAAACGGTGTGGATTTGTATAAAGAACATACATACATGATTGGAGACGTTCATCGATGCGATGTTGTCTGGCCTATGTCCGCCGCATGTCCTCTTTGGTGTGTCCTCATGTGGCTAAGAAGTCCTGCTTTGGATCTGCACAGGCGACTACAGACAGAACAGGACAGTTCATTGGGTGGTGTTTGTTGAGTACATTGATCCAAGTTTATGATGGAAGTGTTTCTGGTTGGAGATACCCTGATGGGTCTGACAAAGTTGGGTTGGATATCTGGGTGACGATGCCTTTGGTGACTGGAGACGCCTGCTTTTGTTTTAGACTGGTGACCACAATGTTCGCAAATAAGGGAGGTGTTGGGTGTGGGAATTTCGTTTTTGTGGGCTTGTGAGAGGTGAGAGTTGACGTACTGACGTCCTTTCCTTCCTGGTCTTTCGAAGGCACAAAGTGGACATTGCCAAATGTATTTGTCTTGTTCTTCATGTTGTTCTGTTCTTTTCTCAGCAGCTTTGATTAAGTCATCTTCATGTGATTTCTGGACGTGTTCATGTATTTTTTGTCTCCATAAGATTCTGTCAGCAGCTTTGGTTCTCCAGGCTTTTTCTCCTATACCAATCGATTTCAGGTCATTCTTGAGTTCATCAGACCAGCGCTTCTTCGGTTTAAGTTGGGACCGTATTCCTTCTGTCAGTTGACCAAATGCTATCTGGTGAGGAACTCGTTCAGGAGGCATACGACTGATGTGGCCGGCCCAGCGGAGGCGTCTGGTTCTGATCATTTCATCGACTTTTAATGCATTAGTTTGCTGCAGGACCATCTCGTTTGGCACCATATCCTTCCAACTGATCCCGGCAATGGTTCTTAGACATCGTAGATGGAATGCGTTGAGCTGTTGAATGTGCTTTGCTTTAAGAGTCCAACATTCCGATGAATAAAGTAGAGTGCTTAAAACAATTGTATTATAGATTTTGGTTTTTGTCTTAATGCTAAGGTTGTGGGGTCTCCAAACGCGGTTGTAAAGTTTAGCGAATGCTTGGGTGGCTGCATCTATTCTGTATCTTACTTCCTTGCTGATGTCACCGTTACTGGTAATTTGGCTGCCTAGATACTTGAAAGTATCTACTTCTTTCAGTATAGTCCCATGTAGTTCTATAGGAACAGATGGGCAGTTCACAAACATCACCTCAGTTTTCTGTACGTTTAATTGCAGTCCAAATATTGCTGCGGCTGCGGTAAAGGCATTCAGGTGTTCTTGGAGTTCGCTTGGCGTTTTAGCAAGCAAGGCAGCATCATCCGCAAACATAAGTTCTTGCACACTTAGAGATTTGACTTTTGTAACGGACTTTAAAGCTCTTTTGTTAAATATATCTGTGTCGCTCCGAGATATCATGGCTACTCCACTCTGATTTGATATTTCTTTGGTCTTATTCATAATTGCTTGCATGTATAGAAGAAAAGGTAATGGCGCAATGACACATCCCTGTTTCACACCCGTCTTCACTTCGAAAGGGTCAGAATGTTCGCCATCAATAAAAACAGTAGACAGTGTACCCTGATGGAGAAGTTTGAGAATTGTGAGGATGTTTGGTGGACATTTAGTGTGCTGAAGAATTTTGAAAAGGACTTCTCTGTTGACGGAGTCGAAAGCTTTAGAAATGTCAACAAAAGCAATACAGAGTGTGGAGTTTTGTTCATGGGTTTTTTCAATTACTTGCCTAGCAGCAAAGATCATATCCACTGTCGAATGATTACCACGGAATCCGCATTGGGTGTCATCTATGAAGGATTCGAGAAAGGGTAGAAGACGATTGTAGAGTATTCTAGACAACAGCTTGCCACAAACGGAAAGGAGGGAAATTCCTCTGAAGTTGTCGCATTTTTTCTTGTTGCCTTTTTTGTGAATAGGAACGACCATTGCAGATTTCCAGTCCATGGGTATAGTTTTTTCTGTCCAGATTTTTCCAAAAAGTGTATAGAGGGTATCGATAGTTATATTTCCTCCTCCTTTTAATAGTTCGGCTGTTACAAGATCTTCACCTGGACTCTTGTTGTTTTTGAGTTGACTAATTGCCTTTGTTATTTCTGCTTGTGTTGGGGGCTCATCATTTGGTGGATCTATTTCATCACTCTTGAAGTTAATTTCTAGCTGCTCCAGATCGATCTCGGTGTTTTGGTTGAGAAGGTTATCAAAGTGCTCTTTCCATCTCTGCAATTGTTCTGTTTTGTGTCGTAAAATGTTACCATCTTTACTTTCTATTATGCTTAAAGGTTTCTTCGTTGGTCCAATCACTTCTTTAATACATCTATATAGGTTATATGAGTCATTGGTGTTCATAAGAGATTGGAGCTCTTCGGTCTTGTGGGTCCACCATTTGTCCTTGATTCTTCGGACTTCTTTTTGACACAGGCTTCGAGCTTTCGTGTAATTCTTCTTTAGATTTTCACTTGGATTTGCTACATATTTATTGAACTCGTTTCTTTTCTTTTGCAGTGCTCTCTCGATGATGTCGTCTGATTCGTCAAACCAGTCTGATTTAGGCTTTTTCTTGTTTCCGAGGGTTTCCGATGCAGAAGTTACTGTTGCTTCTTTTAGATTTTTCCAGATGGATTCGACAGTTTGTAGGTCAGTGTTGTTGCTGGCAATCTTGGAGTAAATGAGGGTTTGAAAACGGTTCTTGGTTTCATCCGACTGTAGTTTCTTGGTGTCAAATAGTCTTCTGACCATTCTGCGTTGTCGACGATATCTCGTTAGACTGAGTCTAATACTTGCTCTTACCATAAAATGGTCCGTTTCGCACTGAGCGCCTCTCATGGATCGACAGCGAGTTACTTTGTTTTTGTCCCTGGCACGTATGAGGATGTAATCTATTTGGTGCCATTTTTTTGTCCCAGGATGTTGCCAAGTATTTTTGAATTTGTCTTTTTGTTGAAACCATGAGCTTGAGATGGATAGCTTCTGCTGTGTACAAAGGTTTAAAAGGCGAAGACCGTTCTCGTTTCTTACTCCTGTTCCATGAGGTCCAAGTGCTTCCTCCATATTGTTTTGTCGTTTTCCTACTCTGGCATTGAAATCACCCGCCAGGATAAGGCCATTCTTTCTAGGAACTTGTTCAATGACATCTGTCAAGGTTTGGTAGAATGCTTCTATCTTATTTCTATCTGAGTTTAGGGTAGGTGCATAACAGGCAATCAAAGTGGTCACGGATTGGTTTGTTTGAATCTGTAAGCTCATGATTCGATCGCTATAACAATAAGGATCGGAAACGATACTGTTCCTTATTAGTTCACTGCGTACACAGATAGCCACGCCATAATGGTTTTCCTCATCTTCTTCGCAGCCAGACCAGATGTATGTGTAACCGGTCTTTGTTTCCTCTAGTTGTCCTGTCCCCTTTAGGTGAGTCTCTTGTAGGGCAGCAATATCAATATTATATCGCTTTAGTTCTTTAGCAACAATTGCGGTTTTCCTCGGTATATTTGTAGTGTCTGCACGGCTGGAGTCAAGTAATGTTCGTATATTCCAGGTTGCAATGTTAAGTTTGGTCTCACATTTGTTCCTGTGAGGAGATTTCCCAATTGTCAATGTTGGCGTGCCTCCCCCAGAATCCATGAGGCTGACGGAGTCCGAAGAGTCCGTGTGAGATTGGCTCACCTGGGGTATTATTTCCGTTTGTTTTGTACTCAACATTTTTGGCAAAGAGAAGGGTTTTTTGGTAAGGGTAGTGCGGCGTCATAGGTATTGCAGCGAATTGTTTTAAGTGGTCCAAGATTGCAGCCAGTCACACTGTCAACCCACTCCACTCGATAGATCTCATTAGCGGGCTAGATGAGACCGTAGTGAAGGGATCCGGTTTTTGTTCAGAGTTTCCTTCTCCTAGTCTGTTTTTGGTCCGCGAGAAGTATTTTATTTCCTTCAGACCCTCCATGTTCGCAGTGCAAGCACTACACAACATGACGAGCACCCCTATCCGCCACCTGGGGACGCGCTCTCTACAGGTTACAGACACCCCCCGAAAGACATACATACATACACACATACATACACACATACACACATACAGACAGCTTTCTTTTATAGATATAGATAACAGGAGCTCCAGTCTTTGATTTTTTGCCATTCCGCACAGCATACTTTTCTAAGTATAATTATTTAACCATTATACTTTTTTAACTATGATGTTATGACTTCAGTTCAGTATCTTGGGTAAATGTGATAGTTAATAATTTTAATATGTACCTACTATCTGAATTGATGTGATATGATAGTAGGAAAGTGTTTTTCTGTGAATGAGTCTTTATTATCTTGTTTGTGTCTAACGCTTTCGCTTATGTTGGCTTTCAGTTCGCCAGAGGGTCCTACTGGTACTTCATCTCCAAGGTGTTGGATCTGCTGGATACGGTAAGGGATTACTACAGGGTGGTCATTGGATATTTGTTTCACGAAAATCGGGCAAGTCCTTTTGTTAGAACACACAGACATTTGTTTTTATTTGTTCCTCCACTGCAGTATAAATATTCAAAATAACCTACTAATAATACCTACTTGGCAGTTTATTGTGTTCATTTGTAATAAAAAATTTATGCTCCGATTTAATTTTTTTTCATGTTTCTAGACGTTTCATAACTTTCTGTTTTTAATCATCTACCGACCTACCGGTATTACAGTCATATCTATTAAAGTTTTTTTATTACGAAATAACGTTGGAAATGAAGTAGCTCAGATGTGAGATTTTTTTCTCTACAGCAGAGTCCTCGCGTGATATTTTTAATCCACCCAAGGGTCAATAATTTATTTACTTACTCAATCATAAGATAGCCAACAGACTTACATAGTCCTGTAAAGGCCTAAATGTCTACCTATATTGTGTGTGAAAAAATATTCTTGCTTGTCCCCAAAATATTCACCTAAATTTGCACATTGCATAGTCAAAAATTAAAAGGCGCCCATACAAAAAGTTCTGGCTATCGTCACATTAGGACGATAATTTAATCATCTACTAGGAGGCTAAGATTGTGCCCAGCCAGAGTTAGAATGAAATTACACCACAAAATGTTGTAATGATTCTATTATTGTAAAGTCAGCGTGTCAGATAGGCCAGACTATGGGTTTACTGACTACTCCCTACCGGTAGACTATTGTGTCTACAACAGAGGTAGACTAGGGGTCTACTGACTACTCCCTACAGTTGGATTCCTGATCTAGTCCTGTACACCTGTTTCCTCAAGGTTAGCATGGAAATCAAATAAATTCACACCATTGAACTAAATCAGGAATCTACTTCCTGGATTTTACTCTGCCTTAGTATTGTTATACGGATTCATAAAGTATTTTTTTCTAGTGAGTAATTAATTAATTAGAATTGAAATTCGTACTCAAAGCCGGTTTTGAGTTGAAAATCAAGAATGAGAAATAAGTACCTAGGAATTTAGAGTATTTGGTTCGGTCCTATTTTTTTTACCTCTAAATTTGTAAATAAAATGAAAAATTTCCGCTGTAATTATAAATACAACAATTTAGATAGTGGGTACTACCTGTCTTGCGCTGACAGTCTAAATAAAGCACTACTTATACTTATATTAATGTATCTTATGATAAATCACCAATTAGGTAATAATTTCCGATGAATGTGTTTGTTTTTTTGCTCCGATTTCAATTTTTTCATATAATTTCTTATCTCCAGATTTTCTTCGTGATCAAGAAGAAGCAGTCCCAGATCACTTTCCTGCATGTCTACCACCACTCCATGATGGTCATGACCACCTGGGCCTTCCTCCGATACTTCAAAGGTACCGCTTTCACTACTTATCTGTAATCTATCGAGATGTTCACGTGAGCTAAAAGCTCAAAGCAGTCAAGATTCATTTCATCAATCACGGTGCTCCATGGTAGAATCTGATTGATAGAAAGGCCTTATAAACACTTTTTAGTGGAAGGTAACTTTTTAGTGGAAGCTTTATTAGATATAATCTTCCACTCAACCCTTTCTACCACCCAACACTTTTTTTGAGGTTAATGCTCGAAGCATTAACATTTTCTACTACCTAACCTTCAGAGTCTTATTATTATGTGGTCACAAACTCAAATTAATTCTGGAAAAAGTCATACACTGGGTGGGATTCGAACCAACGGATCCCTACGCTACCTGGATTACCAGTCTAGCAAATTAACCACTCGACTACCAGTCCTTGCCCATTTTGAGCTAGAAGCCAGGTCCATGCAGCTTGGCCAGGCTCCGAAACTGGGCCCCAATTTATTTGGCCCCCAATTTTTTCCTATTTTTCGGCCCGTCCGCCTTGAAGACCCCGGGCCCAGGTGCACTGCCCCGGGCCCCACTAGTAGCTGGCGTGAGTTGAGTATCTCGACCAGACATTGTGTTGATTGCATATTGAAGTATGTGGTTCAGGACGAGTCAAGTTTGAAATAAAGTTGGCTGGAGACCAGCTATCCCTCCCAGCTGTAGCCAAGCTGACTACAACAATCCAGCCATTGTAATAAATCTCTATTAATGGGGTCGGTAAATTGGGTCCCTATTGTTGATTATCTGAGACTTTATAGTAGATTTTCTTCTGTAAAGGTTGGGCAGTTGGGCACCCCTGGTATAGACTATGCCCAGTCTCCTGTTCATTGATGATATCTCGTATTTTATCTCAGAGCTTTGAGACACTCGAGGTAGTGTAAATATAAGTAATATTATTTAGACTGTCAGCGCAAGACAGGTAGTCCCATTATGCCAACAGTTTAACAAAGCACCTCAGTACGTTAAAGTTCTCGCCTCGAGTGATCACCACTTAAGTCATCATATTTGTGTTAATCACTTTCGTGATATCACAACTACTCAAACTCGCTTTACTTAATCTACGCTGAAACCGGGACTTGAACCACCAACCTCCAGGTTACAAGTCCACCGCCTTATCGATCTAGGGTTGGGTGGAAGAGATTGCCACAGGCAATAACCCCGCCCTTTAGGTAGGACATTATTGTTATTTTGTTTTTTTTTTTACTTATTTATTTTGTCATTTGTTTGTTTTTTTCTTTTCTTAATTTTATACTGTTACCTGTACTTTGTCCTCCTAATAAAGCTTAAAAAAAACTACTGAGGTTGGATTAAGAGTGATAACCACTTACTTCTGACCCATTCCCAGGTGAGCAAGGCATCCTGGTAGGAGTCCTCAACTGTGTGGTTCATGTGGTCATGTACAGCTATTACTTCCTCTCCGCTTTCGGCCCCGGCATCCAGAAGTATCTTTGGTGGAAGAAGTACATCACCAGGTTCCAACTGGTAAGCACACCATCACAAACCTCCTATTAAAATTAGGGCCAGATTATAATAATAATAATAATAACACTCTTAAGTGGGAGGTAACCACAAGGCGAGGTTTATGCTCAAAGCATTTTCTACCACCTAACCCTCTGAGTCTTATTATTATGTGGTCACAAACTCAAATTAATGAGGAAAACTGGGTGGGATTCGAACCAACGGATCCCTATGCTACCTGGAGTACCAGACTAGCGCGCCACTTGACTACCAGTGCACGAAGAAGAATTAGATTTAATTCAAGTGGACACTATTCCTTAACACGTCCACTAGTGGGAATTTCACAGCACAATATAGCCTAAGTCAGCTGATAGTGTCCACTTCGATTAAATCTAATCCTATTTCATGATTCCGCCCTCTGTGTTGGGTGGAAGAGATTGTCAATCACAAAACACCAATTTCTTTTAGTCAAAGGCTTACTTTTGCTGTTCAAAGAGGTGATATTGCCTCAGTGCTGAGTAAGTGAGTACACTGTCTCGGGGAGTTGTCCTTGGAGAAGTGTTTTCATCATCATAGGGTGGCGTCATCGTGAACGATGGTAGCCAGACAGTTGAGGACTGACTCAGCACTTCTACCACTATCTTTCAAGGAGGCTAATAACTAACAAGGGCCCCCAGAACCAAGCCATTCCTGTTTTAGGTGTTTTAGGTATTTTAATTTATACTGATTGAAATAGAGAGGTTAGTTGATGACATAGATATTCAGAACTATTACCTGCTGATAAGAGCAAATAAGCTCGAAACAGCTCACCAGGTATGTTCTGATATTCATGTACATCTAGTACAACTTCTCACTTTTCTGTTTATACTGATTATACTGATATATGTATCACCAAACTGAACCGTTGCGTTCTCTTGCAGATCCAGTTCTGCATGATGTGCTTCCACCAGTTCAGTCTGATCCTGTGCGACTGCCCCATCCCCATGGCTCTGTCCTACTTCATCATCTCCCAGGCTCTCCTCATGATCGTGCTCTTCGGGAACTTCTACTACCAGTCCTACATCAAGAAGAAGAAATAGAGAACCGGATGCAGTGAGCACTTGCATTAGGGCCTTGTTCCCTTCTACTACCAGTCCTACATGCAGTGAGAACTTGCATTAGGGCCTTGTCCCCTTCTACTACCAGTCCTACATGCAGTGAGAACTTGCATTAGGGCCTTGTCCCCTTCTACTACCAGTCCTACATGCAGTGAGAACTTGCATTAGGGTCTTGTTCCCTTCTACTACCAGTCCTACATGCAGTGAGAACTTGCATTAGGGCCTTGTTCCCTTCTACTACCAGTCCTACATGCAGTGAGAACTTGCATTAGGGCCTTGTCCCCTTCTACTACCAGTCCTACATGCAGTGAGAACTTGCATTAGGGCCTTGTTCCCTTCTACTACCAGTCCTACATGCAGTAAGAACTTGCATTAGGGCCTTGTTCCCTTCTACTACCAGTCCTACATGCAGTGAGAACTTGCATTAGGGCCTTGTTCCCTTCTACTACCAGTCCTACATGCAGTGAGAACTTGCATTAGGGCCTTGTTCCCTTCTACTACCAGTCCTACATGCAGTGAGAACTTGCATTAGGGCCTTGTTCCCTTCTACTACCAGTCCTACATGCAGTGAGAACTTGCATTAGGGCCTTGTTCCCTTCTACTACCAGTCCTACATGCAGTGAGAACTTGCATTAGGGCCTTGTTCCCTTCTACTACCAGTCCTACATGCAGTGAGAACTTGCATTAGGGCCTTGTCCCCTTCTACTACCAGTCCTACATGCAGTGAGAACTTGCATTAGGGCCTTGTTCCCTTCTACTACCAGTCCTACATGCAGTGAGAACTTGCATTAGGGCCTTGTTCCCTTCTACTACCAGTCCTACATGCAGTGAGAACTTGCATTAGGGCCTTGTTCCCTTCTACTACCAGTCCTACATGCAGTGAGAACTTGCATTAGGGCCTTGTCCCCTTCTACTACCAGTCCTACATGCAGTGAGAACTTGCATTAGGGCCTTGTTCCCTTCTACTACCAGTCCTACATGCAGTGAGAACTTGCATTAGGGCCTTGTCCCCTTCTACTACCAGTCCTACATGCAGTGAGAACTTGCATTAGGGCCTTGTCCCCTTCTACTACCAGTCCTACATGCAGTGAGAACTTGCATTAGGGCCTTGTCCCCTTCTACTACCAGTCCTACATGCAGTGAGAACTTGCATTAGGGCCTTGTCCCCTTCTACTACCAGTCCTACATGCAGTGAGAACTTGCATTAGGGCCTTGTTCCTTCTACTACCAGTCCTACATCAAGAAGAAGAAATAGAGAACCGGATGCAGTGAGAACTTGCATTAGGGCCTTGTTCCTTCTACTACCAGTCCTACATGCAGTGAGAGCTTGCATTAGGGCCTTGTTCCCTTCTACTACCAGTCCTACATGCAGTGAGAGCTTGCATTAGGGCCTTGTTCCCTTCTACTACCAGTCCTACATGCAGTGAGAGCTTGCATTAGGGCCTTGTTCCCTTCTACTACCAGTCCTACATGCAGTGAGAGCTTGCATTAGGGCCTTGTTCCCTTCTACTACCAGTCCTACATGCAGTGAGAGCTTGCATTAGGGCCTTGTTCCTTCTACTACCAGTCCTACATGCAGTGAGAACTTGCATTAGGGCCTTGTTCCTTCTACTACCAGTCCTACATGCAGTGAGAACTTGCATTAGGGCCTTGTCCCCTTCTACTACCAGTCCTACATGCAGTGAGAACTTGCATTAGGGCCTTGTTCCCTTCTACTACCAGTCCTACATGCAGTGAGAACTTGCATTAGGGCCTTGTTCCTTCTACTACCAGTCCTACATGCAGTGAGAGCTTGCATTAGGGCCTTGTTCCTTCTACTACCAGTCCTACATGCAGTGAGAACTTGCATTAGGGCCTTGTTCCTTCTACTACCAGTCCTACATGCAGTGAGAGCTTGCATTAGGGCCTTGTTCCCTTCTACTACCAGTCCTACATGCAGTGAGAACTTGCATTAGGGCCTTGTTCCCTTCTACTACCAGTCCTACATGCAGTGAGAGCTTGCATTAGGGCCTTGTTCCCTTCTACTACCAGTCCTACATGCAGTGAGAACTTGCATTAGGGCCTTGTTCCCTTCTACTACCAGTCCTACATGCAGTGAGAGCTTGCATTAGGGCCTTGTTCCTTCTACTACCAGTCCTACATGCAGTGAGAACTTGCATTAGGGCCTTGTTCCTTCCACTACCAGGGATTCTAACTGTTTTGAGAGTGGGTACTTTCTGGAATGAAGCCGAGATGTACACAAACATCCAGGAGAGCTGACTATCTTCACCGTAGGCAATAGTTCCGAATATCCCACCAATGTTATATTTGGTATAATCATAGTACAAAATCCTCATCAAGCCCTTGGTTGACAGGCAATGTGCCAAGTATGGCCGCCGCATTGCCTCTTTGGATGGCTATAGCAAGTCTCTGTTTGAAGTAAAGTACCGATTTTATGTCGCCTGTCACTTCAATCAAACGTCGTTCCACCTCTTTAACCAGAAGTTGTTCGGATGCTCCCCACGTGCCGAGGATTCGAAACCCAGGGGAATGAAAAGGAAATTCTGCATCATGATATTTTCGTACTTGCTGATCATTACTGATCTCCCCAGTTCAATCAATTAAAATTTTAGGGTCTCGTTCCAGGGATTGGGTTGGAAATGCCATCAGCATCACGTAGGTACCAATCTTATATAATTATATATAAAAAAATTCAAATTTTTGCACGAATCGGAAATCGAACATCAGATCACTGCACCTCGAGCCAATGATCAGAACCCTTACACCACTGAATGACTGATGTGGTCCTAATAGGATTTTGATGTTTATTTTTAACATATTTTCTGTTGTTTTTGTAACATTATTGAGATTATTATGTGGTTAAATTTTTAAAGAATGCGGAGAAATCCATTAATCGTACCCGAATTATTTACCTATACACACAAGAAAAAAATATTCTCTCTCTAGTGGAATTACCAGACTGGCGATTTCAACCACTCAACCAACAATTTTGTTTGGAAAAATAACTTTATCCTAACACAAAAATAATACCTAAGTAAGTTTCCACTCATTTTCAAAAACATATAGATTGACTGGAGGTAGACCTCATTTTATTAAATTTTAACTTTCAAAACATAGTCTCAGAACTGCATGGAAACCTCATGCTTTTTTCGTGTGATAAAAAATAAAATCTCTATCGAAAAAAAAGTGAAAGAAAACTTTGTGGAAGTTTCTGTTGAAAAACTGCCCATATTGTGAGGCAACACGCAGCATGCGACCTGCTACAAGTTGTCTGCTGCTACCTGTCTGACGTGTAGATCTAATTAGATCGCTGTTTGTACATACATAGTCTAGGAAACTGAAATTTTGGACCAATTTTCTTGGTCTCAAAATATGTGGAGCTATTTGCGACTTTGCAGCGAGCAAGTGCCGAGATTCAGCTAGTTGAATCTAAGACAAAATGTTATTTAGTCATAATAAATAATTTAATTTTGTTCATTCTTTTTAAATTGCTTGTATATATAATATTAAAATTAAATAATTATCAAATTTACCTTGTAAAATGTTTTATTTTCTCTTATTTACATAACTTGGCAAATGCCGCGGATAAGCTAAGCAACATCATGGAATTTCAATGAAATAAAACCAAAGACCCGCAACCAATAGCTTATACATAAAAAAGGATGAATGTTTCACACCCTTTTTTATTTCGTAGCCATGAAACAGGAGCTACTGCAGACGCTTTTGGTCTTTGTTGTAGCTCGCCCATGCCGTTGTATGCCTCCCCTCTGATGGGCGAGATGTGACTAAATACTTCCCATTCAGGTGCTGAGTCAACACGAGTACACCGGAAGGTATCCCAAATCAAAACAACGTTCTATTTATATTCCATCTAAATTATCATTGCATAAACCTTTGTCATCCTGGTACCCTTTGTCATCTTCGCAACCTGCTGGTGAGCAGAAAGGCGGCTAATAACTAAGAAGCATTTCTACTGTAACCTGTAAAATTTAAAATACAAATTTTGCCCGTTACAAATCGTGCAAAAGACTCTCTTGGTTTAGAACCAGCCGCTGGAATCAGCTTCTGTTACTTGTGTCAGAAATTCACCAAAATTCTGAAAATCAATAACAAAGGAAGCATGACACACTGAACTAATATTACTTATTTACCGGATAATGACTTGTCTGATATGCATGTTAATTTTCCAGCATACTCAAAATTATAACAACTTACTGGTGTATCTAATTCACACTAGTGACAAAATTTTCATATCAACTTGTTCAATACATAGGTAATTATGAAACAGAATTATTATTACAACATACGCCGGCACGGCTTTGATTGTAAGAACACGGGCACAGGCAAATTTGGGGCAAGTAGGGAAACAGTAGACACCAAAGTAATAAATAATGTTGCGGATTAATAGCTATAATGTCTATAATAAGTATAGCTATTCATATTAATATATTCATGACCCTATTTTGTATTAATGAACAATTGAACATATAGCAATTAGATATTAACATAGAGAACATCTAACATAAAGATAAGAGTAGAACATAATAACTTATGTAGAATTTTAGAACTGGTACGTGCACTGGTAGTGACGTGGTTAACAAGCTAGTCTGGTAATCCAGGTGACGTAGGGATCCGTTGGTTCGAATCCCACCCAGTGCATGATTTTTTCATCATTAATTTGAGTTTGTGACCACTAATAAGACTCTAGGTGGTAGAAAATGCTTTGAGCATTAACCTCGCCTGGTGGTTACCTTTCAGTAAAGAACAGGAAGAGGAATAATAATAATAACACTCTTTAGTGGAAGGTAACCACTAGGTGAGGTTAATGCTCAAAGCATTTTCCACTAACGAACCCTCAGAGTCTTATTATTATGTGGTCACTAACTCAAATTAACGAGGAAAAATTCATGCACTGGAAGAAGAGATACCCAACAGGAAGAGGAATAATAATAATAATAATACTCTTTAGTGGAAGGTAACCACTAGGCGAGGTTAATGCTCAAAGCATTTTCCACTAACGAACCTCAGAGTCTTATTATTATGTGGTCACTAACTCAAATTAATGAGGAAAAATTCATGCACTGGGTGGGATTCGAACCAACGGATCCCTACGCTACCTGGATTACCAGACTAGCCCGTTAACCACTTGACTACCAGTGCACAACCTGTTCATGGGAAATCCCGCGCCAGACTGATACGTGTTCCATTGGACTGATAATTATCTATTGTACATCTCCTTCACAGTTTTAACTTGTATACTGGTATACATACCTTACCATTATTTTAATATTGTAAAAAAAAATTGTCGAGTGGTTATTTGTAAATATAATTGTCTTGACCCACAGTATTAATCTGAGTGATTTTTTGATGGAGGACATTTTTTTTCTCAGTTTGAATCCTCTGAAGAACCTTTAGATATTGATCTCAAGCTATTGAAGTCGGTCATTTTATCGATGTTTTTTTTTTCAAAAATCAAACCACCTCTTTTATTGAGGAGGGAAAAGCTCATGCCGAAACGTTTGGTCTTTGGAGCCGCCCGCGTATCCTCCATTGTCAGAACTAAATACTCCATTCAGTGCTGATCAACCATAACCGGTAGGTATGTCTAAATCAAAACAACGTTTCTATTATATTCCATCTAAATAATGCTAACTTTGTTCCTGGTTCGCTTTGTCATCTTGGCAACCTCTGGGAAGAAAAGGTAAATAACTAATAAGAGGTTTTGTAACTGAATTTCAAAAACAATTTTCCCGTTTACATTAAAATTTGGTTTGCCAGCGCTGAATCGCTTCATATTTTCAATATTTCCTTCTGAATATCAATAGACTAAGGAACATTAAAGTATATTATTATTTACCAAATGACACTTGTTAAATATGTATGTTAATTTTCAAGAACAAATTGTAACAACGGTGTCAGCATTCAGCTCTATGGAAATTGTCATGCTAACTTTTCGCTATAGGTAATATGTAAACAGAATTTTTTATAATGTTAGGGCCGGCATTGTTAAGACACGCATGGAATTTGGTGAAGGGAAAAGTAGACACAAGTAATTTAACTATGTCCTTAATAGCAATAATGTCTATAACTAACGTATTGTATTCATGATTAATGTTTAACCCATTTTGTTCAATGACAATTGACATTGCACTTAACCTTCATAGAGCCTCTAAATAGAGATAAGAGTAGAAATAATAACTAGTACGTGTAACCCTAGTCTGGTAACCAGGGACCTAGAGGATCCGTTGGTTCCATCCACCAGTCAGTCCATAATTGAGTTGGCGCGTAAGTATGAGACTCGGGTGGGAATGCTTTGAGATTAACCTGGGCCGGGGGATTACCTCAGCCCAGAATTCCCCCGCGTTGCTGTTGGGGGCTCGGTTCTCATCTGTTATTCTGGGGAGGGGTAAAAATTATGTCTGTAGCATCATGTCTCCGCGCCAGGAAGTACAGTCAAACCTGGATATAAGAGAACCATGGGACCGGAATTTTTTTCTCTTATATTCTGGTTTCTCGTATAATATACAGAGTTTGTATAGCAAAAGTAGTGCTGTATTTAGGACTGTCAGACAGGTAATCCCATAATGCCAACAATTTTATTGAGCAAAGCACGTCTTTATTAATTAAGGTAATTTAATAAACAGCTTGTAAAAAAAGGTAAAAATTACTCTTTCGATGCACAAAAACATTTGAGCCATGATTATAAAACAGTATATATTGGCAGATAAATAAATTAAAGAATAATCTTTAACATTCAGTCACTTTTCCAAAAATTTCAAGTTTGAAAAAAAACACAAATCAAATTCTAGTTTTTTAAAATTTCTCCGATGTTGGAACTTCCCGTCAAGATGTCACATGCGACTCCGGAACGAAGGAAAATCCATTTAGGACACAACCTTTAGAATCAGGTAGGTGATAGTTAAAACATTTTCATTTATTTTTTGAGTTTGATTTTAGCTCAGATCTCTTTAACGTGTAGGTTATTTAAGGCTGGGTGTCAATCTCAGTTCACATTAACCTCACCTAACCGGGAAAAAAAGAAAGAAAAATCAAGCACTTCTTGTCGTGCGGGTTCGATACCCCCATGTCGACAAAAAATTTAATTTAAAATTTGGTTACAGTTGTAGTAAGGAATACCTTCCGGTGCGGTCGTGTTGACCCAGCAACTATATTGGAAGTATGGAGTCACTTCTCGCCCATCAGAGGGGAGGCACACAACAACACAGACCACAAGCGTCTACAGTAGTTGCTGTTTCATGGCTACAAAATAAAAAAGACTATGAAAACTTCATCTTTTAATAAAATAAAATATCAACCAACTTCTTTTGAGAAATGGGTATCAAAATGATACATTTTATTTTTACGTAAATATTTTTCTATATCCCTTTATTTAAATTATTATTCAAAAGATTCAATCTAATTACAGATGCGTCCATTCAAGCGGAAATCAGGCAGTAAAAAAAATTATTCAAGAACAGAGTGGTTGAAAATGAGAAAAATAACACGACTGGAGGAAAGGGATCGGCTATAAGGGGTGATGAGGAGGCCGAGGGGGGACCACCAACTAAACCCCCCAACCAAAATTACAAGTAACTCAAGCACATCAACACATCAAGAAACAAACTAAAAAATAAAATTACCAGTGTAAGATAAAATTCAAAGTACCCTCAAGCAAATCAAAACATCAAGAAACTAAAAAAAAAAAAAAAAAACAAAATTACCGGTACAAGAAAACTTCTGGAGGAAAGGATTTGGCTATAAGGGGAGATGAGGAGGCCGAGGGGGGACCACCAACTAAACCCCCCACCCAAAATTACAAGTAACTCAAGCACATCAACACATCAAGAAACAAACTAAAAAAAAATTACCAGTATAACATAAATTCAAGTATCCTCAAGCACATCAAAACATCAAGAAACTAAAAAAAAAAAAACAAAATTACCGGTACAAGAAAACTTCTGGAGGAAAGGGATCGGCTATAAGGGGAGATGAGGAGGCCGAGGGGGGACCACCAACTAAACCCCCCACCCAAAATTACAAGTAACTCAAGCACATCAACACATCAAGAAACAAACTAAAAAAAAATTACCAGTATAACATAAATTCAAGTATCCTCAAGCACATCAAAACATCAAGAAACTAAAAAAAAAAAAACAAAATTACCAGTACAAGAAAACTTCTGGAGGAAAGGGATCGGCTATAAGGGGAGATGAGGAGGCCGAGGGGGGACCACCAACTAAACCCCCCACCCAAAATTAAAAAGTTAAACTCAAAGCACCATCAACACATCAAGAAACAAACTAAAAAAAAATTACCAGTATAACATAAATTCAAGTATCCTTTAAGCACATCAAAACATCAAGAAACTAAAAAAAAAAAAACAAAATTACCGGTACAAGAAAACTTCTGGAGGAAAGGGATCGGCTATAAGGGGAGATGAGGAGGCCGAGGGGGGACCACCAACTAAACCCCCCACCCAAAATTACAAGTAACTCAAGCACATCAACACATCAAGAAACAAACTAAAAAAAAATTACCAGTATAACATAAATTCAAGTATCCTCAAGCACATCAAAACATCAAGAAACTAACAAACAAAAAAAAACAAAATTACCGGTACAAGAAAACTTCTGGAGGAAAGGGATCGGCTATAAGGGGAGATGAGGAGGCCGAGGGGGGACCACCAACTAAACCCCCCACCCAAAATTACAAGTAACTCAAGCACATCAACACATCAAGAAACAAACTAAAAAAAAATTACCAGTATAACATAAATTCAAGTATCCTCAAGCACATCAAAACATCAAGAAACTAACAAACAAAAAAAACAAAATTACCGGTACAAGAAAACTTCTGGAGGAAAGGGATCGCTATAAGGGGAGATGAGGAGGCCGAGGGGGACCACCAACTAAACCCCCCACCCAAAATTAAAAGTAACTCAAGCACATCAACCACATCAACAAAAAATCTAAAAAAAAATTACCAGTATAACATAAATTCAAGTATCCTCAGCACATCAAAACATCAAGAAACTAAAAAAAAAAAAAAACAAAATTACCGTACAAGAAAACTTCTGGAGGAAAGGGATCGGCTATAAGGGGAGATGAGGAGGCCGAGGGGGACCACCAACTAAACCCCCCACCCAAAATTACAAGTAACTCAAGCACATCAACACATCAAGAAACAAACTAAAAAAAAATTACCAGTATAACATAAATTCAAGTATCCTCAAGCACATCAAAACATCAAGAAACTAAAAAAAAAAAAAAAAACAAAATTACCGGTACAAGAAAACTTCTGGAGGAAAGGGATCGGCTATAAGGGGAGATGAGGAGGCCGAGGGGGACCACCAACTAAACCCCCCACCCAAAATTACAAGTAACTCAAGCACATCAACACATCAAGAAACAAACTAAAAAAAAATTACAGTATAACATAAATTCAAGTATCCTCAAGCACATCAAAACATCAAGAAAAAAAAAAAAAAAACCCCCCCCCCCCCCCCCCCCCCCCCCCCCCCCCCCCCCCCCCCCCCCCCCCCCCCCAAGCACATCAACACATCAAGAAACAAACTAAAAAAATTACCAGTATAACATAAATTCAAGTATCCTCAAGCACATCAAAACATCAAGAAACTAAAAAAAAAAAAAAAAAATTACGTACAAAAACTTCTGAGGAAGGGATCGCTATAAGGGAGATGAGAGCCGAGGGGGACCACCAACTAAACCCCCCCACCAAAATTAAAGTAACTCAAGCACATCAACACATCAAGAAACAACTAAAAAAAATTACCAGTATACATAAATTCAAGTATCCTCAAGCACATCAAAACATCAAGAAACTAACAAAAAAAAAACAAAATTACCGTACAAGAAAACTTCTGGAGGAAAGGGATCGGCTATAAGGGGAGATGAGGAGGCCGAGGGGGACCACCAACTAAACCCCCACCCAAAATTACAAGTAACTCAAGCACATCAAACATCAAGAAACAAACTAAAAAAAAATTACCGTATAACATAAATTCAAGTATCCTCAAGCACATCAAAACATCAAGAAACTAAAAAAAAAAAAAACAAAATTACCGGTACAAGAAAACTTCTGGAGGAAAGGGATCGGCTATAAGGGGAGATGAGGAGGCCGAGGGGGGACCACCAACTAAACCCCCACCCAAAAAGTTAACCAAAGTAACTCAAGCACACAACACATCAAGAAACAATCTAAAAAAAATTACCAGTATAACATAAATTCAAGTATCCTCAAGCACATCAAAACATCAAGAAACTAAAAAAAAAAAAACAAAATTACCGGTACAAGAAAACTTCTGGAGGAAAGGGATCGGCTATAAGGGAGATGAGGAGGCCGAGGGGGGACCACCAACTAAACCCCCACCCAAAATTACAAGTAACTCAAGCACATCAACACATCAAGAAACAACTAAAAAAAAAATTACCAGTATAACATAAATTCAAGTATCCTCAAGCACATCAAAACATCAAGAAACTAAAAAAAAAAAACAAAATTACCGGTACAAGAAAACTTCTGGAGGAAAGGGATCGCTATAAGGGGAGATGAGGAGGCCGAGGGGGGACCACCAACTAAACCCCCACCCAAAATTACAAAGTAACTCAAGCACATCAACACATCAAGAAACAACTAAAAAAAAATTACCAGTATAACATAAATTCAAGTATCCTCAAGCACATCAAAACATCAAGAAACTAAAAAAAAAAAAAAAAATTACCGGTACAAGAAAACTTCTGGAGGAAAGGGATCGGCTATAAGGGGAGATGAGGAGGCCGAGGGGGGACCACCAACTAAACCCCCACCCAAAATTAAAAGTAACTCAAGCACATCAACACATCAAGAAACAATCTAAAAAAAAATTACCAGTATAACATAAATTCAAGTATCCTCAAGCACATCAAAACATCAAGAAACTAAATAAAAAAAAAAAAAACAAAATTACCGGTACAAGAAAACTTCTGGAGGAAAGGGATCGGCTATAAGGGGAGATGAGGAGGCCGAGGGGGGACCACCAACTAAACCCCCCACCCAAAATTACAAGTAACTCAAGCACATCAACACATCAAGAAACAAACTAAAAAAAAATTACCAGTATAACATAAATTCAAGTATCCTCAAGCACATCAAAACATCAAGAAACTAAAAAAAAAAAAAAACAAAATTACCGGTACAAGAAAACTTCTGGAGGAAAGGGATCGGCTATAAGGGGAGATGAGGAGGCCGAGGGGGGACCACCAACTAAACCCCCCACCCAAAATTAAAAGTAACTCAAGCACATCAACACATCAAGAGACAAACTAAAAAAAAATTACCAGTATAGCATAAATTCAAGTATCCTCAAGCACATCAAAACATCAAGAAACTAACAAAAAAAAAAACAAAATTACCGGTACAAGAAAACTTCTGGAGGAAAGGGATCGGCTATAAGGGGAGATGAGGAGGCCGAGGGGGGACCACCAACTAAACCCCCCACCCAAAATTACAAGTAACTCAAGCAATCAACACATCAAGAAACAAACTAAAAAAAAATTACCTGTATAACATAAATTCAAGTATCCTCAAGCACATCAAAACATCAAGAAACTAAAAAAAAAAAAAACAAAATTACCGGTACAAGAAAACTTCTGGAGGAAAGGGATCGGCTATAAGGGGAGATGAGGAGGCCGAGGGGGGACCACCAACTAAACCCCCCACCCAAAATTAAAAGTAACTCAAGCACATCAACACATCAAGAAACAATCTAAAAAAAAATTACGTAAAATCAGTATAACATAAATCAAGTATCCTCAAGCACATCAAAACATCAAGAAACTAAAAAAAAAAAAAAAAACAAAATTACCGGTACAAGAAAACTTCTGGAGGAAAGGGATCGGCTATAAGGGGAGATGAGGAGGCCGAGGGGGGACCACCAACTAAACCCCCCACCCAAAATTACAAGTAACTCAAGCACATCAACACATCAAGAAACAAACTAAAAAAAAATTACCAGTATAACATAAATTCAAGTATCCTCAAGCACATCAAAACATCAAGAAACTAACAAACAAAAAAAAAAAAATTACCGGTACAAGAAAACTTCTGGAGGAAAGGGATCGGCTATAAGGGGAGATGAGGAGGCCGAGGGGGGACCACCAACTAAACCCCCACCCAAAATTAAAAGTAACTCAAGCACATCAACACATGAAGATACGTTACGCAATTCCACATGAGAACTGAAACAAGGGGATCCATTGGACAGCATCCATGTCTTGTTTTTTGATCACGAACCAAACAATAATTGTATACCGACACTTTGCAAATATTAGTCCAATAAAATAAATATCTGTCTTGACTATTAATCATATTGACTTTTATTCTTATTTGTGTTGGGTTTGAAAATAAAGAAAAGGACTTCGTATTAATTTCTTTTTTACTTCCAAGTATTATATTCGTCTTAACTATTAATCATATTGACTTTTATTCTTATTTGTGTTGGGTTTGAAAATAAAGAAAAGGACTTCGTATTAGCTTCTTTTTTACTTCCAAGTACATATTATGTTCGTTTTTGTAAAATAAAATATTTCTTTGTTCCGATTTAATTTTTTTTTTTTTTTTTTTCATATTTCTGGACGTTTCATAACCTCCTGAGCAAATTTGGTTTTGTGTCGGTCTGTTAAAAGTATTCCTTGTAACGCGCAAATCTCAGAAACTACTGGACGGATTTTCATGAAATTTTGCATACATATAGGAAACATTCTGTATGGTCCCATTTTAAATTAATCAAATTCGTACTAGCGGTTCTGGGTGAAAGAGACCATGCGCCTGACCACTAACTTTTTACTTAACCGCTTATATCTCGGGAACGGTACACCCGAGTTTGATGAAAGTTTGTATGGGTATGCATATTATTGTTTTATATAGGCTATATTTATATTTATTTTTTAATTAATTATAATTGAACTCTGATATTTAAGAAGATCCGAAATTTTGGACAAAAAAGTCAAAAAATAAGGACCACGACTTGCCGATACAGAATTTTTTGTGGAATCTAGAATTCTACCATATAAAACAAATATGAAGAAAATCGGTTTAACTGTTTTGGAGATACAAGTGATTTAGTATAAAATCTCAAAATTGCCACGTGTATAACTGTATACAATGTGAAACAATCACGAGGAAATATTGTGTCCATAATTGGCAGTGTTTTTTTTTGTGCTAAGTTACACATAAAAAAGATATCATATTATTTTGTGCTAATCAGTTTTGTAATATTATCACAACTACTCAAACTTGTTTTACTAATTCTACGCTGAAACCGGGACTTGAACAACCGACCTCCAGGTTACAAGTCTTCCGCTTTATCGATCGAGCTAATACTGAGGTCGGTCTTTTAACCCCCATACATAACATTATGATTAAATAAAATTATGATTTTAGTATTTTTTTATATTACCTAATTACCTTGAAAGAAAAAGAAAAGAAGTTGTGGAGAATGCAAGATTACTAAGGTACTATCAGCTACCTGTCGTGAAGCAAGCCAAGTTCTGTGTTCAATGGTAATTATGATTTGTACCTACAAATTTGGAGGTCATTCGAATGGAGACGGGGGTTTTACTCTCCATTCAATGGATAGTCACAAACCATCTCGAAAAACACCCCCTTTACCTAATAAAATAATATTTACTTCATCAAAATACCTGATATTTTTAGTTATTACAAAACTCCTTTTTTCACCATGTATGTTTTTTTTATAATTATAGTTTACCTAATTTATTTTGGTCTATCATCCACTAACACTTTGTTTTTTTTTTTTTTTTTTTTTTTTTTTTTTTTTTAAGAAAGAAAAAAGATGAGTGTTGCACAGCCTTTTTTTACTTTCCTTATCCTATAATAAGGGAAGTATTGTCGAAAATTTGACCTACCCAGTTTTTCACATTTCTGGACGAATCATAGCCTCAGGATACCAAAAAAGTTGGTTTCAGCCATTGGTCCGTGCGTCTCTCTGTCTGTCTGTAAACAAGATATCTCGAGAACGGTAAGAGCTAGAGACTTGAAATCTGGTATGAAAGTAGATCTTATAAATATTTTTGTTGAAATCGGTTGCACTCTGCGGCCGCAGGGCCGCAAAGGCCGTTCCTCTGGATTGGTTAAATATACAGAAATAATTCGATAACAACATTTTCTTAGATTAAAAAATAATAGGGGTCCATTCTGATCATTCATTTGATATGTTGAACTTTTTGGACCTCGGCTCCAATTTACCGGTATTTTGGGGGGCACCCGCTTTGACTAACTTTTTTATTTTATAGTTTACCTAATTTATTTTAGTAATTACAATACAGGTAGAGGGACATGTCTAACTGTCACTTCCCCCATCCTAGATGGGGGTTGTGACTTACCAAATCCAATGATTTTGAGGTGCTAATTACGAATTTGGCACTGATTTTTAATTATCTGTTACCGTTGAGTCACCAGTGGCGGAATTCAACTTCTTTTTGGAGGATAAGGAAAGTCATGTGATGTTTAAAGATGAGTGTTTCACAGCCGTTTTTATTTCGTAGCCATGAAACAGGAGCTACTGTAGACGCTTGTAGTCTGTGTTGTAGCCTACCCATCCCGTAGTATGCCTCCCCTCTGATGGGCGAGAAGTGACACAATACTTCCCCATTAGGTGCTGGCTCAAAACGAGCTCACCGGAAGGTATCGCTTACAAACAATTGTAACCAAATTAAGAATACAAATTTTTGTCGGCACGGTGGATCGAACCCGGGACCTTCCACATGGCAAGCTAGTGCTTAACCATTGAGCTGATCGCGCCCTCTTATAAGCTAATTATAACTACGTTGATATTTACTCTAGTAAATGAGGAAAAATCAAGCATTGGTGGAATCCGAACCACAGATTTACGCACAAGATTGTTGACATTACCTACAAGTGTTAGCGTCTTAACCACATCCACTGAAAATGCCTAATGAATATTGTCTAGGACTCTAGAATTAATGTTTTAGCACATTAAGGTAAATATACTTTTCCTCAAATTATGATCTTACTTGACAAAGTATCCCTTTTTTATTTTTACAGACTGGTTGGAGTTCCACAAAAGAGAAGCACCAATTATCACATCGACCTCTATTTAGATCTATTGTGACCAGTTGATTCTAATTCTGTTGTACGACCTGATTTGACGCGGTCAGGACGGGGGTTTTACCCTCCATTCGCTGGGAATCGTAACAGCTACCCACATTAACCTCACCCAGCTTGAGTAGGGCCGAAAATACCACCTTCACGTGTTCGAAGTATCCCTCTTGGAAAAATATACAAGGAAAACGTTTTTGTGATATGAGTTTGACCAACATTTCATTCAGCTGTTTGTGAGGGTTAATTATTAATTATTAGGCACAAAGACTTATGCCGACGCGACGTCTATCTGACAAATATTGAAGAAAATTAAGTCAGGACTTAGTTTTACTGGAGTCAATCATACCTAACCTATTGTTTTGAAAACCAAACCCATCAGTTAATTTTATTTGCACTTGTGTAATTTTAAGGAAAACTTCTTGCCGATTTTAACTCATTTTACATTTTCAAGAATAATATTTTGTCAAGTATCTAACAGTATACGAGTATTTGGTTGTGAAAGAAAAGTGAGGACGATAAGGGTCGTATTATGAAACAGGATTAGTAAATCTAAGCCGACCCTTAGATTTTATCAGCTGACCGATTGGTAGGTATTCTAAAACAAGATTTTCCGTCACGAAGCGAAGGCTGGCCACAGCTCCGTTCCGCCACAAAAAGAATATACAGGGTGTTTCAGCTCTATGGTAACAAACCAAAACGGGTAATAGAAACATTTCCCGAGGTGATTTTGTATTTGACCTTTCGTTCCGGAAGTATAGCAATTTTCCTGTTTATTTCTTTATTTTTTATTAACGTCATAACTCGTTCAAAAATTATTGAATTTTAAAAATCTAAACTGTGTTCAAAAATTCATTTCAAAATCTAAAATTTTATATGTATGAGTTCATTGATAAAATGTACGAAAACAAAATGGCATCGATTTGAAATTTAATTATCTCATTTCTCAAAAACATCCGTCAATTATCTCAAAAACATCCGATAGATTTTTGATTTTTATAGGTTTAGAAAGTAAAAGTATTATTAATTTATTCTATCTAGGTGACAAGAGTTGTACGCCATCATCATGAATATCTCCCTCGGCTATCTACTCTCAGATGCTCTCAAGGACCAACTGATCGTTGGTAAGTAACTTACTTTCTTACTTTTCAGTCCATTTTGTGCTGAGCTACAAACATGACACATCTATAAAATATATTCTTATTGCTTTCCCCACTAGTTCAGAGTGACGAGGTTCAAATGAATAGCCACTGACGAGAGCACACCTTCCACCTTGGGTGGTTTCATATGGATAATGATGTTGGCTATTTCCGGGCTCCACTCAGGGTGGGTGAGGTTAAGTTGAGTAACAGGTTTGTGAGTTTCTAGAGAATGGAGGTAAAATCCCCGTCGTGATATGACCATTGACCATGATGTAATGGAAAGCGACGTTAAACCAAGATGAAAGTCGTACCTCCGATTTCTAATTTTAGAAATAGTACATTATTATTTATTTTGAATAACTTAAACACCTATCTGAATTTCTAGATGAGGTGATTGACAGTTGGTTCCTCATGTCAAGTTGGGTCCCAATCACCAGCATCGTAGCTGTCTATCTCATATTTGTTTCCTACCTGGGACCCAGGTGGATGGAGAACCGAAAGCCCTATGAGCTCAAGTCTATTATTCTCAGCTATAATCTTATGCAGGCACTCTTCAACGGATACTTAGTTACAAAGGTGAGTATTGTGTTTGTGTAGTGTCTCTGTGTGTGTGGGTGTGTGTATGTGTGTGTGGGTGGGTGCATAGGTGGGTTTTTGTATGATTGGTGTGTGTTGTGTATAATTTTGTATTTTTTGTGAGATGGCCTGGTGAAGCGGCTAGTAAATTGTAACCCCATAAAATCAACAGGATACTAGCGCACGAATAACTCAGTGGTTCAGCACTCGCTTGCCATGTTGAAGGTTCCGGATTCGAACTTTTATTGCAAATTTGGTTACAGTTGTTTGTAAGGGATACCTTCCGGTCCGCTCGTGTTGACCCAGCACCTAAATGGGAAGTATTGTTTCACTTCTCGCCCATCAGAGGGGACGCATCGGCATACTACAGGATGGGCACGCTACAACACAGACCACAAGCGTCTACAGTAGCTCCTGTTACATCGCTACGAAATAACAAAGGCTGTGAAACACTTATCTTTAAAATAATTTAAAAAATAATAATAATGTTCTTCTCTGTATTGTTTGCAGATGTTCACAACTACTGGAGCTATCTCATATCTGTACCACCACAGCTGTATGCCCTTACCCAACAAGAATTTGAATCCCTTGTGGTCAGAGGTATTATATTTGTCATAAAAAAAACGACATTCCTTGAGATGGATACTTTCAACAAAATATATATTGCATTGTTTTAATGTATATACCTACCTCCTCAAAGCTATCAATTTGTAGATATACTTACCTATAACTATGCATGTGATATCTATTTTTTTTCTCTCTATTACTGCCGAGTAGGAAGGACTACATAGGTATTTTTTAAATCGAAAAAACCAATAAAAAAATACATTATTTCAAATTCAATTACTCAAAACCAAATGTGTGAAAAAAGGCCAAAGTCCGATCGATCCATCAGGCCATAAAAATTATAAGATCCAAAAATGATGGCCATAACGAATTATTTATACTTTTATTTATGGTATAAATGTGTTTACAATTATTTATAGTATAAATGTACATAATCATATTTTTTTTCTTCCTTATCTAACACAATTTTTTTTTCGTCAAATATTTTAGAATTCTATCAGTAAAAAAGTTGAAAATTTGATACGAAGAAAAAAATATACAAATATGTATACAGACTGTATAAGCTACAACTATACCTAATTTTACATAGGTATTTATTTTCACCTTGAGTTTTCTAAATTTCCAAAATGCCTTTTTCTGTTTCAGTTTACGAATCTGGCATTTCTGTTTTTCATATCCAAACTACTCGACATGTTAGACACGGTAAGTTCATAATTGAATCATCTGGGCAAATTAGGTATCTATTTATTACAGTTTTGTTGTTGTTGTTGGTAAGGTAGAGCTACGTGGAGTTGTTAAGAAAGGTTCTAACCAGATCAGAAAATTACGAAGTTGGGGGGGTCTAAATTAGCTGGCAGTGGTGTAAAAAGGGGCGTTACTCTGCCTAGGGCGCTGGCATGGTGTAAAACGGACCTGATGTCAATATTGGATAATATAAGAAATAAGTATTGTCCTAGCCTGCAGTCTCTTCTCATTAACAGGTATTCTTCGTCTTCAAGAAGAAGAGGTCTCATATATCATTCCTGCATGTGTACCATCACAGCACTATGCCGCTCAACACTTGGGCCTTCCTCAAGTTCTTCAAGGGTGAGTTTCTGACACTGAAGCACTCTGCAAACTATAGATTTCAATTTAAACGTACATTGATCCACTGGGATTTCATTCCATACTATTTCCCACACTCTCCTCTGCGTGTGCTGTGCGTTAACTCGTTCAAATTGCGGCGGACATCAATAACAGGAGTGACCTATTTATTTTATTTGGATGGTTTCAGAATTGTTTGTTTGGAGACAACGCATAACTTAGAGATTTTTTTTTTTTTTTTGGGTACCGTTTTAACTATTTAGTCATTCGCGTATTTTGGCTATTATTATATTTTGTTTAAATCATTATATTATTATTTTTTTCTTTCAATTTTTGATATCTATAAATATTAATAGTTGTATTTATTCCATTATGTTTCTTAATTTTTCTTCTACCATCTCTTTAACAGTGTGTTACAATGTTATCCGATGTATGTCAACTTATTGTAATGGCATAAATCTGTTTAGTACTACACTTAAAATAAATAAATACATCAGCCAGCGTCGATGGCATGTTGAATACACCGGTTCCCTTCAGAACACCGAAGTTAAGCGACATCCAGCGAGGTTAAGACTTGGATGGGTGACCATTCAAATTCTAATTCTCGTGACGCTGGCTTTTCCCGGCCCCACTCAGGCTGGGTGAGGTCAATGTGAGTAGCAGGTTTGTGAGTTTCCTGCGAATGGAGGGTAAAACCCCCGTCGTGATATGAACATGGCAGTTGAAAGCGACGTTAAACCCCAATTAAAAAAAAAAAAATACATCACTTGATCCTGTCCTATCCTATAAAATATATTTATCCTATAAAATATATAAGACCTGTTTGACTGCTGGAGTAAAGGGACTTTTCAGTCTTACCTCGGCAGTATAAACAAGGTATATTCTAATTCTATCCCCAGGAGAGGCGGCTGTGTACGCGGGCTTCCTCAACGCAATGGTTCATGTGGTCATGTACAGCTACTACTTCCTGTCGGCGCTGGGGCCTGGTGTCCAGAAGTATCTCTGGTGGAAGAAGTACATCACCAGGTTCCAAATAGTGAGTATTTCTTACTGTTTTACTAAATTAAAGAATAAATTAAAAAAAAAAAAATAGAAAACCCCCAACTTTTGAGAAAGCTATTAATATTTTCTGGATTGATGAGTAGTATGAGTACGCTGTGTATTAGCAATCTACCAAAGGTAGACAGCCGCGATTGTATTTATTTAAAATATATGAACAATTTGTTTCTCTCTCTAAACTTGATTATCATGAGCAAGGACTCTGATTGTTAAGTCTCCTCTGTAAATAAATATCATTAAAAAAAAACTTGATTATTTATCAATATCCTGCGCCAAAACCTAGGTATGAATTAATGTTTTATTGTGTTTAATACCTTTACAAAGTATGTACACAAATAATTCTTAAATCTAAACTAATTTTAATTAAAGTTGAAGGAATGTCTTCAAGATATAAAATGTACGGTGACTAGTGAGAAAGACTTGAAAGAGTAATTTAATAAGTTAGGTAGGTACCTATCTAGTGAGACCGTATCCGTTTAGATGATGATTATAAGTTATCGTTATCATTACATCATCAATACATGCTGGGTGTTTCTCAATTAGATGTCATTAAAAGAGGTTATTCAGTGGGTCAGGGGCTACCTACCAATAAATCCTAATAAACAAGGGGTCAATCCCTTAGTATATTCGAGAAAAGCGCCATTTTGTAATTGTTATGGTTCCTACGACAGTGTCACACACTTTTTATTTAAACTTTGAAATTTATAATTAGAAATAAAAAAGCATTAGAAAGCAAATGTAAACATTTGTAAGTAAACATTTTTTTCTTCTTCTTTTTTTTCCCCCTTTTGCTGCCATTATTGCCAGCAAATAAATGGTTGGGCGAAAGAGCTCACTCCAGTGAGAATCCTGCCATAAAAAAAGAAAGCCTATTAAAAAAAAAATTAATGGACCTTTTTGAATTGTCGACTAAAAATGATTCAGTGAGTGAGTGTTTCGCGTTATTGATTTATGTCATTTATTATTATAATTATTTATTTTCCAGGCTCAGTTTTTCGTCATTACTTCCACAATGTGAGCCTCATTGTCTGGATAATTATTTATTTTTCAGGCACAGTTTTTCATCATCACCTTCCACAATGTAAGCCTCATTGTCTGGAAATGTGATCAGCCAATCGCATTAACCTACTACATCATGTCGCAGAATCTACTGATGATCATTCTCTTTGGAAACTTCTACTACAAGACATATTATGTGACGAAGAAGAAAATATCTTAAGCAGCACCGCCTTCAGCATTCAGTACCCTTGTGGCTTGCTAGTGCATAGACTGCATAGCTATACAACACGGTTACCCAGAACCTAGTGATTATAAAGAAAACGACGTTAATCTCAAAAATAGGAGTAAAAAATTCCTACCCCGCTGGGAATCGAACCCAGGTCACCATACTTACAATGCCTAGCGCGCTAACTCACTCTGCCACGGTCACTATTGATATGACCATGCAGTTGAAAGCAATCTTAAATTTTTGTTTAAAGAAACGCTTGCATACGAGTATGCAACCATTTCGACATTTTCATCTTTACTATTCAAGGTCCAAAACCCAACTGACCAAATTTCGTATTGTGCGCATGACACACACTTTCCCTCTTCTCTTAGGGTTGCAATATCGAAACGAAAATATCGATATTAGGTATATCGATAATATCGAAACCATAATATCGATATCCGATATTAGAAGACTTCTCTCCCTTTACAATTCGATATTTCGTTACATAATATCGTTACTTAATATCGTTACTTAATATCGTTACTTAATATCGTTACATAATATCGTTACATAATTTCGTTACACAATTTCGTCACATAATTTTGGTTATGTGCCAGAGCAAAGACATGAAAATGTCAATAAGAAAAAATTGGGGGCTCAGTGCGTAGTTTCATTAATTGCAAATGAACAGATTTAAGCACTCAACTTTATACACAATTCGTTTATTTATTTATTTACATCACTTTATTTTTTTATAGAGAGCAATAAATTATTACTGTTTATTGAGATAGGGAACTTTAAGATTTGAGTGGAGGAGATTGCCTAAGGCAATAACCCCGCCCTTTAGTTATGACATATACAGGGTGATTCAGAAAAGTACCGTCAAACGTTAACCACATATTCTATGGGCTAGTTAAGGAGGGGTCAACTCTATAAAAGAAAGTGCGCAAATGCCTCCTAACGGAGGTACACGCCCCTTAAGGTGTTTTTAAACAATCGAAATTTTCATTTTACGGCTTACCTATTTGGGATATCGCGATATGGTAAAAAAATCACTCTCAATACTAGATGAAACCTTTCTTTTGGCATACAATTTAACAGCATTCCAATTTCAGGGGCGGTCTGAGGAGGGTCAGATGGAAGAAAAAACGTTCTAACTTTTTAGTCGTTGCTTGTAATTGAATTTGGTTTTCACCATTTTAAAACCTATGTTATTGTCTACAAAAATAGTCTGAATAATTTTTTTCTTAAACAACACAAACGCTTGAAAATTGAAATTGAAGATTTTAAAACCGCATTAAGTTTTGAAACCTATCCAACTAGCATACAATTTTAGAACAAGAATTTTCAGCCAATTCATTATTTAACAAAAGTCAAGTTTTCAATTTACTCCACTTACCTACATCCATTGTTAAATAATGAATTGGCTGAAAATTCTTGTTCTAAAATTGTATGCTAGTTGCATAGGTTTCAAAACTTAATGCGGTTTTAAAATCTTCAATTTCGATTTTCAAGCGTTTGTGTTGGTTTGAGAAAAAAATTATTCAAATCATTTTTGTAGACAATGACAGACGTTTTAATAAGATGAAAACCAAATTCAATTACAAGCAACGACTAAAAAGTTAGAACGTTTTTTCTTCTATCTGACCCTCCTGAGACCGCCCCTGACATTGAAATGGTTTTAAATTTTGTGCCAAAAGAAATTTGCTATCTAGTATTGAGAGTGATTTTTTTTACCATATCGCGACATCCCAAATAGGTAAGCCGTAAAATGAAAATTTCGATTGTTTAAAAACACCTTAAGGGGCGTGTATCTCCGTTAGGAGGCATTTGCGCACTTTCTTTTATAGAGTTGACCCCTCCTTAACTAGCCCATAGAATATGTGGTTAACGTTTGACGGTACTTTTCTGAATCACCCTGTATTATGTATACATTTATTTATTTTTCTTTATTTTTTTCTCTTTTTACTTCTATTATATATTGTATTTAATTATCTGTGTTGTATATGTCCAATTAATAAAGTGTAAATAAATAAATTAAAAAAACCCTAAAAATATAGGTAGCTAAAAAAATAAATAAAAAAATAGAACATTATTGATTTTTATTTACAATAAATTGTTTCTTAATCCGACTTGAAGTTAATGCCTTCGGCATTCTCTGCCAATTAACCCCGTCTGTTAGTGACTAGGCACTATGCAATCCATACTTAAACTTAAAGTGACGACCTATCAACTCAAAGCAATAACGTTTTGGGTAAGGCTTTGAGCTTTCATTTGACATATCGATCACGAAATTCTGATGAGCCATTCTTGAGCTACGCCGGTAAAGGACAGAAAATAGATGGGCGACAAAATACATTCACGTTTTTTAAAAACCTAAATGACATTTAGTGTGGGTGTGTGTATCATAGCGTGTAGGACTAAGAAGTGAGGAAACGAACCCCAGTTGCATGGAAACGCCACATAGGGCGACACCATCGCAAAGGAGTGGAATATTTCCCAGACAGCACGGGAGGTGACATCCAGGCTGGATTTAAGGTGGAAATACCCAGGTGAATAAAGTCAACTGGAACTCCACCTGTCCCGACAGTTGGACTTTTCCATTATGGATTAAATCAGTTGACCAGGCACCTGGATATTTCCAAAAAAATGTGGTAATCCATCTAGACTCAGTCACCTGGACAGTCAGGTGGAAATATAACGACTCAGTCCAGCTTGGACATAACTAGAATTTAGTCAACTGACCAGTTGACTAAATTCTAGCCTGGCCATTCAGAGGGGGAATGCAGCCAGCATTGCGGGCTCATTCCCCTTCACAAATTCATTGAACAAAGTGTTTGTGATATAAAATATACCTTAATATGAGTTTGACGTCACATAGAAAAAAAACTGACCAGTCAGCTGGAAATTTTCCATATTTTTCCAGTTTAGATAAAACTCACTGAGATCATAATAATAGAGGGAACCCAATGTATCAAAATTTGCGTCAAGTAGGGACGATCAACTGATTTCAAAATCAGTGCCGGAGTTGTAGTAATTTTTCTCTCGCGAAAGGACCGGGTACCTAAACTACCTAATTCTTCTAAAATAATATTTTTACTTTTTTCCAAGATAAAGTATTAAGAAATCTTTATCTTGATTCTGAGAAGTCCTATTTATCGTTACTGTAGTTTGAATTAAATATAGTGTAATGATGTTATTTTCCTAATAGAATATTAATAAAAAATATTTCTACTTTTTTCAGTCTTACCTATTATGTATGATTTTATTTGTGAAGCACAAAGCCTTTTCACAATTATTGTGTGTAGTGCAGCATTACAAAGAGCCTCCTGAACTTTTCGAATTCTATTACATTAATTTCTTTTTGCTCTTACCGCCACGTACTGGTCGTTACTCATACAAGTAACTACTCATTTTTCCTCACGAGGTACGAGTGGACCCCGAACATTCTAGTACAGAGCAGAAAAATTCCTGCCCCGCTGGGAATCGAACCCAGGTCACCATGCATGCAATGCCTAGCGCGTTATCTCACTTTGTCACGGTGTTATTATTACTATAGTTCTTCTTATATAGCTCAGTACCTACTTGAAAGTAAAGCATAACTCTAGACACCAGTTTAATATGTATGGTAATAATGTATCATAATATCTATTATAATTAGTTCATAGTGAATAACATTTAAAAGTCAAATACATGTTATAATTTTTAAACTCGTTCATTCTATTACCTACATCTGACTAGAACATCAGAAAATAAAGCTAATAAAATTACCTTTATATATTTGTGAATATAAAGGTTAGAAATAAATTTGTGTTAATAACATGTCCCAATTTTACTTCAAACTCAAACTTTTATAAGAAAAAAAAAAAATCTGGTAGAACTTGGGACTTGAACCAGCGACCTCCAGGTTACAAGTCCGCCGCCTTATCGATCAAGCTACGATCGGTTGTTCGAATATAAATTTGATTGCAAAATTCTCAATTACTTCAACACTTTCACCCAACTAAACGTAAATTAATGGTGATCTTTTCACAAAGTTGAATCCCACAGAATGCATGAATTTTTCCTCATTAATTTGAGTTTCTGACCACATAATAATAAGACTATAAGGGTTAGGTGGTAGAAAACGCTTTGAGCATTAACCTCGCCTTGTGGTTACCTTCTACTAAAGAGTATTATTATTATCGAAGGCTGGATAAATGTAAATTTAGGGCGAAATTAATAGACAAAATCGATAACTTAAGTCATGACTTAGCATCAGTTTTCCCCATCTAAGACAATACCTAGAATTATCAAAATCTAGACTTAGCTCCACAAAGGTATTACAAAAACGTCTATTATTTACACCCTTAGTATTTTGGTATTCTTAAAGGTGGATTTTCCGAATATCTTTCTTGTAAAATCAAGCCTGAAATTGGTTAGGCACACAGTACGGTAAGGATTCTAAAAAACTAAACTGCTTCATTAGAAGAACTTACTTTCAGTTCAATTCGTTCAGTATTTTTTAAAATATTAAATATTAATAAGATAGACCACACTCATAATGGACTTACCATAGTTTGTACAGTAAAAGTTAGGACACCTGTGTTGCCAGGTTTGCTCATTTTATGTGTTGAGCAAATAGGAAGAATTATTAACGTGTGAAGTTTTGGCAACTCTGCCACTCTCGGGCGATACAGCCGGACCTGGATATAAGGGAACTCATGGGACCAGAATTTTTCTTCTCTTTTATCAAGGTTTCTCTTATAAAGAGATTACATTCTCTTGTAGAGAGGTAAATTAGGCATGGAAATTGGTCTCTTATATCCAACAATTATTTCATAATATGAGATTTGAATTCATTGTCATCTGGACTGATTCATAGTCACAAGATTAAAAGCTTGACTTGTCTATATCATATAAGAGATTTAGGGAGCTGTCTAAGACTAGTTTCGTCTTTATTTGGACTACGACTAGCTATGTCTAGCTGATGAGTCTAAATAAGGACGAGTCTAGTCTTGGACTGCTCTCCAAATCTTTTAAAGCCTATGATTTAGACAAGTCAAAGTTTTAATCTTGTGACTATGAATTAGTCTAGATGACCATTCAATCCTAGTCTCATATTATCAATATACATTTTTACCTATTGGATGTCAAACAAGTTGAATTTATTCTTTTATATGCATTTTTGTAATAATAATAAGAAAAAAATCAAGTAATTTTTGTAATAATAAAATATAAATAAATGATTTTTTTCAAAATTAAAATCGGAAAAAATTAATCCAGTTTATCATATCCCCAGGTTTGAATGTATTTTTGTAAACAGATCGAGTTTTTCTCAATTTGATCTGTACGAAACTACTTAATACCTAACTATTTAACATAAAAAATTATGAACTACCATCTTGAGTACAATAAATCATATGGAAAGTTTTTTAGGGATTAACAATGAAAATTGAAATAGATCACAAAAACTCACACATTAAAGATAGAAATGTTAGGTATATAGGTACTGGTACCAAATTAAAAATATTTCATTTGAAGTGAATAATTCTCTGTAAACCTACATACATATATATAGAAAATAGATAATGCAGTTTTGACAAGATTTTTAAATCGGACAGTCAAAAAAATGAATATAGATATAATAAAAAAAATACTTTCCTTATTATAAGATAAGGAAAGTAAAAATCCAGACAAGACAATTTTTTAAGTATTAGAGTGTTAATAGAATTTTATGGAACCAAACTCAATAATTAGAAAGTCACATGACCACAAAGATTGATAATTTTTACTTCCGAGAAATTTCTAATATTAGAAATCGGAAGTATTGTGTTTGTTTTTGTAAAAAAAAATATGTTTTTGCTCCGATTTCAATTTTTTTCATATTTCTGGACGTTTCATAACCTACTGAGTAAATTTGGTTTTGTGTCCGTCTGTCGGTCTGTCTGTTAAAACGATTCCTTGTAACGCGCAAATCTCGAAAACTACTCGACCGATTTTGATGAAATTTTGCACACAGCTAGGAGACATTCTGTAGATGGTCCCATTTTGAATTCATTGAATTCGTACTAGCGGTTCTGGGTGAAAGAGACCATGCGCCTGACCACTAACTTTTTACTTAAACGCTTATATCTCGTGAACGGTACACCCGATTTCGATGAAATTTTGTGAGAATATGCATATTATTGTTTCACATAGGTTATTTATATTTATTTTTAAATTGATTATAATTTGACTCTGATATTTAAGAAAATCCGAAATTTTGGACAAAAAAGTAAAAAAATAAGGACTACGACTTGCCGATACAGAATTTTTTGTGGAGTTCAGATTGTAGACAAAACTATATTCTACCATAGAAAACAAATTTGAAGAAAATCGGTTGAGCCGTTTTGGAGATACAAGTAATTTTCTATAAAATATCAAAATTGGCACGTGTTTACAATGTGAAGCAATCACGAGGAAGTATTGTGTCCATAATTGGCAGTGTTTTTTTATTTCTGTTCATCAACTTTCTCTTCATTTTTTGAAAGGTAGTTGTGCCCCAGAACCGCTTTCGCATTACTTCAGGGCACTTTACCTTTACATTCATGTTATTCCGGAAACGGAAAAACTCGGTCAGAATTTTCCGCTCCGGCCGGAATTTGAACCCGCAACCTCCGGGTCAGCAACCAATGCTCTTAACCACTGAGCCACGGATAATAGTTTTTCCCTTCAAATGGTTAACATAGGTACAGCAGAATCATACCAGAAAAGAATAATTTAAATACATGTATTATTTTGATTAAAACACATAATAGGTATATTAAATGAAGTTATCTGGAATGAAAGAACAATAAACACTTACCTAGGTGTATTAAAACTTAAGTAAAGATAGGGAGGTATAGCAAAGTAAAATATATAATTATCATAGAAATTATTATTATATTGTTATAAACCAGCGAAGGATGCATGAGATGAAATGCTTAGCACACACACTCTATTGAATGTTAAAGTGAGTAAAACTGAACTAACTTGATCACAGTGCTGCCTCTTTTATATCTCGCCACTTGAGAGAGGAAGCATCAAAACCCCAGCAAATTCTCTTCTCAACGTTCTAGAAAATCGAGCCAGGAATCGATATCTCTCCTCCAAGATGTCAACTTCACAGATAACAGATCAACACAAAATTCAGTCCTACTTTAATTTCCAATAGATCCGGGTAAGTATTTCATCTCAAACATCCTTCGGTTGTTTATAACACTATTCTTTTAAAATGCAAGTACACAAGAAAAAAGTACAAGCTGTTGAAAACAAATTTAAACGGAAAATACAAAAGAGATTATAATTATTATTATTTTTTTTAATTTTAAAATGTTGAAAGTAAAACATATTATTGTCATTGATTTTAAAAATAATTCTTTATGATAAAATTGTTTTTTTTTTAAAGTGGGAAAGAAATAAAACATTACATCAGATGTTAAATACATTTGTAATTTTAACAAATGTTTCCTGTGTCTTGTCCATGTTTCTCTTCTGGTGAAAACCTCACATAATTGCTTTGGCAGTTTTCAGCCAGGTTGCTTGAAAAGACATCATTATTATAAATAATATATCCCTTGCCTTTATCCCATATTAGCTTACTAGCGGGCTGTCGCCCGCTTTGCGGGCCGAGGCATGGCCGTGAAAGCAAAAAATCCTTTTTCGCCAATGGCAGGTGTTGTAGTGGGAGTTTCGAAAAATCCCGTCTTATTGCACATCTAGACTATAAGACAAAGCTACCTACCAAATTTCAGCTTCCTAGGACTTACGGTTTGGGCTGTAGAGCGATGATCAGTCAGTGGTCAGTGTCTTTGACATTTATATATTAAGATGTTACTATTGGGAACGGCATTACCTAAAATAAATCTTTTTAAATGTTCAAGTAACGGTTCCGGATGCACTGTCTTCAAATGAGAGAAATAGGTTAGGTTTTTTAGTGGGTGGAAATCCCAATACCCATGTAACCCAGGAGTCTTTAAAAGATTTTTTCTCTGTCTCCCTTGTAAAAAAATGTGAAAAATACATTTTTGAAAATATAATATAAACATGCTTTCTGTAAGTTTATTTCTATCAAGAAAAATCGAAAGTAAAAATACAGATGTAGGTACCGTCAACGCAAAATATTGAACATTTTATTTAAAACTAATATGGCAAACACAAAAATGTATAATAACACTCAAAAACAATAAATGAATATTATAGGAGCGGAATGATTTGTTCTTGACTTATCAAGAATTCTGTGCCCCACAAGTTATGAATATGAAATTTTGAGTATTCTACACAACTCAACATTAGTAACCTTTTTTTTGTAAGGTGCTTTAACAACAGATGTCTTTCGCACCGTTTCCGTTTCAAACTAAATTTTTCTTTAGTATTTTATTCGTTCCAGGTATGTTATCAGGGCATGAATCTCATTAATGTCGTGACGTAACGAAGGTACATAGCGGACAAATTGGTACGGGCAGGAGCTAGGATAGAGCATTCAAGGAGGTGTGCACTGTGCAACCGTAAGGACTACACCACATTGACAAAGGGGAGGGGGTTCCTTATTGAATAGGTGGCGATGGGTAATGAAAGTATGACCGATTATTAAAAATAAATAAATAGTATTGAGAAAAAGAAAAAAAAAATTGTAGCACAGAGAAAATGGTTGCTGGTGTTTTTTCTTGACATGGTTGTAACAGAAAAATCAGAGATACCCAGAATTACATCTGCAACCAATTTAACACGTCGCGTCGGAGACATCCAATCACGGTATTAGCTCATCCAGCGAATTGCAATTGCTATACAGTACAGAGAGGCAATGCTATGAGTATTAGAGGAACTCTCCTCACCTCTGAAAAATTGGAGGAATTGTTTTACTAGCAAGAATTGCTCTTCAACTTGTTGTTATAAAAGTAGGTTGCAGACATTCCTTATAAATAAAAAAAGTTCTTTAAATACGTGCACTGGTAGTCAAGTGGTTAACGCGCTAGTCTGGTAATCCTACCCAGTGCATGAATTTTTCCTCATTAATTTGAGTTTGCGACCTCATAATAATAAGACTCAGAAGGTTAGGTGGTAGAAAATGCTTTGAGCATTACCCTCACCTGGTGGTTACCTTCCACTAAAGATTGTTATTATTATTATTGCTCATGTTTTTGTGTTTCACAAGCCCTGACAATACACGCGGCGAGCTTTCATTCCCAAACCCGCGTAATTCTCCAACATCACCGTGGTGAGATTTGTCCCGATTATTTGTTGAAATCGATACTGCTGTCAGATTCAAATTCAAGTCTTAGATTTTATTCGTATGTACAATCTTGTTTTTAGTTACTATTTCTTGGTAGGTATCACTACATATTACATAATTGCATACAGTACAAACTTGAAAATAAGTAGTACCTACAACTAAAATTTTTTATGGCAATGTAACCAGGTTGAATTAAGCATGGAGATTTTTATGTTGTACAAAAACTCTGAACTTTGTTCTCGTTTGTCCAATAGATTTCTCTGCCACCGAACCATAAGTCTGTCCCGGTAGCTCAGTGGTAAAGGCGGCACTCTTTGAATCCAAAGATTCCAGAGTTCGTGGGTCCGAAACCTTGATGGGACATGACAAGTTATCCTCCCATGCAGGATTTTTACCACATAATATGTCTTGGGCTTACTGCTGGAATAATGGGACTCATTATTCCAGCAGTAAGCTGCCTAATCAGGCAGTATAAATATTTATACTGCCTAATCAGGCAGTATAAATAAGGCGATATTATTATTATATTAATATCAACATGTTTTTTTATATAAATATTATTATATTAATATCAACATGGTTTTTTTTTATAAATACAGTAGAAATCGTTTATAACGACACCGTTTATAACGAACAATCGGCTATAGCAAACAAAATCTCCGGTCCCTTGGAGACTTATGGAAAATTAACATTGGTATCGTTTATAACAAACATCGGCTATTAGGAACAATATCGGCTTTAGCGAACAAATTCTCAAGTCCCGTGGCTACTTTCTATCGGTTATAACGTACAAAATTCATTTTGATGCTCTGTGAGTAAAACAGAAAACATGTTTAGTTATGCAGATTTTTGTCAAGGAGTAGATGAGTGACCTGTCTAATATAGATCATTTTTTTAGGAACTTTAAAGTTAGTATTGTTTCAGATTTTGAATTAGTGGATTATGAATGTAGTACCTACATTCATACATAATTGTACATTTTTCATGTCTTACGAAGTTCCCTTATAACGTACATTGTTCTCTATAAGCGATACATATCGGATATAGTGAACTTGTTCCTTATAGCCGATATATCGGTTATAGTGAAAATCGGCTATAAGGAACAAATCTGTCCGGTCCCTTGAAGTTCGTTATAAACGATTTCTACTGTATTATTATATTAATATCAACATGGTTTTTTTTCAACATGGTAGATAGATCTTGGAGTGCATTTCTACCCAGGATTTTTTTGCTTGGGAACATGGGGAGTCTCCATTGACGACTGCACACAATGTGGTAACCTTACCATAAGATAATAACAAATACTTACCAAAAATAATAACAGGTTTAGTAACACAGAAGCATAAAATCTCAAAGGTGAAATTATCAGAAGCAAAATATGCTATTTCATAGATTTTTAAAAACAGTATATAGATAAACAACTGCATGATTATATATTATCAAGCAGAGTATTTCAACACAGGGGCGGCCGGTGCTAAGGAGCTGCGGAACTGCAACACCCCCAGACCAAAGAGAGGATTTTCTCAAGTCCTAGCTCCTATACACAATGAAAATCACATTTCCAGAATAATCTATGTATCTCTGCATAATTATTCATCGGCATGGTAAACTAGCTTAAACTTATTTTTTTCTTCCATTATAGGACAGATTAACAATTTATTGTATGGTCGTTCGTGCCGATCCTCTCAAGGTCTACATAAGGTGAAGGAGGTTGATATGTTTAAAAAAAAGTCATAAGTGAGTCTAGTTCGATACTGAAAGAGCGATTCTACACATCCCATTTTAGTCCGGTTTCTGTGGCAGCACCCCCAGAACATTATCTCACCGGCCGCGCCTATTTGAATACATAGATATTTATTTGTGTTTTACAATAAAAGAAGGTCTCCTAAGCTATTTCTAAGTTTTGATTGCGATTCCATTTCTAAGTTTTGATCTGTCCCGGTAGCTCAGTGGTAAAGGCGGCACTCTGTGAATCCAAAGATTCCAGAGGTCGTGGGTTCGAAACCCAACCGGGACATGACATGTTATCCTCCAATTTGGAATTTTTACAACATAATAATATGTCTTGGGCTTACTGCTGGAACAATGGGACTTTAATAGTCCTAATCGAGCAGTATAAATAAGGCGATATTATTATTATTATTTCATGGTGATTTTATGAACTAGAAAAAGCTTGCATTTGCTAAACACGGTGTTGATAATTTCACCTTTGTTAATGAAAGAGTTAAAAGTGGATATGAAACTATGTGAATGTACGAAGAGACGGAGAGTATTTGAGAAGAGAGTGGGGGGGAGAGAAAAAAGAGAGAGAGAGAGAGAGAGAGAGAGAGAGAGAGAGAGAGAGAGAGAGAGAGAAAGAGAGAAAGAGAGAGAGGAGAGAGAGAAAGAGAGAGACGAGAAGGAGAAGGATGTATACATATAAGTAACAATAATAATAATATTACGAGTTGGTTATTTATTTCTTACAAGAACCATAGCGTCTTGCAAAGCCGCATACAAATCTCACAAAGATTAGACAAAAAAATCTTCAGTATAAATATTAATTTCGTAATATTAATAAACAAATTCGACAATATATAAATTGTATAACGTACAGTTCTATCAATTCATCGTTGATAATTGCAGAGTTCCCAATCTCTCAAACTTCGCGGAGAGATAAATTTCACACCATAAATAACCAACTCTCGAAACGGGAAAAATATTAATTAAGAAAATATCGTTATATATTCCAAGTAATTTTTCTCGTCTTTAAAATAGAATAGATTAAAATTATATCAACAACACAAACTGAACATATTATAAACACGTAATTTAAAGTTAACTTAAGACGTGGGAAAATTAATTTACCAAATAAAAGAGTAATATATTATCTTTGAAAAGTTACTTACTTAAATTCAAACAAAATTTTCTTGCTTTGATATACATAATAAACGCTAGATAGCTCTTCTTTGAGAATATAAACAAACAGATTTGGAAATCTAGGGCGAAATTAATGTACAAAATTGATAACTTAAGTCATTGATTAGCATCAATTTTCCCTATCTTAAGCAGTACGCAATCCGAGACTTAGCGCCACAGAGGTATAACAAAAAGGTCGATTAATTTCGCCCTTATAGAATGAGAACTAACCGCCAGGAAGCTTCTATATTTCAAAATAAGGGGCAGGTTAGAGTTTTATATTATTACAAATGCAAATACTTTATTTATACCGACCTCAGTAGCTTGATCGATAAGGCGGCGGACTTGTAACCTGGAGGTCTGTGGATCAAGTCCAGGTTTCAGCAAAGATATAGTAAAGCGAGTTTGAGTAGTTGTGATATCCCGAAACTGATCAACACAAATATGATGTTTTTATTTTTATTATTATTACTTGAGGCGTAGGAGTAAAGAGCCCCTTTCTGCTAGCAGTTAAAACCAAGTCTCTGGTTTATCGAAAAGAGTAACGCCACAATAACAAACCAGCCATACTGAAATTCACCGTACTTGGTCTGCGAACCACCAACCTCCAGGCAGTGGCGGCTCGTCGGGTGAAGACACTGAAGACATTTTCACCTAATTTTGAACAGTGAAAACACTACTCATAATCCCTTGAACATGGCACAATAAAATTGATCCAACTCAAAGAAAAAAAAAAAAAGAGTAAGCTTTGTGTAAAATAGATCAATGCTGCTTAACATTTCATGTTACTTTCCAAGGAGAACACCAAATGTGAAGACAATGGGCGATTACGAACTCCACCTAATTGACCTTTGCATACTCGAACTCCACCTAAATGAACATTTTCGCATGTCGCACTCCACCGATTTCAAAAAAGGTTGCAATACGAACTCCACCGATTTGTATTTTTCTACACCCCGTATAAGGTTTTTTTTACTTTAGTTCATTCATTCTCATGCATAGATTGGAGCTTATATACTTTAATAAATACTAAGAAGGCCATGCCTCAAGAATATAGTAGGGTTAGGTAAAATACATAGAAGGCCATGCCTCAAGAACATAGTAGGGTTAGGGATAATACATAGAAGGCCATGCCTCAAGAATATAGTAGGGTTAGGTAAAATACATAGAAGGCCATGCCTCAAGAACAAAGTAGGGTTAGGGATAATACATAGAAGGCCATGCCTCAAGAATATAGTAGGGTTAGGTAAAATACATAGAAGGCCATGCCTCAAGAATATAGTAGGGTTAGGTAAAATACATAGAAGGCCATGCCTCAAGAATATAGTAGGGTTAGGTAAAATACATAGAAGGCCATACCTCAAGAATATAGTATAGTGCTGACATTACTGTTAGAATTAAATATAATATATACTGTGTGTCTCCGAATCATAAAATCCATGTTTTCTTCTTTTTACCTAATTCAAAATCGGTGGAGTAGGTATAATAAAAAAAGGGGAAGTTCGTATGAGACACTTTGAGGGAGTCCCTTTTTCGGTGGAGTTTTCGGTGGAGTTCGATGCTGCCCAAGACAATTCGAAATTGTCTTCAGTTGTCCTTGAATCAACCAATCAGAGTTGAGTATTTCCAAGTAGGTATCATGAAATATTAGGCAAGAACTATATCTATGTAATATGCTACTGAGGACAGTCTTCAGTTGTATTCAGTTTACATTATCTACACGACCTCATACGAAATGTCACGAAGCCTACCATGTGCGATGTCATGTGTTTTTGATATTAACATTGTTGCCAGTAGTATTATGCCAGACCTAGGAAACCAGTCAATGATTTAGCCTCCCATATCTAGCACAATCTTGTAATATTAAAAATAAATAAATAAATAATAATAATAATAACGTAGGCGTTAGGAAAGCAGGATTTTGTGTCAGGAATTTTGGATATTATTTCTCATTTTTCGGGTTCTAGTTTTGTACATTGTTCCTAAACGATAGCCGATACCAATAAATTTTAACTATTTATGTATCTTGTCAACTATAGTCTTAAAAAGGACATCTCGATTGAAGTCAAATCTCGGAAATAAATTATTTAATGTAGGTACCGAAATTGAGCCAAATAAGATAATCTGGTATCTAGTTGTTCCAAGAAGTTTTTAAATAGGGACAATGGTGGTCCTGTTTAAGATCCTGACTATGGAACCACTTTAAAAAAAATCATGAAATTAGACGTGTTGAAATGAAATTCTCAAGGAAAATTCTGTTCAGGCGGTGTAGTATTATTTTTTTAAATAAATAAATAATTATGTCTTACATGATTTTAGGGATTTCTTTAAATTTAAAATATAGCTCTTGAAGTTTGTAGAAATTTAGCTATGAAATTAACTTGGCAACATTGTATCTCTTATCTTTAGAATGTAAACAAAACACTTTTTAAATTTTATTAGATTATTTTCAAATCTTTTCAACGGTAATCAAGTGACTTTTAATTGGTGTAACTAGTTAATAAAGTTATTTCCCAGTATTTGATACAGGATAGAAACATTATTCCTACCTGATCTGACCTGTGCTTTTCATAATAAGTTGAATATGAAGTAGCTATGTACTTCTTTCAGTGTCAGAAATAACATTATAATTATGCAGGTAGCTAAGCACACAGCTTCCAGTGAAGTACTTAAAATTATAAGGCAATATCTGTGTTTTTCTTAAATAGTCATTTAAACATCAATGGTAACACAAATTTAAGCTGATTTTATATTTGTAGTAAGTATGTTTTCTTAGATTTATTTTTTAGTCTGGTGGTGGATTTTCTTCCAGTTTTGGATTGTAATTTTTAGTCTTCAACTAACTTTCTTTCCTTCCCAGTTCTAACTACTGAGGTATAATCCTAATATTTTTATTTTAATTCCTTTTTACCCATTTTTAGTTAATTTTTTTTATCAAGATGAATAAATATTTTTTATTAAAATGAATAATTAATGACAATATTTCAAAGAAACAATGAGATTCCCACAAAATCATGGGGTTCAACTTCAAACATTAAAAGTAACCCCATTCAGATTAAGAAGTAATGAGGATAATAAAGATATTATGATTACTGGATGTCCAATTTCTCCAATGACTATAACCACCACTAAAAAAGTAAAGCAAATGCCTGCCCCACAGCCATACAGTTCAAGCCTGAATGGCTTATGAAAAATGAATGGCTGTGTACCAGCTCAAGTGTTGACAAATTGTTCTGCTGGCCTTGTTTATTTATTAAGTACCAAGTTTTCTCCAAAAAAAGTACCTATAAAAACTTATATGATGCAAAACTGGTATGAGAGAAAATCATGCTCTGCAGGGAAACAGCCATAACTTACAAAGGGCTGTGTTCATGAGACCATAAGAACTAAGATCTGATAAATTAATAATTTTATTTTTTCAATACTTCTGGGTATAATTTGTCTTCACCTAGTCTTGAAGTCAGGAGCCGCCACTGCCTCCAGGTTATAAGTCTGCTATTGATTCATCTACTGAGGTCGGTAATAAAATGTGAGGCAGTTGACCAGTGTAAACAGAAGAGTGAGAAGTTGTACTAGATGGAAGAGAATGCCGTTGGCATTAGCACCGCCCTTGATCAAGTTTCAAGTTTTTTTTATTTATTAATCTCAATTTCTATGTATGTACAGGTATATTCTATGTAAATAAAACTTGATCTAATATGTTTAATAATGTATATGAATATCAGAACGACTGAAGTGCTTTTGTAATCTTATTAACCCAGATGGGGCTGACGTCCTTCCAGAAGGACGTCCTTCTGGAAGGACGGTGAAAGGTTCTTGGTGAAAGGTACTACATTGTGGATTTTTCTAATTAATTCAGCTTGTTGAGGTTAGTTGGCGACACCTTAAGCTCTTTGTTTTGAGTCCGAGTGATAAGTTGACAGCACTTATTTAGATTCAGGACTCAATTTATATCACTCCAAAAAAATAAAACAAAAAATTTCACCGCGTTATCTGGGTTAATAGATTTCCCTATTTTACTATAGGGGTGAGTAAATAATACTGATACAGTCGAGCATGGATATAAGAAGATTCCAAGTGAAATTTACCTCCCTATAAGGGAAAATAACCTCTTTATAACAAAAATCTGCATGTAAGAGAAAAAAACCTGTTCTTGAGTCCTCTTATATCCAGGTTCGATTGTACTAACCAAAATTTCAGTAGCTCTCAGGTGGTATATCCATATTAGAATTGTACAAATGTTGTTGTATCCAGCCAGCTTAGCTACAGCTAGTGGGAGTGGTGGTTTTCATCCAGCTTTAGTTGATAAGTTGGCTTCTTCTGGAGCACATATTTCTAAGTGCGATCAACCATCATGAGAACTTGGCCTTTTCCTTTACAAGCCATCAAACCCATGAGAAACTGCAAGCTAGCCTGGCTTTTTAGGGTTCGCTAGTCCGTTTTCAGTTTAGTCCTCTAGCGAGACACTGGTCTCCTCCCTGTTAAGTGTCCCCAGCCACAGTGTAGAGTGACTTGATGTCAGGAGAGTCTTGTCTCGGGGTAGTGGTATTATGCCTAGGGCGTGACACTAGACAGGCGTACAAGCGGGGCGCTAGTGACCCGCCGTACCGGACTCATGTCAGGAGAGTCTTGTCTCGGGGTAGTGGTATCTTGTCTAGAGCCACACAAGCGACACTAGACAGGCGTGCAAGCGGGGCGCTAGTGACCCGCCGCCCTGGACTCATGTCAGGAGAGTCTTGTCTCGGGGTAGTGGTATCTTGCCTAGAGCCACACAAGCGACACTAGACGGGCGTGCAAGCGAGGCGCTAGTGACCCGCCGCCCTGGACTCATGTCAGGAGAGTCTAGTCTCGGGGTAGTGATATCTTGCCTAGAGCGTGACGGGCGACACTAGTCATGTCCCGTCTAGGGCAGAGGCACCACGACCTGGACATAGGTGACGGGAAAGTAGCCGGTTCTGCCGTTCACGCTGCCCTCGTACCAGTTCTCGTCCACTCGGTTCATCAGAATGATCGTGTCTCCTTCCTGGGAACGTAAATGGAAACATAAAAGAATCATAACAAAATTGAATACATAAAAAAAAAAAAAAAATACATAAGAACTTGAATACATAAAAAAATCAACATGGACCATCTAATATTAAGATATAAACCATGACGGGGAATGGCACAAATGACGACTAAGTCAATAAAAGTGCAAAAAAACCAGGGTCACAACACCACTAACTAAAAAAAAAACAAAGGTTATTTGTTTGATTTTTTCTTAATTTTATACTCTTAACATTGTGCTTTGTCCTCCTAATAAAGCATAATATAATATTAATAAATAATGACGCTACGATGTTATCTAATTTATACATTTCTACGACTTTTCCATTTTAAAGAGTCCTAGAAGAAAATTAAAGAATCCTAGAAATATATCAAGCTTGATAGGGCGAGCGCTCGTCAAGTAGCGCCAGACAACCGGCCTATATTAGCACAAAACAGAGTTTATATGTAATTTGTTTTATAGTTTGAATATTATATAATATAACTAGCGGGCTGCACCCGCTTCGCCAAGCCATCACACACACACCACCCATACATCACACACCACACCCACACACCACATACACACACCACACACACTCACACACACACACATCGACACACACAACCCATCCACACACAAACACATCCACACACACACACACACACACACACACACCACACACACACACACACATCCACATCCACATGCACACGCACACCCATACACAGACACCCACCCAAACACACCCCACACACACAACACACCCACCACACATCACACATACACACAGCCATCCACAAACACAACACACACCATCCACAACACACACCACACCACACACACACACACACACACACACACACACACACACACACACACACACACACACACACAACACACCACAACACACCACACACAAACCACACACACCCATCCACACACACATCCACACATCCACACACACACACACACACACACACACACACACACACACACACACACACACACACACACACACACACACACACACACACACACACACCACCACCACCACCACCACCACACACACACACACACACACATCATCGCTGTAAATTTCAAAATCCCGAGCCAAATCTATCATAGCGGATATTGATAATGTAGCAAACTGGCCTATATTTTGAGAACGGTTTGTCAGAATATGGCAACAAAGGCCTCAAATAAAAGCATGTGATGTTCTGAGATAGTTTTACAATATAAAAAATATAGGTCCTCGCGATAAATTTTAAGTTCCGCGTTGAAATCTGTTAAAAACGTGAAAAGTCTGAATAAAAGGTAGAAATTTCGAACATTCTGGCTTATATCTCAAGAACGGTACGTCAGGATGTGGCCTCAAATGTATTAATTGAAAGCTTGTTTTGTCTAATTTGTTATTAAATAATAAAAAATATAGGTCCTCGCGATAAATTTTAAGTTCCATGCTGGAATCTGTTAAAAAACGTGAAAAGTCTGAAAAAAAGGTCAAAATTTCGAACATTCTGGCTTATATCTCCAGAACGGTACGTCAGAATGTGGCCTAAAATGAATTAAATGAAAGCTAATTTTGTCTTATGTGTTATTAAATAATAAAAATATAGGTCCTCGCGATAGATTTCAAGTTCTAGGGCAAAGACTGTCTTAAAATCGGACCCTTCCTCAAGGAAATACTTGAGGAAGGTCATAACTCAAGGACGGTTTGGAATTTCGGACTTTTGATAGTTTTCCTGGTATTTTCCGGCAATTTTACTTGGGGTCATCTCTCATCAATTTTTCGTTATCTCTTACCGTTTCGCCTAAACAATTCCCGCACACAAAGATACAAAGATACAAAGCCCGTCCATATTTCTCATTTATATATAGAGATAAATTTTGGATTTCTAATATAAACTAAATATATAAGATGATGCCTATTTCCGGCCCTACTGAGGCTGAGTGAGGTTAATCTAAGCAGCTGGTAAAAGCAACTCAACAAAGCCAACCAGGTAAGATACTGAAATATAAGCTAATCATTCATTAAGTCAACTATTATTTTTTATTGTTGTCAACTATTATTATTTACATCTGTGCTTCATATTCCATAAAAGCCAGCCTTCGTGGCATAACAGTACTGGCATACATGGCATACTGCCTGTAGTCCAGAGATCCTGAGTTCGATTCCAGGTTGGAGCAGGTTTTTCTCAGAGAAAATTCTGTTCCCTCCGTACAAGTGAGGCATTTCCAGCCCTACCCAGGCTGGGTGAGGTTAATGTGGGCAGCTGGTACGATTCCCAGCGAATGGAGTGTAAAACCCCCGTCCTAATCCAGGACGTTTATACTGCCGAGGTAAGAAAGTCCCTTTACTCCAGCAGTCTAACAGGTCTTATATGTATACATTTTATACAATTTATATGATAAAGTATTGCAGGTAAGTTTAGTTTTAACACGTTCATCGCCGTAATATTTTATGACATATCGTTCTGTGTCGACCTTGTTCTGCCAAAATTGACAAGTAATCAAGTTGTAGCTCTATTCCAGGGCAATCATAATCCCATAAGAAATACATTGAAATAAAAGCCATACATGGGTTTAGTGTACAGAAACTCTTCACATCTTTATAAATATAAAGAGGTGCTATATTAAACTGTTAGCGTAATGGGACTTCCTGTCTCGAGCAGACAGTCTAAATAAAGCACTACTATACCATACAATACTATACTATACTTTACTATACTATACTATCTTTTAAAACCTCCAGGTGGGTTTACAGTACCAGTCAATAATGCAGTCCATGGGGAATGATGCCAGTGCAGACCTCGATCTAACCTGCTCTATGGTACAACTTCTGAGCTATTTAGATAGGTAGTTCTGTATAAGCTAGTCATAAGTGTTTTTTATAGGCTGGTCATAAGTGTTTTTTTTTTCTAGTCATAAGTGTTTAATATTATTGTGATTTTTTTGTATTTTATTGTAAAAATGGGCATAACTCGTGAACTTGTAAAAAAAAAAAAAAAAATCAATAAAGCCCCAGGTTTGTATTCGGTACCGGCTCTATTTTTAAAAAGTCCCCACATAGATTTGCGGCGGGGCTGAACGTGTTAAGATCACAGTCGAATATTTTTGGTTTCATACCTTGAAGCCGAGTTCCCCAGGGTTCTCAGGGTCGAAGTCATACAGGGCGGTGCAGCAGGGGGACTTGTTCACCACAGGGGTGCGGGCCTGCTTCACTGGAGACGGCAGGGGGGAAGCTGAAACCAGGCCCGGGGGGGAGATGTGTGAGAAGGAACCTTCTTACAAGCGTTATTAACCTCTTCGCGCTCAACACCAAATTTTCTTTTGTAGTACAAAGTGACCCGAGGACAAACATTTTATGCTACTTGGTAGTATAAATTTTCAGCTTGGGCACTTCGGACTACAAAATAAATGTCCTCTCACGAGGACATTGGGCGCGAAGAGGTTAAGCTTCGGGAAAATGTCTTTGAATTTCAGAAAAATGTATTTCTTTGTACTGCTTTGCTTGTAATCACCTTTAAGTCAAGTGATTAACGCGTTAGTCTGGTAATCCAGGTAGCGAAGGGATTCGTTTGTTCGAATCCCAGCCAGTGCATGAATTTTCCCTCATTAATTTGGGTTTGTGACCACATAATAATAAGACTCTGAGGGTTAGGAAAATGATTTGTCATTAACCTCGTCCGATGGTTGAATTCCACTGAAGAGTATTATTATTATTGAGCAAAGTTAGTATATGTAGAAGTAGAAACATCAGACTTTCATGAACTAGGTTCTGGGGGCCCTTGTTAATTATTAGCCTCTTTGTATAAACTTGATGAAAATATCAATTTGGCCACCATAAAACACGATGATGCTACTCAATCAAGATGATTTTTTTTCGGTATTAATTTTTTTTTCTCTGTATCAGTCCTATAACAATGAAAAGGTGCTTCGGTAAACTGTTGGCATAATGGGACTATCTATCTTGCGCTGACAGTCTAAATAAAGCACCACTTATACTAAGTGTAAAATACTTTGTGTTTCTTGTGTTAATCGTAATTTTCTTGTGTTAATCGTAATCGTAACGGATATCACAATTTCAAATTAAGTTATCATATTTGTGATAATCACTTTTGTGATATCATTACTCAGACTACCTTTACAAACAAAAAAAAGTGCTTAACATAAGACTCGAACCACCGACCTCCGATTACAAATCCGCCGCCTTATCGATCAAGCTACTGAGGTCGGTCTATGGCAAATTATAACTAGCCTTACTAAATACTCGTATATACCATACAAGGGAGTCGAACCAACGACCTCCAAGTCACAAGACTGCCACCTTTTTGATCAAGCTACTGAGGTCGGTAACAAAATATACAATGCATAATAGTACACAAAAACGAACATTTCATCCAACTACACAGCTTCACTTATAGCAGGCAGTAACCAGGAAAGAGTTTACATGACAGACAAGTTAGAATAAGTGCCACACTATAAAACAAGATTAGAGTTAAGGTAAGTCTGACACACCCTCAAGTCGGAGATTCAACCAATCACACTTAGATTTTTTTTTTCATTGGGTTTAACGTTGCTTTCTACTGCATGGTCATATCACGACGGGGGTGTTTAAATCTATTCGCAGGAAACTCACAAACCTGCTACCCCCTCATTAATCTCACCCAGCCTTGCTTGGGCCGGAGTGCCAGCATCACGAAGTCTTCACCTCGCTCGACGTTGCTCAACTTCGGTGATCCTACGAGAACTGGTGCGTTCAACGAGCCATCAAGGCTGGCTAGATTAAATTTAATCCTGTTTTATAATTTGGCACTAAGCAGTTGTTAGTAAATGGATTATGAATGATGAAACCTTAAATACTGGGTCCTCTCAAAGCCCTACTTATTTTATTTGAAATAATAATAATATCGCCTCATTTATACTGCCCAATTAGGACTATTAAGTCCTATTATTTCAGCAGTAAACCCAAGTCGTATTATTATGTGGTAAAAATCTTAAATGGGAGGATAAGTTGTCTCGTCCCGGCTGGGTTTCGAACCTACGACTTCTGGAATCTCTAGATTCACACAGTGCCGCCTTTACCACTGAGCTAGCGGGACAGACTTTCAAATAATGAGACGGTAAAATATTGATTGATAGTCAATGTGATTACGGCACTTTGGAATCAATTTACATTGAAAAAGTCCTTTTTAAAATATTGTTACATGTTTTATTAATTTTACTAATGTTAAAAAATAAATATATACCAGACGTGTCATAATATGGCACACACAAAAAAAATGAGGTGTCTAATCAGTAGGATCTTTGAGAGGCCTCCGGTTTGTTTACGCGTCGCCATGGTTACCGTTAGTAGAGCGTGCAGCACCTTGATCGGAAAACAATTCCAGATGGTCTGGCTTGTGGTGAGTGGGAGAGCCCGCGTTAGATCCACCGCCTGCACCGGGGAGGCAGTTGAGATTAAGAAGAAAACAAATCATTAATGTTTAAACTTTCTCTCTCAAAAAAAAAAACACACTCATTTGAAAAATATGGTACACCCACCCAGTAGTTTTCATGCAGAATCTAGTCCGTATTATTTCGGATAAATTTCTAATATTGGAAATCGGAAGTATTTTTTTAAAAATGTATATTATTTTATTTACAGTAAGGTCTGTAACACACCTAGCCCGTATTTAAAAACATAAATTTCGTATTGAAAACGTCTAAAACATGAAAATGTCTGAAACACTATCGTGATGTTACAATTACTTAAACCTAAACTCGCTTTACTAAAAAAAAAAATACCAGACTTGGAACTCAAGTTGGTTACGAGCCCGCCAGCTGGTTGATGGAGCTTCTCAGGTTGATGAGAAAAAATACTTCTATTTTCTTTTATTTATTTCAGCCACCTCGTAAAGCCGGGATCATACTGAATGTTGGGCAACGCTGCGCAAAGGGTTGGGTGGAAGAGATTGCAAGGGGCAAAAACCCCGCCCTTTAATAATAATAATATCGCCTTATTTATACTGCCCGATTGAGACTACTAAAGTCCTATTATTCCAGCAGTAAGCCCAAGACATATTATTATGTGGTAAAAATCCCAAATGGGAGGATAACTTGTCATGTCCCGGCTGGGTCTTGAACCATTGAGCTACCTTTAGGTAGAACATGAGCTTTATTCTGTTTTTTGTTCTTTTTTCTTTGTTGGTCAATCTATTTATTTTTTCTTTATATTTTCAATGTATTTTAGTGTGTATATTTTACTTTGTCTTACCTAATAAAGCATAATATAATAATGTTTTATGCTTAAAACTCGAGACAAAACGTTGCGCACCAAAATGTTGCACTCAGCGGTAAACTCGGCTCAACTTTATCATCTCATACAACAAAGGTCACACTAGAAAGTTTCCTTCGCGCGTCTGGTGCTGTTTCTCAGCACAAACACGCGCCGAACTTTTCTGGAGAGGCTCCAAACAGCTAAGTTTTTTTTTTCTTTTTTTTTTGTCCGAGACTCAGTAAAGTTTGTTCCAATGGGCCACTTGCAAATTCATTTTTTTTTTTTTTTTTTTTGTGCATGATTGATTCAGGATTCTATACTAGAAAAGTCATTTTCACCATCAGAACGACTAAAAACGAAAGCAAAAGATCTTAAAAAGCTTTTTATTATAGTTGCCGAGTAGGAAAAAAGCGGATAAGACGCGATGGCGTCTTATCCGATGTTAAAATTATTATTTATATGTACATAATGTCCTTTTGTATCTAATAAAGAATTATATAATAATAATAATAATGATGGCGGATTTCTGACTTCATAATTAATTGGATTTTTCAGTCTACAAGTTCTTATGGGGCTAAGGTATTCCCCTTACAAACAATTCTAATCAAATTAAGAATACAATTTTTTGTCGGCACGGGGGATTGATCCCGGGGGACGACACCTCATTCCGTCCCGCGAATTTTTTCTCTCAGGTAGTCGATACTCGATTCCGTCCCGAACCTCTCAGATCAATCACTGAATTCCGTCCCGTCACTTATCTTATGCACCTATGTACTATGTACATAAGTACATAGAAGGCATGGTCTTCTATGTATCTTACCTAACCCTACTATATTCTTGAGGCATGGCCTTCTATGTATTTTACCTAACCCTACTATAAACCTGAGGCATTGCCTTCTATGTATCTTACCTAACCCTACTCTATTCTTGAGGCATGGCCTTCTATGTATCTTACCTAACCCTACTCTATTCTTGAGGCATGGCCTTCTATGTATCTTACCTAACCCTACTATATTCTTGAGGCATGGCCTTCTATGTATTTTACCTAACCCTACTATAAACCTGAGGCATTGCCTTCTATGTATCTTACCTAACCCTACTCTATTCTTGAGGCATGGCCTCCTAATAGGTGAACATCGCCATTGTTCTCAGTTTATTTTACGTGATTGAAAATAAACTGATGAAAAATATTGAATTTATAATTTATGTATTTATTTATGTATATAGGACGGAACAAATGGGACGGAATCGGGTATTGAACCCTTACGATGACCGGACGGAATCAGGTGGTAAAATATTGACGGGACGGAATAAGGTGAAAAAAAGGTAAATGGGACGGAAAAGGGTGCCTCCCATCCCGGGACCTTCCATAAAATACCGACCTTGGGGTTCGGTGGAAGAGAAAGCCACAGGCTTTAACCTCGCCCCTTGGTTCACTACATATTCTATTGTGTTTTTTTTTATCATGTCCAATTTTGTTGAATGTATGTAGTTGACCAATAAAGTGTTCAATAATAATAATAAAAATTCCATCACTTTCTTTTCTATAATATAAGGAAAGTAATGGAATTATTATGGAAAGAAATTTTTTGAAAAGAAAATATGGTAAGATTTTTTTTTACTTTCCTTTGTATAAGATAAGGAAATATGAAATTGGAGCAAGTGGTCCATTGCATCGCATGAGAAAAGCAATATACCAGACGGCATATTGAACTCTACTGCAAGTCCGAAAATGCAGTTAGCCTTCTCCGTCAAGTTGGCAAGATTTCAAAAAGGAGAAGACGTATTTTTTTGTCGTTTCCAATGCAGGCCAATGCTTATTGACATTATTTTCTTCAATTTTTGCATTTTCCGTTTAAAAAAAAGTCCCTATTTTTTTGGGGATTTTTCTTGGGGACCCAAAAAAACTATACGATCATACACTGAGTGCGTGATTAGGTCAGTGGTGAAGCACTCGCTTGCCATGCGGAATGTCCCGGGTTCGAATCCCGGACCCGACAAAAATTTGTATTCAAAATTTGGTTAGTTTTTTTTTTCTTCCTTTTTTTTATTACACGCAGATTCCATTTGCCTTTCAAAAACCGTCCCTTGGACCTTCATAAATGTTATTAACACTTTCATCGCCAACTGTATTTTCGACTATTTTCATTCATAGGCCAGGCGTGATTTTGATGTGGTGATACTTCAAAGTATCACTGGCATGGGGAAGAGATTTCATGTCTACGCCAAGTGATACTTTTAAGTATCACCTTCAATTCCTGACCGACATGTTCTTGGATACTGCTAGGCCAGAGCAACACATTCCTCATGTTAAACATATAGAAAGTGTTACTCACAAGTATCACCAGCGTCTTATAGAAGACTCTGTGGGTGATACTTTGAAGTATCACCATGTTCATACTAGCGCATAATAGCGCAGAGCTAGGTGATACTTCCATGTATCACCTGGCGCTGAAAGTGTTAAGGGATTCCTTGCGGTGCGTTCGTGTTGACCCAGCACTAAAATGGGAAGTATTGTGTCACTTCTCACCCATCAGAAGAAAGTCATATTACAGGATGGGCAAGCTACAACACAGATCACAAGCGTCTAGAGTAGCTGTTGTTTCATGAGTATGAAATAAAAAGGCTGAGAAAAACTTAAAAAAAAATATATTTGTATGTACCGAGACTAGCGGGACGTGTTTTGCAAGATTAGTTATCGGTACAAAGTTTTTTGGTGATACTAACTAATAGAGCTTCTATGTTATGTATATGAAAAAGTCGGCGAATAACACAATATCAAAGGACAATACAGTCGAAACTGGATATAAGAGAACTCAGGGCACCGGATTTTTTTTCTTTTGAATTCATCCACATTTATATAGTAAAGAGGTTATTTTTCATTATAGAAAAGTAAAATTAATGTAGAAATGTTCTCTTGTATTCAGGTTTAAAAAAAAAATCCGATTCAACTGTATATTACTCAGGTTAGAGAAGAACAGTTAAAATTGAATGAGGAAAAAGTTAGTAAGGCTCATGATAGGAACAACAAGACAAGAAGTAGTGTTAGTACGAGAGAGAGAGAGAGCGAAAAGAGGGGTTCTCAAAGGAGGAGATCGCGGACCGCGGCTTAGGTACGAAAGGTTTGGGCAGATCACAATCGCAATGCAGGTCTTGAGAATTCCCATATACTTCTTTGACATTGGCATTAGAGAGATACTGTAGCAATCAAAGTGATTATCGAACTTCTTTTTGTTATTTACAATACAATTCATACATGTATGACATCATTGCTGGTAGGTGGTAGACCCATTAACAATGTACCCAAGTACACCTACACATACTAAAGTCCAATAACAAATTGTCCACAGTGAGGCTCTAACCTTCCTTAGAAAAAGATCATTACAAAAATATCTTTCCACCACAGTAAATGTGACACCAATTCCAGCATCCTACGAATGTGACGACCACATTCTACTTTAATCCCTTCACCGCAGAAAATCCCACATCAGGTGGACCAAAAAACCCACAACCTGCACCCTTCACCGCAAAAAAATCCCGCATCACACGCGACCCAAGAAACCCACAACCAGGAGGAGGTGCGTGCGGGGAGGCGGCCAAACCTTGGGGGTATCGCGTCGGGAGCTGCGCGCTGTCATGAGCGGCCCACGGGTCAAACGGGTCGTAGCTGTCGCCCGTGGAGGCGAGACGGATCGGGGCGGGCATGTGAGGAGAGGAGAAGGAGGAGGTGAAGGAGGTAGGGGGGGCGGGCGCGACCGTGGAGGGGGGCGCGATGTCGAGCAGAGATTGGAACGAGTGCGTCGTGTGGGAGTGGAAGGAGGCGTGCGTGCCGTTGGCGAAGTGGTGCGTGCCGCTAGAGAGGAGGTTCGAGGAGGAGGAGACGGGGACGGACTTGGGCCGGGGGGTGGGGAGGTGGAACGTGGAGGACGCACCGTTCATGCCGTCCTCGTGGTGGTCCAGATGGATGATGTCCTCCAGCTTCTTGGGGACGAACTCCAGCTTGGGCCGCATGGTGGCCTCGTCTCTCCTGGGGGCGAGAGCAAGGGAGTATAAGTATAAGTAGTGCTTTACAAAGTACAACTTCTCACTTTTCTAAGTACAACTTCTCACTTTTCTGTTTATACTGATTAAAATAGAGAGGTTAGTTGGTGACATGGATATTCAGAACTGTTACCTGCTGATGAGAGCAAATAAGCTCGAAACAGCTGTCCAGGTATGTTCTGATATTCATGTACATCTAGTACAACTTCTCACTTTTCTGTTTATACTGATTATACTGATTTATTTAGACTGTCAGGGCAAGACAGGTAGTCCCATTGAGGGGGATTGAGGCTATTGCCAGCAGGTGCCCCCTTTTAATCGCCAACAGGGCTGGATGAAGGGATCTTAAAAAAAAAAAAAAAAAAAAAAGGTAGTCCCATTATGCCAACAGTTTAACAAAGCACCTCTTTATTTATTTGAGTATATTTGAGTATTAGGGAGGTGTTAAAAATGTTAAATCTTTGTTTGGTATTGGTATAAGTAGGGCTGTCGGCTACGAGAAAGCTCTTTGTCACTGCGACCTTAAATAGATCTTTTGTGACAAGTCCCTGTAACTCTAAAATCTCGCCTCACATATATTTCATCCTTGCTGGGGTTTCTTGGAAATTTGGGGGGGGGGGGGGGGGGGGGAGAGGGTTTGTACATTATATTGTAATGCATTGTATTTTATTGTATTATATAGCTCCATTATACCTATATACGAGTATTGTATTGTATATTATTTAAGAAAAATATCTTTGTATATGTTATCTTGTTATTAAAAAAAAACTGTAGATACTAAAATTGTATTGTAATGTAATGTATTGTATTTAACTCACTTTTCCCTCACAGTTTCAACAGCCACCTTCAGGATCTCTAGATACTAAAATGTATTGTATTGTAATGTAATGTATTGTATTTAACTCACTTTTCCCTCAGAGTTTCGACAGCTACCTTCAGGATCTCTAGATACTAAAATGTATTGTATTGTAATGTAATGTATTGTATTTAACTCACTTTTCCCTCAGAGTTTCGACAGCTACCTTCAGGATCTCTAGATACTAAAATGTATTGTATTGTAATGTAATGTATTATATTTAACTCACTTTTCCCTCAGAGTTTCGACGGCTACCTTCAGGATCTCTAGATACTAAAACGTATTGTATTGTAATGTAATTTATTGTATTTAACTCACTTTTCCCTCAGAGTTTCGACTGCTACCTTCAGGATCTCTAGATACTACAATGTATTGTATTGTAATGTATTGTATTCTATTTAACTCACTTTTCCCTCAGAGTTTCGACAGCTACCTTCAGGATCTCTAGATACTAAAATGTATTGTATTGTAATGTAATGTATTATATTTAACTCACTTTTCCCTCAGAGTTTCGACGGCTACCTTCAGGATCTCTAGATACTAAAACGTATTGTATTGTAATGTAATTTATTGTATTTAACTCACTTTTCCCTCAGAGTTTCGACTGCTACCTTCAGGATCTCTAGATACTAAAATGTATTGTATTGTAATGTATTGTATTCTATTTAACTCACTTTTCCCTCAGAGTTTCGACGGCTACCTTCAGGATCTCTAGATACTAAAATGTATTGTATTGTATTGTAATGTATTGTATTTAACTCACTTTTCCCTCAGAGTTTCGACTGCTACCTTCAGGATCTGTAGATACTAAAATGTATTGTATTGTAATGTAATGTATTGTATTTAACTCACTTTTCCCTCAGAGTTTCGACTGCTACCTTCAGGATCTGTAGATACTAAAATGTATTGTATTGTAATGTAATGTATTGTATTTAACTCACTTTTCCCTCAGAGTTTCGACAGCCACCTTCAGGATCTCTAGATACTAAAATGTATTGTATTGTATTGTAATGTATTGTATTTAACTCACTTTTCCCTCAGAGTTTCGACAGCCACCTTGAGGATCTCTAGATACTAAAATGTATTGTATTGTAATGTAATGTATTGTATTTAACTCACTTTTCCCTCAGAGTTTCGACTGTTACCTTCAGGATCTGTAGATACTAAAATGTATTGTATTGTAATGTAATGTATTGTATTTAACTCACTTTTCCCTCAGAGTTTCGACAGCCACCTTCAGGATCTCCGTGCACTGCTGGTGGTACTCCAGGAGACCCTCACAGAACACGTACAGCTGGGACACTTGCTCCACCTGGTGGCAGTTGTGACATAAGGGTCAATTGAGGAGGGATGTGATGTAAGTTGTGACATAAGGGTCAATTGAGGAGGGATGTGATGTAAGTTGTGACATAAGGGTCAATTATACAGGGATTTTATGTAAGTTGTGACATAAGGGCCAATTGGGGAGGGATTTGATGTAAGTTGTGACATAAGGGTCAATTGGGGAGGGATTTGATGTGAGTTGTGACATAAGGGTCAATTGGGGAGGGATTTGATGTAAGTTGTGACATAAGGGTCAATTGAGGAGGGATTTGTTGTAAGTTGTGACATAAGGGTCAATTATACAGGGATTTGATGTAAGTTGTGACATACGGGTCTATTATACAGGGATTTGTTGTAAGTTGTGACATAAGGGTCAATTATACAGGGATTTGATGTAAGTTGTGACATAAGGGCCAAGTATGGAGGGATTTGATGTAAGTTGTGACATAAGGGTCAATTATGGAGGGATTTGATGTAAGTTGTGACATAAGGGTCAATTATACAGGGATTTGATGTAAGTTGTGACATAAGGGTCAATTATACAGGGATTTCATACAAGTTGTGACATAAGGGTCAATTATGTAGGGATTTGATACAAGTTGTGACATAAGGGTCAATTATAGAGGGATGTTATGTAAGTTGTGACATAAGGGTCAATTATAGAGGGATGTGATGTAAGTTGTGACATAAGGGCCAAGTATGGAGGGATTTATTGATACAAGTTGTGACTTTAAGGGTCAATTATGGAGTGATTTGATACAAGTTGTGACTTCAAGGGTCAATAATACAGAGATTTGATGACAGGGTCATTGCCAAAGGAAATAATCCCGCCCTTTAGTTAGGACATACGTATATATTTATTTATTTTTTCTCTAATTTTTCCCTCTTTTTACTTTTTTTTTAAAAAGATAATTTTAAAGATAAACGAAATGTATATAATAAAGGAATTAAAATAATGTAACAATACTAGCATAAATATACTTATAGGTTTCATTAATCAATACAAAAGGATAATAATTTTTATAAAACTAATTCTTATAACTAAGTACATAAAGTACATAAAAACTCAAATATATTTTCTCAACGACCCTACAAAATTGTAAGCGCCTTGTTTTACTTAATAAAAATAGAAATTCGTTTTCAATTTTTACCAAAACGGCCCCCATTTGGCCCCGAGTGGCCCGAAAAACTACAGGTAGAATTCTAGGGCCCCAATCAACATGTATACTAAATTTCAACAATTTTGAAGAATACAGTCGAGAGTTATCGCAGAACAGACAAACAGACAGACAAACGAAAGCCAAATCGTCCAGTATGCAAGTTAAAACAGAACCGCACTTCACAGGTAGCATTGATTGATTAACGTGATAACAAATTTATCTTGAACTTACGTAAATTAATAAACAATTAATTTCTGAACTTTTTCCCTGTGTATCGACAATGGATGTTAGGTAGACGGGACTCTTATTCTTACTCCATATGATAGCTAGCGATTGCTATTATGTAATAATACAAACTTTAAGTGATTTTTTTTTCTATTCTATTTTTCTCAATTTTTATTTTTTGTGCTAGTAGTAAAATAACTTCTACATACATAGCATATTCTTTCCTGCTGTGATTTTCCAACCGCCTAGCCAGCACAATGGCAGACGGTGGGAATAATAATAAGCGTCGTATATCGCAAGTTTCAAATACAAGCAGTACCGGTATTCCTCTCAAAAACCGATTCGATCCTTTGTTAAATAGTGCAAATAAAAGTGCAAATACAAATGAGATGGATCTCGACCCTCCCCAAGGAACGGGTAGTGCTACTCAGAGCGGCGAAATCCTGCTGAACAAAAAGAAGAAGCCCCCGCCAGTGATCGTGGAAGGAACACTGAAGGAGGGTAACACAACTCTCCAAGCTCTTAAAGGTCTACTGCAGGACAAATTTCAATTTAAATATGCGAACGGTAAGACAAGTTTCTACACTAATACCGATACAGATCACAAAAAACTCAAAGAATATTTCATTTCGAAACAATTTGAATTTCATACCTACACTTTGAGCTCAGAAAAACTGACCAAACTTATCCTGAAGGGCCTTCCCCCGTCCATCTCCACTGATGACATAAAGGAAGAGCTAACGGACTTAAATTTCAATACTATAAAAATCAACCAGATAAACCAGAAACAGGAATATCCCCTCTACTCTGTACTATTTAGTCCAGGTACTAAAACACAAGAAGTAGTCAAAATCAGGACATTGTGTTATTGCATTGTGTCGTGGGAAAAGCCCCACAAAAAAGTCAACCCCATTCAATGCTTCAAATGTCAAAAGTTCCACCACATCGCCAATAACTGTACAAGAAAGTTGAAATGCAGAAAATGCGCGGGCGACCATCACATCAAGGACTGCTTGAAAGAAGAAGAAGAATACGAATGCGCAAATTGCAACGAGAAACATCCTGCAAACTCCAAAGAGTGCGAAATCTTCATGAAAGTTGCAGAAAAACGCAGAAATGTCCTGGCTGGCTCCCGTTATCCATCTCAACCCACCAACCAGCCGTTCTCAACCCAAGGTACTCACTGGCCGCGCCTGAACCCTACAGCTCCTACAAGTACTGCGCTGAACCTGAATTCTTCTCAACAACAGTCTTGCCCCACCCCCGCCCCCGTCCAGCCCTGCACCTCTGGCGCAGGAAATATTGGCACTGATAGCATAAGCAGTATCATACAAGAACTAAAGTCTCTCTTTACAGGTTTTAATATTTTTAAAATATTAACTTTTGCCAAATCTATAATTTCTAAAATTAGAAGAGCCCCTGATGGGTTCAGTAAGTTTACTATTATTTTAGACTCAATCTGCGAATTCTTTGATGGCTGATTCAGTTGATACTCTTCGTATTGCTGCATGGAACTCGAATTCCATCAGGTACAAATTATTAGAGCTAGAATTATTTAATCAAAGAGAAAATTTTGACATTATCTGTTTAAGTGAAACCAAACTTGACAGTGATTTTAAAAATCTCAAACTTCCAGGATATTCCTGCTATCGCCAAGATAGAAACGCCCACGGAGGCGGAGTTGCTATAATGATTAGGTCAAACTTACAGCATTGTGAATTCCAGCTACCTAACATGATAAGTGTTGAAACAATTGGGGTTAAACTAAAATGTAACTCCAAAACTTTTACCATATTGTCAACTTATAAAGCACCTAGAAATAAGCTCAACTTAAATGACTTGAACGTTTTATTCCAACAAGAAAACCCTATTGTAATAGGAGACCTTAACTGTAAGAATAAAGTTTGGAACTGTATAGGTAATAATTTGGACGGAATTTCTTTGCACAAATATTGCATTAATAAATCTATTTATATTTCAGCCCCTACTGATGTAACTTTCATACCTGACTGTCCTAGGTATAATCCATCCATAATAGACATAGCTCTCCTGAAAGATTCCTCAATTTTTGACAGCATCTGCACCGCTCCAGCTCTAAGTTCAAATCACAATCCTATCATACTCACTTTAAAATTATCAGGACTTGTACGTGAACAGAAACTAAGTTTTGACTTTAAAAACACAGACTGGGAGCTCTACCGCTCTTTTATTGATACACATTTTAAGTTAGAGGACTTAAATACAAAAGAAGACATTGACAAAGCAGTTTACTCACTAACAACAGTCATACAGGACTCAATGAGGACTAACATTCCAACAAAAACGGTCTCCTACAAAAATAATATCCCAGAAAACAACTTTGTAAATTTCCTCATAACCACAAAAAATAAATATAGAAAACTCTTTCAAAAATACAGAAACTACAAATACAAGAAACTACAAAATATTACGTCAAAACTATTAAACCGTACCTTGTACCTACTAAAAAATTACTTTTTTAATAGGCAATTATCACGTATTAAGACAAGTGACAGTCTATGGAAAAAAGAAAAAGTCCATTGTCCCCCGAACTAAACTTATTCCCCCCCTCATCACCCACAGACCTTCTTCCCCCCTGACAGCCACTTCCTCTACTAACACTAATGCTAATAACAATGACTATTACGCTTTTACCCCGGAAGAAAAAGTTGAAATTTTAGCGGAAAGATTTGAAACTGTACATAGGCTAAACATGAACATGGGTACAAAATACTTTACACGTAAAGTTGAAAACAATGTTGAAAATTTTATTTCATCCCAAAGCATAGATTTCGAAGATCAAAACTGCCCTGTTACCACCTCTGAATTATTAAAAATTATAGGTAAACTTAAAACCACAAAGTCTCCAGGCATAGACTGCATCCCAACTTTGTGTATTAAAAATCTTAGTTTAACCTGCATTATACAACTTAAAAACATCATAAACCGAATTCTTGCCCTAGGACACTTCCCAACACTCTGGAAAATATCTAAAGTAATAGCCATTTTGAAGCCCGGAAAGTCCCCTCAAAAAGCCGAAAGCTACAGACCCATCAGCCTCCTATGTATCTTGAGCAAAGTGACGGAAAAAGTAATCCTTATGCGGTTCGACCTGTTCTTAGATAAAGAAAATATACTTGCACCCGAACAGTTTGGATTCCGTCGGGGGAGATCGACAGTAGGACAAATCGCGAGAATAGCAGATCATGTTATCTCAAATTTTAATTTGAAAAAAACATACAGGGTTAATTATGCTTGATATCGAAAAATGTTTCGACACCGTCTGGCACGCGGGTCTTATTCATAAATTAATTTTGAAAAAATGCCCTAAATACCTTATTTTCATTTTCCATTCCTATCTCTCAAATAGACAGCTACGCGTAAGCATTGACTCCCCTAACTCCAGTCACACCAATCTCATTCCAATAGACAGCCTAACTGACCCTGCTAGAAACACAACCCTGAACTACGGACCATGTGTACTGTCTAGGGCGAGGAAAATAGAGGGGGGCGTACCCCAAGGGAGTTTGCTCGGCCCGAAGCAGTACATATTCTACACACACGACGCACCTACAGACAAACATGTGCATAGTGCTGTCTACGCCGACGACACGGCCCTGTATTCCTCCTCCTGGCGCCCTGACACCATACTGAATAGACTTAAAAACTGCTCTAAAAAATTCTCAAAATATTTTAATAAATGGAAAATTCGTGTGAACCCAGACAAGACCGAGGCAATCTTTTTTACTCGTAGGAAACCGATACTGCCCAGAACTATACATGTTTTTGACTCAGACGTAACCTGGAGTCAGGAAGTTAAATACTTAGGCGTATACCTGGACTCCAAACTGACCTACTCTGCTCACATGAAACATATTCATAAAAAATTCTTTATCGGTTTAAATTCCCTCTACCCAGTATTTAATTACAAATCTAAATTAAGTACATCCAATAAAATTCTCTTGTATAAATCTTGCCTTCGTCCAATTATTACATACGCGGCCCCGCCTGGAATACTACTTGTAAAACAAACTACAAGACACTACAAGTACTACAGAACCGAGCCCTTCGAATAGCCCTTAAGAAAAGAAGGTACACTAAAATCACTGACCTCCACTCACTTGCTAAAACTCCCTACTTAGAAAATTATGTAAACAAACTCTCTATAAATTTCTTCAAGAAAACGAAAAAAGCTAACATTAACGTACTGAAACCATTACTTACCTATGTTGTACCTCCAAAAATTAAATACAAACGTGTGATTCACAACATGGTTGTGCAAAACAGATCTATGCTCTCCTAACCACCCCTCCCCCTAATCCTATTATCCCTTTCCCTCCTCCTCCTACCTCCTAACTCCTACCCACCCACCCCCCGTCCAACAACACCTCAGATTCCAATATTACATCTAGCTAGGTTTTTATTTATTTTTTTTCCTAAATCTACTTTGCTTCTGATTAACCTTAATAGATCTCATTGTAACCAAAGTATTTATGTCAGTCAAAGTCAATAAATATACAAGACTGGAGCTGACAATACTAGTTTTTAGAACTTACTTATGTACATTATCACACATCTATTGTCAAATAAACGAGGTACTCAGTACCTATATATTATTAAAAAAAAAAAAAAAAAAAAGAACCGCACTTAGTGACGTCGCTTCTCTCCCTTACTGTGTTCGGTTGATTACAAAAAAATCTTTTCCACCCAATAAAGGGTTGGTGGAAAAAATTGCCATAGGCAATGACCCCGCCCTTCGCCCTTCAGTTGTTTATTTTTTTTTCTTGTTCATATTATTAAATGTCAATTTTTATATTTAATTTTTACCATTATTTGTCTGCAATAATATAATAATAATAATAATGCTTTTCTTTGTGTTATTATGTCAAAATTTTAATGGGTAGCGCAGAATCATAGGACTTTACCACTTTAATTTAAAATATCTTGTATTATTTTTTTTGCCTATGATTCTGCCACTGGTCGCTGCTTCACATCAAAGCAGCTACTCATTTTTCCTCAGGAGGTATGAGTGGACCCTGAACATCCAAGTACAGAGCAGAAAAAATCCTCCCCCGCTGGGAATCGAACCCAGGTCACCATGTGTACAATGCCTAGCGACCTAACTCACTCTGCCACAGTGACTACTATATATATAATGTGTCTGTATATAATTATGTTCTACTAATAAAGAGTTTCTAAATAAATAAATAAAAAAGGCAAGTCCACACTCACATCGTTTTCGAGCAGGTTGTACATGCCCATCTGTGCCAGGTGGAGTGACTCGGCAAACTTCTCCTCCGCCGTCTTGAGCTCGTCATCTGTAATTTGAGAACCTGAGGGGGTGACCCGACCCCGCGACCGCCCGCCCGCGCCCACCCCCCCCCGCTAGGGGGAGTAGGGGGGCGGGGGGTATGGGGGGGGGGGGAGAAATAGGTGTTAGTCAACGTGTCTGATGAGTGGCAGAAGAGTGGAGCAAATGATAGGGTGAAATAAATAGAGAACACGAAAACGGTGAAATAAAATAAAATAGTAAAATAGAGTAAAACATAAAATGGTAAAATAAAGTAAATCATAAGATATTAAAATAAATAGAGAGAGATGGGAGGGCGCTACAACGAAATCAGTAGGGTCGTACAGCGCCGCACTTGAAGTAAAGATATTTTTCGGTTCCAGGTGCGGTTAGCTCGTTGAGAAGGTGTGTTTTTAGTGGGTGGAAATTCCACACCCCAAGTCAGGATGACCTGGATGTCTTTAAAAGATTTTTTCCTGCCTTCATCAAAAAAAAAAAAAAAAAAAAAAAAAAAAATGTACGGTATAGTTTAATACAGGGTGTCTCATTTTAAACGAACCAGCGCGATTACTCGGAAACAATTGATTCTACAGAAAAAATATTCTTGCCAAACCATCCTTAAAAATAAGGGGAACTGGTGGTGCCCTCAATTTTTTCTCATGGTCGCCTATTAGGTCAGATTGAGGTCAACTTTGGGGTGAAATGTTAGTACGCCTCCTCGTGGTTCACCCTGGGCAACGCATTGACATGCGGCTAAAGTACTGACAATTTTGGCGATCAGACAATCACTGCCATCAGATCTCCTGATCAAGTTTATTACATAATAATATGTCTTCTCACTTTGACATGTGTAACAAAGCCATACGCTAAATAAAATAAAAAGGTCAACTTTAGAAATTTACATGGAAACACATATTTTTTAGGACGGTAATGCACTAACCACAAAAAAATGAGTATCTTTTACTGAGATCATTTTTTTATTTAACATTTTTTCCTTTCTTACATGGAGGCTTGTTAAGATTTTTTTGGGATTTCGCGATACTGCGATCAGTAGGAAGTGATTCCTCGTTACCGAATATCACTTTTTTACAATCAAACATGTTTTTTGTTGATTTGTTTTTTTCTTGTTGTGAATGTTGCATAACATATTATAAACCAATCTGCACCGTAATATATCTTAAGGCCACAACACAAGGAAAATAATTTAAATAATAAGTTAAAATTGTTGATATTTTTGAAGTTATGAAACAAATATATCACACTAACCTAAACGAAAAGGGTACGTTCCCAAGTACATAAAATAATTAAAAGGGTAAAGTTTTAAGTAAAGGAATTACAAGGGTACGTTTTCAAGTAAAGGAAATTACAGAGGTATGTTTTCAAGTAACTAGTAAGTCTTACTTAGGTATGTTTTCAAGTAACTAGTAAGTCTTACTTTATAAGTTTTTAAAGTAACTGGGGTACGTTTTACAGTAATTTTTTTACAGGGAAAGTTTTCAAGTTTTCAAAGAACTCGAAGGGTAAGTTTTCAAGTAAATAAATTACAGGATTATGTTTTTCAAATAAACGAAGTCAGAGGGTAAGTTTTTAAGTAAAGAAACGGCAAGGGTACGTTTTACAGTAAATTAATTACAGGGATATGTTTTCTAATAAGGGATTTAAAGGGTAAGTTTTCAAGTAAAGGCATTACAAGGTTGTTTTCAAGTAAAGAACGGCTGGGGTACGTTTTTATTATTATTAAGTAAATGAATTACAGGGGTATGTCTTCAAAGAAAAGAACTCGAAGGGTAAGTTTTCAAGTAAAAGAACGGCCGGGGTACGTTTTCAAATAAATAAATTACAGGATTATGTTTTTCAAATAAAGGAAGTCAGAGGGTAAGTTTAAGTAAAAGGAACGGCCGGAGTACGTTTTCAAGTAAATTAATTACAGGGATAGGTGTTCAAGTAAGGTAACTCAAAGGGTAAGTTTTCAAGTAAAGTAATTACAAGGGTAACCTTCAAGGAAAGGAAAGGCTGGGGTACGTTTTCAACTAAATTAATTACAGGGATAGGTGCTCAAGTAAAGTAACTCAAAGGGTAAGTTTTCAAGTAAAGGAATTATAAGGGTAAGTTTTCAAGTAAAGGAATTGCAGGGGCATGTTTTCAAGTAAGGCTGTTTTGTTCATTACCGACTAGGCAAGACGAGGCTGATTTGCTCGGACTGGGAGGGAGCAGAGAGCTTAGGAGTCCTGTGAAAACAATTTTGTGTTAATACACACACTGCGTGCGTGGGCCAAAATATTCGGATTTAACCACCAAAAGGAGCAAAACTTGGAATTTTCAGTGTTTTTTCAGTGTTTTTAGTGAACCGAAGATGTGAGGGTGTGAAAAACAGGGTGAATCGGTTCTTCACTGCCGTGTGCTCAGATGGGAAGAGATTGCCATAGGAAAAAACCCCGCCCTTTAGTTAGGACGTATATGTATGTACATACTTTTTGTTTATTTTTTCCTGTTTATATAAATATTATTAATTTTGTATTTTAATTTTTACAATTATTTGTTTGTATATACTCGTATGTATGTTTTTCTAATGAAGAGTTTCATAATAATAATGATGTGACAGAAAAAACAAGTTGTGGCACAGATCTACATGATTTTTCCACATACCTTTGGCTTGTCGTCTTCGTTTGCAGTCATAATCTAGTCTTCGGCCTTGAAGCTTTTTCCTATGATGCTGCGAACATAGAAGATATCATAGTAAAATTAATGAATAGTAATAATAATATCGCATTATTTATACTGCCCGATTAGGACTATAAAGTCCCATTATCCCAGCAGTATTATGTGGTAAAAAATCCCAAATGGGAGGATAACTTGTCATGTCCCGGATGGGTTTCGAACCTACGACCTCTAGAATATCTAAATTCACAGAGTGCCGCCTTTACCATTGAGTAATAAAGAATTTCCACCGACTTCCGTGTTTTCTTTTGACCAATAATACCTCGGCCGAGGTGTGATGAACGCCATACAGAAAGAAAGAGACAGCGCGGCAGAGTGTAAGGTAACGGAAAACATAGTTCTCAATGCATTTCATGTACTTTCAGTCAGTGAAAAGTTCAACATTAGCTTAAAAAGTACAATTTTTATAGTAAAAATGTACTCAGCGTCTACAAAGAGTTGATTTGATTTTTTGTTTTGTACACTGGTAGTCAAGTGGTTAGCGCGCTAGTCTGGTAATCCAGATAGCGTAGGGATCCGTTGGTGGTTCGAATCCCACCCAGTGCATGAATTTTTCCTCATTAATTTCAGTTTGTGATCACATAATAATAAGACTCTGAGGGTTAGGTGGTAGAAAATGCTTTAAGCATTAACCTCACCTGGTTAATGTTTAATGGTACTTTCCACTAAAGAGTGTTATTATTATTATTATTGTTTTCATGGAAGTCAGAATAGTACAATGCTAATCAACACTTGCAACCGCACAAAACACGCCAGGTAATTAAAATGGACACGAGGTATTATTACATAAACTATGTATTGACAATATGAAATTTCGAAATGAGTGAAAAAAATTCAATCATAAAATAATAAGAACGTAACCCAATATTGTGGCTTTTCAATGGGCTTTAACGTCGCTTTCAACTGCATGGTCATATCACGACGGGGGTGTTTTCTTCCACTCGGTGGAAAATCACAAAACAAGTACTGAAATAAACCTCACCCGGGACTATGTAGTATCACGAGGGTTAGAATTATATTGGTCAACTATCCTAGGTTATCCTAAACAATATGATAAATAAAGATTTATTTATTGGTGTACATCAAATTTACAATTTGTTTACACAAGTCAAATAGTAGAAGGTAACCACCAGGCAGGTTAATGCTCACAGTATTTTCTACCACTCAACTCTCAGAGTCTTATTATTATGTGGTTACAAACTCAAATTAATGAAGAAAAATTCATGCACTGGATGGGATTCGAACCAACGGAACCCTGGGCTACCTGGATTACCAGACTAGCGCGTTAACCAATTGACTACCAAGTGCACAAAAAGAAAACTCAAATCAACTCTTTTCTCATCGCTGAGTACATTTCTGCAATAAAAATTGCACTTTTTGAAGTTTATGTTGTACAGTAACTGTACACCTAGACGCTGTGGGATCAAGATAATCCGACGCTGAGACAAGCATAGGTTAAAGTTTCATTATAGAGATACGGGATGAAGGGGTGGGAAGGAAATTTTCATTAACATTATTTGATGCGAAGACAAAAGAAGGATTTCTTTTGTGTGTAAGGGCTGTCTATGCATAGAGGCGAAAGGAAAGTTATCACTTTAGGTGTATTTTTCTATTAGATAATTTTTTTTTCCAGGTTCGGTATTTCCAAATATTTCCATTTAACAAAAATATCTTTACAAAAAAATTCATTGTAATAGACCGAGTATTTTCAAGCCTTTCGAGATTGAAACGTTCTATAAAATCGTATGAATCTTATAAAATAAACGACCAAAAACCAATACTTTCTATCACTGAAATTTGTTGTAACGAATTTCTCTCAATGAGACCTTTAAAACAATATGCCACAAGACATACCATTCTATTTAGGATTTTAAAGTTGGGCCATGCCCAGCCTGACTGGGGCCGTGTAGGCAAATTTTTTTTGGCTGAAAATTAATTCCCTTAAAAATAAAGGAATACGCGTTTTTGCGTTTTTTATTATTATTATTATTATATAATTCTTTATTAGATACAAAAGGACAATATGTACATATAAATAATAATTTTAACAGTGAAAAGATGAAAAAAACAATATATACAATAAAATGAAAAAGAATAGAAAATATTTGAAAACATATGTCCTAACTAAAGGGCGTTTTTTGATATTTTAAGTCGTTTTCGAGAAACCCAGGCCTGGGTGAGACTTTATGGATGCCCTGAATAGGTAATAGACAGTAATTAAGGTATAGTATAGTGTAGTAGTGCTTTATTTAGACTGTCGGCTCAGAGACAAGAAGTCCCATTACGCTAACAAAAGTATAAAACAGTAGTGTTTTTTTTTTAATTTAGACTATCGGCTCAAAGACAAGAAGTCCCATTACGCTAACAAAAGTATAAAACAGTTAAGTGTTTTTTTTTTAATTCAGACTATCGGCTCAGAGACAAGAAGTCCCATTACGCTAACAAAGGTAAAAAACAGTAGGGGTTTTTTTATTTAGACTATCGGCTCAGAGACAAGAAGTCCCATTACGCTAACAAAGGTAAAAAACAGTAGGGGTTTTTTTTATTTAGACTATCGGCTCAGAGACAAGAAGTCCCATTACGCTAACAAAGGTATAAAACAGCAGTGTTTTTTTAGAATTTAGACTGTCAGCTCGAGGCAGGGAGTCCCATTACGGCAACGGAAGTAAAGCTTAAAAACCGGAAAGACGACTTTTTCAACTTTCGAAAGCGGGCGGACCGCCACCCGCCATGGTGTACCCTTGCTTCTACTACTCCCTGAAGGGCGTGAAAATCCTCAACATTCTGGTGTACTACACCACCAAGGAGACTCTGCCGCGGTTCTACCGTCTCAAGCACATCAGTTCGTGGGTTCGATACAACGCCGGCATCTGTTTACTCAGCCTGCACGCGTACAGCACATTCTTCGTCGCCATTCAGGTATATTTATTTGTCTGTCCGTCTGTCCCGGTTCAGTGTCTGTCCCGGTAGCTCAGTGGTAAAGGCGACACTCTGTGAATCCAGAGATTCCAGAGGTCGTGGGTTCGAAACCCAGCCGGGACATAACAAGTTATCCTCCCATTTGGGATTTTTACCACATAATAATATGTCTTGGGCTTACTGCTGGAATAATGGCACTTTAATAGTCCTTATCGGACAGTAAAAATAAGGCGATACTATTATTATTTATAATTTGTGTGATAGAGCTTTAGTGACGTCATGAAGTTATATTTATTTTTATTTTTTTATAATGGTACTGTCTACACATGCTGGCATACATAGCAAGGTAACTACGCCAACATGCAATAAATGACAAAGGATGGGTACACAATACATACATATACACATTCATAATAACATTTTCGAAGATCATACTGCATACTGTGTTGAAATTTGTTATAAAAATAAACTTGGTTTTTCATCAAGTTGATTGTAGAGTTTCATTGCTAAGTTCAATGGTGACTTAGTGCTGTTTTTTGGAATTTCAAATAGAATGGTGGGGTTGGTCTGGTTGTTCTATGTGAAATTTTAAATTTGGTATGTTCTAGTATGTTCTAGTAGGTTTATAGTGAAGACACATTCTTCCGTCATTAATTAATTGGTTTTTGATATAATAAATGACCATTTTTCATCGCAACATTATTTAGCTTTACGGTCATACAAAATATATAATTATACCGTTATATATGCAGATAAGCACTGTATAGTGTATAACGTCGTCTGGTAATCCCGGTAGCATAGGGATCCGATGGTTCAAATCGCACCCCGTGCATGAACTTTTCCTCATGAATTTGAGTTTGTGACCACATCATAATAACACTCTGAGGGTTAGGTGGTAGAAAGAGCTTTGAGCATTAACCTCGCCTGGTTAATGTTTAATGGTACTTTCCACTAAAGAGTGTTATTATTATTATTATTGTTTTCATGGAAGTCAGAATAGTACAATGCTAATCAACACTTGCAACCGCACAAAACACGCCAGGTAATTAAAATGGACACGAGGTATTATTACATAAACTATGTATTGACAATATGAAATTTCGAAATGAGTGAAAAAAATTCAATCATAAAATAATAAGAACGTAACCCAATATTGTGGCTTTTCAATGGGCTTTAACGTCGCTTTCAACTGCATGGTCATATCACGACGGGGTGTGTTTTCTTCCACTCGGTGGAAAATCACAAAACAAGTACTGAAATAAACCTCACCCGGGACTATGTAGTATCACGAGGGTTAGAATTATATTGGTCAACTATCCTAGGTTATCCTAAACAATATGATAAATAAAGATTTATTTATTGGTGTACATCAAATTTACAATTTGTTTACACAAGTCAAATAGTAGAAGGTAACCACCAGGCAGGTTAATGCTCACAGTATTTTCTACCACTCAACTCTCAGAGTCTTATTATTATGTGGTTACAAACTCAAATTAATGAAGAAAAATTCATGCACTGGATGGGATTCGAACCAACGGAACCCTGGGCTACCTGGATTACCAGACTAGCGCGTTAACCAATTGACTACCAAGTGCACAAAAAGAAAACTCAAATCAACTCTTTTCTCATCGCTGAGTACATTTCTGCAATAAAAATTGCACTTTTTGAAGTTTATGTTGTACAGTAACTGTACACCTAGACGCTGTGGGATCAAGATAATCCGACGCTGAGACAAGCATAGGTTAAAGTTTCATTATAGAGATACGGGATGAAGGGGTGGGAAGGAAATTTTCATTAACATTATTTGATGCGAAGACAAAAGAAGGATTTCTTTTGTGTGTAAGGGCTGTCTATGCATAGAGGCGAAAGGAAAGTTATCACTTTAGGTGTATTTTTCTATTAGATAATTTTTTTTTCCAGGTTCGGTATTTCCAAATATTTCCATTTAACAAAAATATCTTTACAAAAAAATTCATTGTAATAGACCGAGTATTTTCAAGCCTTTCGAGATTGAAACGTTCTATAAAATCGTATGAATCTTATAAAATAAACGACCAAAAACCAATACTTTCTATCACTGAAATTTGTTGTAACGAATTTCTCTCAATGAGACCTTTAAAACAATATGCCACAAGACATACCATTCTATTTAGGATTTTAAAGTTGGGCCATGCCCAGCCTGACTGGGGCCGTGTAGGCAAATTTTTTTTGGCTGAAAATTAATTCCCTTAAAAATAAAGGAATACGCGTTTTTGCGTTTTTTATTATTATTATTATTATTATAATTCTTTATTAGATACAAAAGGACAATATGTACATATAAATAATAATTTTAACAGTGAAAAGATGAAAAAAACAATATATACAATAAAATGAAAAAGAATAGAAAATATTTGAAAACATATGTCCTAACTAAAGGGCGTTTTTTGATATTTTAAGTCGTTTTCGAGAAACCCAGGCCTGGGTGAGACTTTATGGATGCCCTGAATAGGTAATAGACAGTAATTAAGGTATAGTATAGTGTAGTAGTGCTTTATTTAGACTGTCGGCTCAGAGACAAGAAGTCCCATTACGCTAACAAAAGTATAAAACAGTAGTGTTTTTTTTTTTAATTTAGACTATCGGCTCAAAGACAAGAAGTCCCATTACGCTAACAAAAGTATAAAACAGTTAAGTGTTTTTTTTTAATTCAGACTATCGGCTCAGAGACAAGAAGTCCCATTACGCTAACAAAGGTAAAAAACAGTAGGGGTTTTTTTATTTAGACTATCGGCTCAGAGACAAGAAGTCCCATTACGCTAACAAAGGTAAAAAACAGTAGGGGTTTTTTTATTTAGACTATCGGCTCAGAGACAAGAAGTCCCATTACGCTAACAAAGGTATAAAACAGCAGTGTTTTTTTTAGAATTTAGACTGTCAGCTCGAGGCAGGGAGTCCCATTACGGCAACGGAAGTAAAGCTTAAAAACCGGAAAGACGACTTTTTCAACTTTCGAAAGCGGGCGGACCGCCACCCGCCATGGTGTACCCTTGCTTCTACTACTCCCTGAAGGGCGTGAAAATCCTCAACATTCTGGTGTACTACACCACCAAGGAGACTCTGCCGCGGTTCTACCGTCTCAAGCACATCAGTTCGTGGGTTCGATACAACGCCGGCATCTGTTTACTCAGCCTGCACGCGTACAGCACATTCTTCGTCGCCATTCAGGTATATTTATTTGTCTGTCCGTCTGTCCCGGTTCAGTGTCTGTCCCGGTAGCTCAGTGGTAAAGGCGACACTCTGTGAATCCAGAGATTCCAGAGGTCGTGGGTTCGAAACCCAGCCGGGACATAACAAGTTATCCTCCCATTTGGGATTTTTACCACATAATAATATGTCTTGGGCTTACTGCTGGAATAATGGCACTTTAATAGTCCTTATCGGACAGTAAAAATAAGGCGATACTATTATTATTTATAATTTGTGTGATAGAGCTTTAGTGACGTCATGAAGTTATATTTATTTTTATTTTTTTATAATGGTACTGTCTACACATGCTGGCATACATAGCAAGGTAACTACGCCAACATGCAATAAATGACAAAGGATGGGTACACAATACATACATATACACATTCATAATAACATTTTCGAAGATCATACTGCATACTGTGTTGAAATTTGTTATAAAAATAAACTTGGTTTTTCATCAAGTTGATTGTAGAGTTTCATTGCTAAGTTCAATGGTGACTTAGTGCTGTTTTTTGGAATTTCAAATAGAATGGTGGGGTTGGTCTGGTTGTTCTATGTGAAATTTTAAATTTGGTATGTTCTAGTATGTTCTAGTAGGTTTATAGTGAAGACACATTCTTCCGTCATTAATTAATTGGTTTTTGATATAATAAATGACCATTTTTCATCGCAACATTATTTAGCTTTACGGTCATACAAAATATATAATTATACCGTTATATATGCAGATAAGCACTGTATAGTGTATAACGTCGTCTGGTAATCCCGGTAGCATAGGGATCCGATGGTTCAAATCGCACCCCGTGCATGAACTTTTCCTCATGAATTTGAGTTTGTGACCACATCATAATAACACTCTGAGGGTTAGGTGGTAGAAAGAGCTTTGAGCATTAACCTCGCCTGGTGGTTAGCACAGGGTGGCGTCATCGTGAACGATGGTAGCCAGACAGTGGAGGAATGACTCAGCAGTTCTACCACTGTCTTTACAATGAGGCTAATGATTGACACCCGTATTTATGAATCAATGTAAGCACGTGCTCAAGAGTTAAGCACGTGCTCAGCACATGCTTACAGCAAATTGACATTTATGAATCATTATTCCTATCCAAGCACGTGCTTACGCAAGACTGCGGTAGCACAGTCTTACCGCTTTCTGAGCATATGCTCTAATGCATCAACCAATCAAAATCACTCGAATATTTTCTGCGCATCAAAAATCGGCGTGTATTTTAGTAAACAATTTTCATCTCTCAAAATTTTCAAAAATCTTGAATAAAATTTCCATTATTAATATCTATTGTGATGTTGTTAATATGTAGCAGGCATTATGTATAAAGGAAAATAAGAATGGAATATTAGAGGAGGAAACATAAATGTAGGTTATTGAGAACAAGATGAACACCCGTACCTTATATAAGTTATTGTATACCAGGGTCCGCCAAATAAAAAGAGCCACTCGAAATATGTAGAAAACATAATTAAAATTTTAAAAAAATGCTAAAACAGGTGTATCATTATATCGAGGGGGAAACCTTTTCTACTAGGTTTTGATTTTTTCTCATTACCAGGGGCGGCTCAAGGGGGGTCAACTTTGGAATCTAAAATGGAACCACCTTATTTGTAATACATTTCTGAAAAGTAGAAATAATTGATTTTTGATGCCTTTTTGATACCATTAGATTTACCAGGGGAGGTGTCCAGGGGTCATCTTTTTTTAAATTGTGTAAAAGCGATTATTCTTTTTTTAGCATAATCTGTGCTAAATAAATGCACTGGGTGTGGTTTTTTAATCGAAATTTAAGATACCCTTGAAAACAGGGCCGGAAACTAGGACTGCAAGCGGGTTTTAAAAATTTTCAGAATAATTTGAAGTAATGCGACCCTGTTTTTCTTTTAAATTGAATAACATGAATCATTGCATTTATTTAGCACAAATGATTCTTGAAAAAAAAAAAATGTTTTTACATTTAAAAAAAAAAAAGTTGACCCCTGGACTCCTCCCCTGGTAAAGCTAATGGTATAAAAAAGGCATAAAAATTAATTATTTCAAATGGAAAAACATGTTTGTAATAATTTTTACAAAAAATTAATTAATTTCTTATAAAAAGTTTATGAATAAATTCGTGAGACCTTGCTCAGCACAATCTAGGGAAAGAGCATGCTTACGTGTAAGCACGTCCTTAACTAATTGGTATTTATGAACAAATTCGATGTCATTGAAGACAAATCTTACCGAAGCATATGCTTAAGACTATGCTATTGTGCTTGTTGGCAACACTGTATTTTAGACCGGGATTATGTATAATGTTGCCATAGCAACGTCAGTTGTTTACTTAGATAATATTTTCCCTGAGTATTGAATTTTTTCCGGTTTTCTTCCTCTTATAGTTCTGTTTTCCTGATTGCTTTTCTATTTTACACATATTAACTAGGTACCTGTTTTTGTCAGAAATAAAATAGCAAGTAAAAAGTCGTACTCCACATTTGAAAAACAAGTTTTCGAGGAGTTGGTTGTGAAATTTGAGCTAAACAATAATACCATAAGGGGGAACAAGCCTGAAGCACTTGAGAGCAGAAAAAAATTATGGAACAACATTTCAACAGAATTTAATGCCATTCAAGGTGTTACACAGGTAAGTTTCATTTTCATATTTTTTCAAATCCAAACTAAACACTTTGAGCCCATGTATACCATATAAATGGTATTCACCAAACTTTTCACAGTGGACATGAGTATGTTATTAAGTTGACTAGAAACCATTACTCCCCCTAGCTGAAGCCCCAAGTTGGTTACAACAACACCATTTTTATTGTAGCTTTGTATGCCTCAACCACCTCAACATAAAACTTATCATTTTTAATGTTATATGTTATTCATCATAAATTTTGGATAAGTTTGTTACAATAATTATGTTTCAAATTGTATCTTTTCCAGAGAACAATTCCACAATTAAAGAAATTGTTCCAAAATCTCAAATCTGAGCGGAAGGAAGTACATTGTGCTCAGAGGCAAAATGCTTTTGCCACAGGAGGAGGCCCTCAAACTCCTATGCCACATCCTGAGCACGATATACTAGACGGCGACAATATTTTGGTGCTGCCCATCAAGGGGACATTCGACAGTGACCAACTTGATGGTATGTATTTTTTTATTTATTAAACTATAAAAAAGAATATTATGAACATAAAAATAAAAACAAAGTCAAATCACTTTACCATAGAAGGCAATGTAATACAGAGAGGGTATCTGAAGGCAAAGTGATCACCCTAAAACAATTATTTTTTCTCTTATTCATTACAGAGCACAGTCACCCTGATGAGTCTACCACCTTGAACAATTCAGACAAACAACTTGGTAAGTAAATAATAAGCAATGTAAAATGAAATAAAAATGTGTTAATTTATCCACATGAGCGTTAAATATTAATACGATCAAGCTCGCCGGGAGGCGAGCGCTCGTCAAGTAGCGCCAGCCAACCGGCCTATATTAACCCGAAACAGAGTTTGTATGTATTTTGTTCAATGTAACTTAAAATAATAGTTACAGATTTAACATAAAACATAGGTACCTGTTAGTAGCCAATGTGAAAAACATCTCTCTTGTCTTCTTTTCCACAGATCAGCTGGAAACATCCGAGTATAGCCCGAAGACTCTACTTGCTTCAGGTAACATTAATAATTCTTAATACCCAGTGAGGACCAAGGAGACCAATTATTTTAGTGTGCAAGTCCAAGACATAATCATTTTCGCGGTCCGGATGCGGACCGCGGTCCGCTAATTGCCGACCGAGGTTCTGAGGCATATTCTATAATAATGAATATACTCTTAAGGATTTTATTTTTCTTCATAAAAAAATTGATTTTTTAAATCACATAAGATGAAATTGAATTTACAAAACGAACTGAAAAAATGACTTTTAGGTAAAAAAAAACGTAAATATTTTTTTGTGTCGCCCATCCAATTTCTATGACTCGCTCTTTTCCCCCGCGGCTGGCGCCCCAGTTAGAATATTATAATAAAATCCTTTCTTATTGCACAAATGCACATCTACAATATAAAATCAGCCCATACATAAATCTTAAGCCACCAGAAATTACCGGTACGGAGAAAGAGAAACAGTGATAAAAAGGTAAAGTGATAAAAAGGTAAAAATGCGCGTTTTTTCATGTAAATACGCCCCTTTTCCCCGCGGATGGTTTCCCTGTGAGAATATTTCAAAATCCTTCCTTAGTGCGCACTGCTCACCTAAGTCCTAAAAGTGACCTACATACCACATTTTAGCCTCCCAGGACATACCAGTGCTGAGAAATCGAGATGAATGAGTGAGTGTCACGTCGAGTGTTACGTGAGTGAGTGAGTTTTAACTTTCGCATTTACGAGTATATATAATATATTTATGATATGTTTTTCATCCATCCTCAGGTCACCAACCTACACCAACCCCTGACCCAGTTGTTATTGACAAGCTTTCCAAGCAAGTGACTTGTAGTACAGGTAAATAAGTTCAACCTAAAAATAATAATAATTAACGATTTCCCAGCTGTGGCTCAAGATCAATGATCATTGATAATGATCACTTATTTAATATCATCACTAAACTTGAATACTAAAGATTGATGTTGCATTGAATACATCGGTTCTCGTTAGATCGCCAACGTTAAGCAACTTCCAGCAAGATTTGGACAATTAAATTTGAACACTCATAATGCTGCATTTTCCCAGCCCCACTCAGGCTGAGTGATGTTATTTACAGTAGCTGTTTTGTAACTTTCCACCAATTTGAAGGAACCCCCCCCCCCCTGCCCCCCAAAAAAACCCCCTGCTACCTATATACGTATGCTGGGTAGTAATTTAATCATATTTTATTTTATCTGTTTACAGGACCTACAAGAAAGAAGAGGAAACAGGACCTAATTGTAGACGAGTTTGATGCCAGGTCCAATAGGGTCCTGCTACAAACTCAGCAGGACTCTGAGGCCCATTCATTTTTGCTTTGGAAGTTAGAACATGAAGCAAATTGTGCAAAAGTTCAATGTGAAATTGCGGATGTCAATTTGAAATCATCAAAGATAAACAGATGTTTGAGAAGAGGAAGCAAAAGATGGAACTGGAATTTATGGAGAGAAAATTTGATATAGAGTTGGAAAAATTAAATAAATAAGAACATTTTTTTTTTTTTCTTTCTATTACCTTATGCCTTATTGGTAGTTAGAAAGTATTGTAATCGTTAATTTTTTTTTTTTTAATTGAGATTTTGATGAAATTTTGTATGTATTTGCATTTTATTGTTTTACATAAGCTCTTTATATTTATTTTTTAATTCAACTATTAGAGTTTAAGAAAATCCGAAATTTTGGACAAAAAAGTCAAAAAATAAGGACCACGACTTGAACATACAGAATTTTTTGTGGAATCTAGAATGTAGAAAAATCGGTATTCTACCATATAAATTTAAAGAAAATCGGTTCAGTCGTTTTGGAGATACAAGTAATTTTGTATAAATTCTCAAAATTGGTACGTGTTTACCTACTATGTGAAACAATCACGAGGAAGTATTGTGTTCATAATTGGCAGTGTTTTTTTTTTTTTTTTTTGACATTTTGGAATTTTTTATTGTAATAGAAAGTTGAGTGATGTTCACACCAGCTTATTTTTCTTTTTGATCCTGTTCTTGATCCTTTTATATGAACTAGTCTGTGAATTTGTTTAGACTGAATAAAATTTATACTAATGTTTATTATACATACTTAAATTTTACAATGTATTTATTTTTTTTTACAGAATTATATTTTACATAAAATATGTCCTCATAATGGTTCATTATGATTTGGAAACAGTCCTCTGTTCTGGTTTTGCAAGAAAAGGTTTTTTCTCGAAATCTGAAGGAATTGCTTTATTTGGTATTTAAAAGATTATGAGCAATAACCGGGTTCGAATCCCAGCAGTCAGATTTTTTTTTTGGTTCTGCGTATTTTGGGTGTTTGTGTCTATCTACTCGAACCTCATAAAGAAAAATGAGAAGCTGCTTTGATGCAGTTACCAGACGCTGAATTATGGACAAATAATACACAAGAATTCAAAAGAGAAGATAAATAATTAGCTCTACATTACCCACTAAAATTGTGATCTACAGGGTGACAAAAAATTATTGTATACTGTGTATACAACATGGTTTTGGCTTAATTCCTTAAATAAGTACAAATTTTAATACAAAGATTAACTGATAACAAGTAGTCTCAAGAGTGATATGTTCAAGCGGTTTCGAAATAGCCACCCCTAGCGCGGATGCACAGCTTTAAACGTTTGACAAAGTTAAGTGCGATGGGCCGCAACTCTTCTGGGGTTATTTTTTTCCACTCTTGACTCAAGACTTGTTTTAAAGACTCGTGCTCTAGCCTCAATAATGGACCAACTTTTTGTAATATAGCACTGTAATCCAAGGGGTTTGGATCCGGTGGGTACGGGGTCCATTCTTGAGATGGTATGAAGAGAGGAAAATGATTTCTGCACCAATCCTTTGCTCTGTGAGCTGGCGCAGAGTCCTGCTGGAATGTCCATTTCTCATCACCAAAGTGCTGTTGAGCCCATGGAAGTACCTTCAAGATAATTACACTGTTTTAATGTATCTGAACATAATTTGAACACCTTTTTCTCGAAGAAAAGTTCATAATTCAGCAGGGTTGATCAAACATCCGGTTGAACACAGTATCGAGTGAAGAGTCAATTATGTGTATAATTTAACGCAGATTTTGAATATTAAATAAGAAATAGGGGGTTCCATTTCAAAATCGAATGTTGATGACTGTACAGACTGTATTGTTTTGAATATAGCGTTTAAAATAACATCCTTTGAGAATCTGAAATAAAATACATATATATAATATACAATATCCTGGGGTCAAACTCCTGTTGATTCAAGGTCAAATTCTCCTACATGAAATAGTCCAACCATCAGTTTAAACCTATGCGATTTAGCTGTGGAGGTGTGCTAGAATCCTGCTCTTAATAAAGTTTATCCCAAAATAAAGAAATATATCATGAGCAGATATAAAGGGAGGGCACGTGCCCCCCCCCCCCCCCCAGATTTTTTTAGCAGGCGGTGTTTCTCAAATTTCATTATAACTAATCCCATTGAAAAGTAGTCAACGTTGCCGAGTTAGTTACCGCACTAGGCATTGCACGCACTCATCGAATGCCTAGTGCGGTAACTAGGCAGTGGATCGAATGCCTAGTTACCGCACTAGGCATTCGATCTCCAGCGGGGCAGGATTTTTTCTGCTCTGTACTTGGGTGTTCGGGGTCCACTCATATCTCGTGAGGAAAAATGAGTAGCTGCTTTGATGTTAGTAGCGCCCAGTGGCGGCATTAAAGGCAAAAATAAGATATTAAGATGTTAAAAATACAGAAAAGTCATATAATTCTGCGTAGTAACGCTTATAAAATTGTCTAGATGGCAACATTGGATAAAGAGAGAGAGAGGGAGAGAGAGAGAGAGAGAGAGAGAGAGAGAGAGAGAGAGAGAGAGGAGAGAGGAGAGAGGGGAGAGAGAGTGTGTGTGTCATTTTTTAATATTTTTATTATTTAACTAGCGGGTTACACTCGCCGCTTCGCCAGCCCATCAAACACACACAACGCACACACATCACACCATACACACACGTACACACACACGCACACACCACACATACACACAACCCACAGTACACACACACAAAATGTCATTTAGGTTTTTAAAAAACGTGAATATTTTATTCGTCACCCATCCATTTTTTATCCTTACTCATTGTAGCTTAAACTTAGGGAGATATAAACCTAACTTAGAAGAATTCTCTGATTCAAACGGTCCTATTTAGGTTTCTCGGTCAAACGGTGTGGTTTTGTATAAAGAATATCCATACACACATACACATACAGACAGCTTTCTTTTATAGATATTCTCTAGAATGAATGTTGTAGCCATGAAAAGTATTTGTGATAAGCTCTACAGATTTTTATAAAGCAGGTATTGTACCTCGATAAACATGTCATGCATTAAAAAATACTCGATCCCTCGGTCTCTAGGTTATGAGTCCCTCCCCCTCCCCCAAATTTTCTATCTTTAACCTGAATTTTTTCCTATAGGTCCTTTTGGATCAGGGAATATCTCAATAGGGTTAAGCTACACGTAGTAAGGACTTATGGATGGTGAAACAAATATACATATTTACCTTTTACGACCTACTCGAAATTTGTCGTGACGATCTACCAACTCAAAGCAAGTGTGTGTGTGTGAGAGAGAGAGAGAGAAGAAGAGAGAGAGAGAGAGAGAGAGAGAGGAGAGAGAGAGAGAGAGAGAGAGAGAGAGAGAGAGAGAGATAGAGAGAGAGGGAGAGAGAAATAGATGTGTACCTATATCAAAAATAAAATAAGTTAATTTATGGAACATAGGTACCTGTATCGTAACTGGTCATCATCAAAATTTTCCAACAAATTTCCTGGATCTCGCAGGTATCTCTTCGGTGCTCGAACCAAATGGTACTCATTTTCACGATAGTGAGCCAAAAATTGGTCGAATTCGTCCATAATGAGTTTAAAAAATAAATAAATTCAATGATTTTAATACTGGAAAAAACAAAATTTATGCAAGATTTTTGAAAAACTGGAGAAATAAAAATTGTTTACTAAAATACACGCAGTTTTTTGGTGCGCAGAAGATGTTCAAGTGATTTTGATTGGTTATTCATTTGAGCATATGCTCAGAAAGCGGTAAGACTGCCCTACCGCAGTCTTGCGTAAGCATGTCCTTACGCGTGTGCTTTGATCAGTCAAGCATGTGCTCAGATAGGAATAATTATTCATAAATGTCAATTTACTGTAAGCATGTGCTGAGACCCTGCAGGGAAAATATCTGAGTAAACAACTGACGTTGCTATGGCAACATTATACATAATTACATAGACACAAAATAAACAGCAGTATCTAATTAAAACTATTTATACCTTATTAAGGACGAATTCGACCACTTTTTGGCTCACTATCGTGAAAATCAGTGAAAAAGTTTGCTTGGATTGCTTGGATTAGTTTGAAGACGTTTCATCTTTTGACATTTTTAAATATTTGTATTGAATTTCGCCTATTTGAAAAATCCCGGTCTAAAATACAGTGTAGCCAACATAGCTCCTAAAGCATAGTCTCCCATAAGACTATGCTTCAATGACATCGGATTTATTCATAAATACCAATTAGCTAAGGACGTGCTTAGACGTAAGCACGTGCTTTCCCCAGATTGTGCTGAGCATAGTCTTACGAATTTATTCATAAATACGGGTGTGAGAAGCGCCCCCAGAACCAAGCCAATGCTGGTCTACTCCATGTTCATAGTCCCCCAGCCAGACTGCTGGTCTACTCCCTGTTCATAGTCCCCAGCCAGACTGCTGGTCTACTCCCCGTCTTTAGTCCCCCAGCTAGACTGAGTTTTTTTTTTTATTATTATTACTCAGGACCACATGGAGTTCATGATCCGCCTGGTGGAGACGATAGCTCTCTCCTACATCCTCTACGAGTTTTTCCTCATGAGGATCCACTTTGAGGACTTCCTCGGACTTGTCAACTACATGAAGACGACTTTCTCCACGGTGGACACGGAGGTGGTGAGAGCGTGCAAGCGAGAGGAAAGGACGCTGTTCTTCTCCTTCGCAACGTTCCTCTGTGGGGGTAAGTGTCTTTAGCGTCCTCTCCTTCGCAACGTTCCTTTGTGGGGGTGAGTGTTCTTTCATTTTTGTCAGGAGAAGTTGGAAAACAAATAATTGCTGGAGCGGTCAGTGGCGGAATTCCAATTAGCGGCTGGCGAACTTTGGCCCTAACCGACCTCAGTAGCTTGATCGATAATTCAGGCAAAATTATTATTTAATTTTTCAGTAGTATTTATTTATTTATCGTATGGCTTTATTACACATCTCAAAGATATAATATCTAGTAAACTTGATCAGGAAATCTGATGGCAGTGATTGTCTGATCGCCAAAATTGTCAGTACTTTAGCCGCATGTCAATGCGTTACCCAGGGTGAACCACGAGGAGGCGTACTAACATTTCAGCAATAAGCTTAGGGCGTTCCAACTTATTCCTTAACGAGCCTAATTCAGGCAACATTATTATTTAATTTTTCAGCAATTAGCTTGGGGTGTTCCGAGGTGTTCGTCCGAAGGTCTGACGAGTGGAACCACAAGCGGGCCCAGATGTACGGCTATGGGTACCCCGACCACCCTGTGCCCCTCAACGTGTACATTCCCGGCCACGCCCTGGACCTCTCGGCCCCGCCCCTTTACTATTTCTACCTCGGCCTGGTGCCCTACTACGCGCTCGAGATCACTGCGGCCGCCAGCCTCATCTTCACCGGCCTCGGTATATTCAGCATTCATATTAAAGGTATGTACCTTGTCTGGCTAGGGGACGTTAAACAGGGAGAAGACCAGTGTCTCGCTAGAGGACTATAAACAGAGAACAGACTAGCCAACCCTTACAAGAGTTACAAGCCAGGCTAGCTTGCAGTTTCCTATGGGTTTAATGGCTTATAAAGAAAAGTACAAGTCCTCATGATGGTTGATCACACATAGAAATATATGGTTCAGGACGAGCCAACTTTGAAATAAAGTTGGCTGGAGACCATCGCTCACCCCTCCAGCTGTAGCCAAGCTGGCTACAACAACAACAATGTATCCTCCCATTAGAGATTTTGACCATAGAATAATACGTATTGGGGTTACTGCTGGAATAATTGGACTCAATAGTTCTAATGGGACAGTAAAAAGAAGGTAATTTTATTATTATGTATTAGATATTACGAGTATTATAATCGTTTTTTTTTTTTTTAACAAAGCAGCTAATGTAACCAAGATGAAAAGTATTTTTCGATATTTCGGGTTTTCTTGATTTTTGCGGGAGAAGAATATGAGATGATAATACATATGACATTTAACATGTTAAGTTACAATTTTCCTCTTTTATTGCATTATAAGCTGAGTGTTTCACAGACTTTTTTATCTCATAGCCATGGAATAGCAGCAAATGTAGACGCTTGTGTCCCCAAAGCCAGACTAAGCAAAAGTTAATCGACCATTGGAAGCACAAGCAATCTAAGAGAATGTCGTAAGCATTACGACTGCCATGCGGAAGGTCCCGGGTTCGATCCCCCGTGCCGACAAAAATTTGTATTCTTAATTTGGTTACAATTGTTTGTAAGGGATACCTTCCGGTGCGCTCGTGTTGACCCAGCACCTAAATGGGAAGTATTGTGTCACTTCTCGCCCATCAGAGGGGAGGCATACTACGGGATGGGCAGGCTACAACACAGACCACAAGCGTCTACAGTAGCTCCTGTTTCATGGCTACGAAATAAAAATGGCTGTGAAACACTCATTAAAAAAAAAAAAATAGCATTAACCGAGAACAAGTTTTGTTCTAATAATTTCAATTTGTAAAAATTCCATGAATATATTCTTATGAAAATATAACTTGAATAAACTTTAATCGCAAACAAGTTGCCTTGCTTGCGATTAAAGTTTAATCATCCTGCTGTATTCATTCAAGTTATATTTTCATAAGAATATATTCATGGATTTTTTTACAAATTGAGATTATTAGAACAAAACTTGTTCTCGGTTAATGCTAATGCTTAAAAGTAGGTAAATCCGTTAACCACTGGTTACAACAACAACAACAACAACCTATGTAAAAAAAAAAAAAACGTTTCTCATCAGGTCAATATAAAATGATCCAGCGGTACGTTCACACGATCCACCGGCCAGAAACAGACGAGGCGGGCAGAGTCAAATACTTCACCAACATCGTTACCGGTGAGTACTTCACCGTGAAATCAGTGAACCCCCACCGGATCACGCTTCACACACCGCGGACATCTCTCTCTCCTGAAGAAGCAAAGGTCGCCCTGGATGACAACACAGAAACACCTGAGAGAACGCCGTCGAAAACCTTGGCGATCATGCGACACATCATGTCCTACCACGACAAGATCCCCTCGGGCGAGAAAGGTGTTTTGTTAGAAGCACGCACACCTGAGCGCCCCATTCAGACTGGTCGGAGGGAGGATTATTACAACCCGATTTACGAGGAGTACCTTCTCAAGCAGATCATCGAGTGGCAGCAACATCTTTCCAGATATCGAAAAAAAGTAAGTATTTTGTTGTGTCTGTGACTGTGAGAGTAAAGGGACTCTTTAGTCACATTCTTGCAGGATAAAATAGATTATTGTATTGTATTGTCTGAAATGTTTTTATATCACAACTTCAGAGGATAAAAATACGTCTTGGGCTTATTGCTGTCTCTTCCACGCAACCCTTTTTACAATTATTATCTGATCTGGTTGTAGGGTTTTCAGTGAAACCCTAACAATTAACACTGCGACCTAGTTAGATCTATTGTGACCAGTTGATTCTATTTGGTTTTAACGTCCTGACTGAGATAGATAGTCAGGACGGGGGTTTTACCCTCCATTCGCTGGAAATCGTACCAGCTACCCTTGTTTCTGTTGAAATTTCTTAATTTCTGTCTCACACCTCGCAGGTGGAGCGTAACATGCGCCCTCTGGTGATAGTCACCTGCTTCGTGTTCATCTCCCTGGTCGCCATCTGCTCTCAGATCGTGCTCAAGTGCCACTACAAGATCACGTACAGCTTCGTTTTCACCGCGCTCCTTCTCCACGTCAGCAAACTCGTGGAGTTCAGTGACCAGCTGGACACCCACAGCGAGGCCATCCCAGCCTCGCTCTACTTCCAGTGCGGCTGGTACACGAAGCCTCACAACTTCCGCAACATCGTGCGACTGATGATGGTTCGCAGCATGCGGAGTGAACACTACTCGTTTTTCGGCGGGCTCGTCACTTTTGATCGCCCGTTACTTCTCTCGCTCTTCAGCGACACCTATACGTTTATTAACTGGCTTATTTATTTGAATAGTCACTAGACTAAAGACCTAATTTTATGATAATAATAATAATACAATCTCTACAAACGGTCTTGTCCACAAAAACAATGAGTATAACCTGAAGAAACTCTGTATCAGGAACCCACAAGCTGTCATCAAGAAAGCACAACTTTCCGTCATCCTGTCCACCACGTCAATCATCAGGAAGGTGCTTAACGAGTGAAGATTATTCCATTGTACTGTAACCACCGATTGTAACTGTTTTTAGATTTATACATAGATACTATGTTGAACTAGTTTCCCATAGTTGTGATGTACTGAACCTTTGATAATAAAGTGATGATTAAACAATAATAATAACACTCTTTAGTGGAAGGTAACCATCAGGCGAGATTATTGCTCAAAGCATTTTCTACCACCTAACAACCTCCAGAGTCTTATTATTATGTGGTCACGATTTCAAAAATGAATGAGGAAAAATTCATGCACTGGGTGGGGGTTTGAACGAACGGATCCCTGCGCTACCTGGATTACCAGACCAGCGTCAGTGATTCAAGTTCCACTTTCTGCGTGGATTTAGTAAAGCGAGTTTCAGTAGTTGTGCTATCACGAAAGTGCGTAACACAAATAGGATAACTTACTCATAAAAATAATATGAGACTAGGATAATTGTCTCAAAAATGAAAACTGGAACGTTTTTTTAAAACTTTAGACTCACCATGACCTCTTCATAAAAATAATATGAGTCGTAATAGTCACAAAATAAAAACTGGAACTTTTTTTAAAACTTTACACTCACCATGACCTCATCATAAAAATAATATGAGTCTAAAATAATAGTCACAAAATAAAAACTAGAACTTTTTTTTAAAAGTTTAACCGACCTCAGTAGCTTCATCGATAAGGCAGCGGACTTGTAACCTGGAGGTCGGTGGTTCAAGTCCCGGTTTCAGCGTAGATCTAGTAAAGCGAGTTTAAGTAGTTGTGATATCACAAAAGTGATCAACACAAATATAATATAACTTTTTGAAAAGTTTAAACTCACCATGACCTCCTTCAGGTCCTTCATCTGCAGCGAGTGCAGAGGTTCCAGGAAGTTCTGCTTTGTGTTGTCGTCCAGAGAGTACTTGACGTCTGCCATCTGCTTCAGGGACTCGCCCATCTCCAGGAGTGCCTGGCCTGGGGGAGAATAGAATAGAATTGGAATAGAATAGAATAGAATTGGAATAGAATAGAATAGAATTGGAAAAACAAATGATTTTATTTTTTTTGCAGTTCAACAAGTAAATTTAAAGAGAAATCAAGTTTGGGATGACCCCTACAAAGGATAAAGAAAGATAAACATAAGAGGAATAAATTCAGAGAGGAGTGCAGAGAAATAGAAAGAGGGCAAAGGTGTTCTCAATTTGATATCATTTATTTTTAGCTAATTATAATCATTCTATCGAGTGTGGCGTTCTTCTTTTTTAACCACGAAGTGGTGTTTTTGGGGGATTTATATTGCCCGATTAGGATTATTATAGTCCTATTATTCCAGCAGTTAGCGCAAGACGTATTATTATGGGGTAAAAATTCCAGATGGGAGGATAACTTGCCATGTCCCGGCTGGGTTTCGAACCCGCGACCTCTGGCTTGAGAGAGTGCCGCCTTTACCACTGAGCTACCGGGACAGAGTACTTGAGAGACTCGCCTGTTGGTGGACTTTATGAACACACTGTAAATCATACTATCGTATACAAACACAGGTAAATATTATTGCTATAAATGTACCAATATGTACCATGTCCTATGGCACTATTATTTAAGTACCTGCTAATTTTTTTTATCATACTACACTAGAAATCTAATTAAAATCAAATAGCAGTTGTTTTATAGATAACAGGTGATATCGTGTTAACTGTATGACAGCACTTTGACAAGATGTATAATAATAATAACACTCCTCAGTGGAAGGTTACCACCAGACGAAGGTAATGCTCCAAGCATTTTCTACTACCTAATCTTCAGAGTCATTATCATTATGTGGTTACAAACTCAAATTATTGAGGAAAAATTCATGCACTGGGTGGGATTCGAACTAAGGGATCCCTACGCTACCTGGATTACCAGACTACCGCGTTATCCACTTGACTACCAGCGCATGGTGTTTAGTGGGTGGGTATATGTTTAGTGGGTGGAATTCCGACATTCTAGGTCAGGATGGACCTGTTTGTGTCTTTCAAAGATTTTTTTTTCCTGCCTTCCACAAAAAAAAAGTCTGTCCCGGTAGCTCAGTGGTAAAGGAGGCACTCTGTGAGTTCAGAGGTCGTGGATTCGAAACCCAGCCGGGACATGACAAGTTATCCTCCCATTGGGATTTTTACCACATACTAATATGTCTTGGGCTTACTGCTGGAATAATGGGACTTTAATAGTCCTTATCGGGCAGTATAATCTCGAAGATCTCCATAACCAAGAACACCTCGTCCAGAGACTGACACTTCTCATGAAGGGAACAGGTTTCTGGATTTAGGGTGTTAAGCATGGGATAACCACTCTCAACTAAGCCCAGTTGGGCCGTCATAGGCACAGAACTGGGAAATAGGATGAGAGATTTTCTCCCTGGTCACAATAGATCTTACTAGGTCGCAGTGTTAATTGTATGGTGTTTCAGCTGAAACCTGCAACCAGGTTTTATAATAATAATAATAATAATTATTATTATTATTATTGCACAAGACGCACTCACCGAATATGCTGTCGTCTCCGAGCTTCTTCCCGTACAGGGCCATGCACTCGCCCAGGGTGCCCTCAGGCTGGGGGTACGTGGAGGCCTTGGCCTGGCCGCTCAGCTTGAGATGCCTTCACCGCCGCCATCTGGCCGGGCGTAGGGTTGGGCTGCAATATCCTTGGTCTTCATCTGGAGCTCCTCCACCAACTCGTAGGTCACGTCTGTTTTTAAGGGGGAGACAGGAGAAGGGTTAGGTAGAAAGAATAGAATAGAAAGCAATAATCCTTGGTCTTCATCTGAAGCTCTTTCACCAACTCGTAGGTCACGTCTGTTTTCTGAGGGGGAGACAGGAGAAGGGTAGGTAAGAAAGGATAGAATAGAAAGCAGATACTCCTTGGTCTTCATCTGAGCTCCTTCACCAACTCGTAGGTCACGTCTGTTTTCTGAGGGGGAGACAGGAGAAGGGTTAGGTAAGAAAGAATAGAATAGAAAGCAGATAATCCTTGGTCTTCATCTGGAGCTCCTCCACCAACTCGTAGGTCACGTCTGTTTTCTAAGGGGGAGACAGGAGAAGAGTTTCAATTTCAATTTTATTTTACTAAAAGATACATAATATATATGTACAAACTTACATGCTACAAATTAAATTAAATTTATATAATATTTAATATTTAAAATAGGTATACTTATAGTTTGAAACAAAGAGCATTTAAATAATTTGAGGACTAGACAAGCAAAAATAAAAACTATAAAGATAAATAAAAACAAAAAACAGAAAAAGAACGAAAAGGTTATAGGAGGGAAAACACAAGTTTTCCCTCCTATAACCTATAACTAGGATGACTAGAAGGTGTGATTGAAGACTAGCTAGTTACTAAGGCCGCCTTGGAACTCGTCAAACTGGAACCAGGAGATCAGTTAGGTAAGAAAGAATAGAATAGAAAGCAGATAATCCTTGGTCTTCATCTGAAGCTCTTTCACCAACTCGTAGGGTCACGTCTGTTTTCTGAGGGGGAGACAGGAGAAGGGTCAGGTAAGAAAGGATAGAATAGAAAGCAGATACTCCTTGGTCTTCATCTGGAGCTCCTCCACCAACTCGTAGGTTACGTCTGTTTTCTGAGGGGGAGACAGGAGAAGGATTAGGTAAGAAAGAATCCCCTAAAAATACACTTCGTGTGCAAAAGACACCAAGAAAATTAGAATCCTTCAAAAATAATTACCTTAAAAACAAGTACCTAAAAAGGAATTGATATCAAATGAATGCCAAGTTCTCCTAAACTAAAAATAATTTGCCCATGGCAGAAAGGAGTCTCAAGCACAGAAATCAAACTGAGGATTGGACATGACATTTCCCATTATTCTGCTATTTACCAACGCTAAAAGTTAACAATCAAAACCTTTTCAAGTTTCAAAAATTAAAAGAAAGAATAGAATAGAAAGCAGATACTCCTTGGTCTTCATCTGGAGCTCCTCCACCAACTCGTAGGGTCACGTCTGTTTTCTGAGGGGAGACAGGAGAAAGGTTAGGTAAGAAAGAGTAGAATAGAAAGCAGATACTCCTTGGTCTTCATCTGGAGCTCCTCCACCAGCTCGTAGGGTCACGTCTGTTTTCTGAGGGGAGACAGGAGAAAGGTTAGGTAAGAAAGAGTAGAATAGAAAGCAGATACTCCTTGGTCTTCATCTGGAGCTCCTCCACCAGCTCGTAGGTCACGTCTGTTTTCTGAGGGGGAGACAGGAGAAGGGTTAGGTAAGAAAGAGTAGAATAGAAAACAGAAGGGTTAGGTAAGAAAGAATAGAATAGAAAGCAGATACTCCTTGGTCTTCATCTGGAGCTCCTCCACCAGCTCGTAGGTCACGTCTGTTTTCTGAGGGGGAGACAGGAGAAGGGTCAGGTAAGAAAGGATAGAATAGAAAGCAGATACTCCTTGGTCTTCATCTGGAGCTCCTCCACCAACTCGTAGGGTCACGTCTGTTTTCTGAGGGGGAGACAGGAGAAGGGTTAGGTAAGAAAGAATACCACTGAATTGAATGTGGATTGGGCTGACAGATGGGCTGATTTATATCTGGGTTTAAGTGAGCGTCCAGAGGGGGGTTCATTATTTGGGTTACTCTTACACTCTATAATCGATGTCCTCAATCATTAGTTACCATTAGACGCGGCCGGTGCTAAGGAGCTGCAGCACCCCAAGACAAAAAAGAAAGAGGGAGAATTTTCTCAAGACCAAGCTGGTATACAATAAAAATCGTCACACATTACTAAAATAATTAATGCATAATTACTATGATTGGCATGGGAAACATACTAAACTTTTCACGTACTGAAAGAGATACTCTATAACAGATTTAAACAAAGGCTGTGGTAAAGGGACTTCAATATAATACAACAGGTTTTCATCGAGAGTTTTGAATCCGGACCGCGACGATTTTTCCTGTGTTCATCCAAATCCCGACCTCTGTTCGTCGACCCCTGCTCTATAAATTGCATTTTAGTCCGGTTTACGTGGCAGCACCCACAATTTACCCACCGGCCACGATTGGTTATCATCAAAGTAAAAAAAAAAAGATATTGACTGAATTTATACTTTATACTTTTCTTACTATAGGTATAAGGAAAGTAAAGAGGCTGAGAAAACGTCCTTTTAAGAAAAAAAATACTTACTCTCTCCATGTCCACGAAATCTACATCCAGTTTTGTTCCTTCTGCCCCGCCCATTTTCTCTGTCATGTACTGGAACACAAGAGGGGGATACACATGTTAGTTAACAGTCAGATAGGTGTAACATATACATTGTACAACTTCTCACTTTTCTGTTTATACTGATTAAAATAGAGAGGTTAGTTGATGGCATGGATATTCAGATTATTCAGAACCATTACCAGCTGATGATAGCAAATAAGCTCGAAACAGCTGTCCAGGTATGTTCTGATATTCATGTACATCTATTATTTATTATTCAACAATTTTGATCAATCTTTATTTAATTTTTTTTTATATACAGGTACAGTCAAAAGATATAATTAATTAAATATAAACAAAGTTTGATCAAGGGTGGTGATAATGCCTATGGCATTTTCTTCCTAGTCTCTTCCATTTTCTGTTTATACTGATGTAACAGACCGAATGTCGATCCTACCCACTAAAAATGGTGACAAAATAATAATAACACTCTAATATAGTGGAAGGTGAATGTTCAAGGCATTTTCTACCACCTAACCCTCAGAGTATGTTTAGGAAAATGAAAGAAATACTCTCGAGTAATTTATAATAATTAAAAGACCGATCAATGACCGTTGTGTGGTTTATTCAGATCAAATTACAAGACCGGCAAGACCCATCACTTTACATGAGAGGCGACAATCAAAGTTACATAACTTGTATACCTACATAGATACATAATATAAGATAGATAGGTAGGTACCTTAACATGTTCCTTTTTTTTTTTTTTTTTTTTTTTTTTTTTTTTTTTTTTTTAGAAGGGTAAATAAAGACACGCCCATTGTACAAACTCAAAAACATAAAATTAAGTCCCTAATGAGGAATTACAAACAAGCTCATTATAAGACCAAATCTTTCAAAGAAAATACTAAGGTTTCCAAGTAGGATCAAGTATAGAGTCATCTAAATTAGAACAAAAAGATTCAAATGAATCCTCGTTATCAGAACTAATGATAACTGTTTCAGGAGATGCAGACAAATTGACTCTCAAAGAATCAGACAAAGTAGTCTCAGTATTAGACTGATTATCTTCAGCATCTGCTGAAATTGTTGTATCTGCTGAAATTGTTGTTTGTACATTGTCAGATTCAAAATCACAAAATAAACCTGGGTATAAAGCTGTATCATTTGATTGGGAAAATTACAATCCACATCAGACCTATTTGTAATCTTAGAATTATTGGAAGCTGGTTTACAATGATTTTTCAATTTTCTCACTCTTAAATACAATCTGTTTCTAACATATTTTTTTCCCTGTGGAGTCATAATTTCATATGCTCGAAAAGAGTTAAGCTGATCAGGTACCTTGGTAACTTTAGCAGGTAACCAGACAGTGCCTGGTTTCTTTTGAAACCACACTGGTTCATTAAGAGAAAACGGAGGTAAAGGTTTTGAACCTTTATCATAACATTTTTTAGAAACTGACATACGCTTTTCTGCATTTTGCTTATATTTACTAAAAGGTACAGGTTTAGTCTTAAGCTTAGTTTTTACAACAGGCACATTAGATCTTAAATATCTAGCATTTAATAAAGAAGATGGTGGTTCTTGACCATACTGACATGCATTTCTAAGATGAAGCATGGCTAGGTATGGATCATTACCTCCCTCCTGACATTTTATCAACGTACTTTTAACAAGTTTTACTGTTTGTTCAACCAAGCCGTTTGATTTCGGATAGTAAGGTGAAGACCACTGAAAATTAATATTCCATGATTTGTAAAAACATTTTAAATCATTAGACGTAAAAGGAGGTCCTCTGTCACTTATTAATAAAGCAGGTATACCCTGGCGTGAAAAAATACTTTTCATATGAGTAATAATACTTTCACTAGTGGAATTGATAAGTTTAGCTACTTCAAAAAATCTAGAGTAGTAATCAACAATGAGTAAATAGCTATTTTTATCAAACTCAAATAAATCACAACCCAGTTTTTCCCACGGATGGGACGGCATTTCATGCGGAATGAGAGGTTCCTTTACGTTGGAAGGTTTAAATTTTTGACATATATCACATGACTCTATGTAAGATTTTAAATCATGATTTAGACTAGGCCAGAAAATAGTATCTCGTACGTAATTCTTTGTTTTTTCAAAACCCATGTGACTTTCATGAACGTCATTCAAAATATTCTGCATTACCTTAGGTATAACAATAGAATTTTTCTTAAAAACTATGTCATTAACATAATGAAGTTCATTTCGAACTTTATAAAAAGGTTTTAGTTCGTCCGGAACAGCTTTGCAATATCTAGGCCATCCAGATCGAATGTATTGAATCACTTTTTGTAAAATTTTATCAAGTTTAGTTTTATCAACAATAATTTTTAACTTTTCATCACTGGCATTCAGTGTTCTAAACAATGTGTTAGCATGAACGGACAGATCTTCTTCTAAACTAGTATCAAATTCAATACATTTATCTGGTAATGCTGCTCTAGACAGAGTGTCGGAAATATACATTTCCTTGCCGGACTTATAAATTACATTTAAATTGTACTTTTGTAACTTCATCATCATGCGTTGTAGTCTGTTAGGAATGTCGGCTAGGGCTTTTTTAAAAATAGTTATTAGCGGTTTATGATCTGATTCGACCGTAATACGTTGCCCATAGACGTATTGATGGAATCGGAAACAACCGAACCAGATAGCGAAGAGTTCCTTCTCTATCTGAGCCCAATTCTTCTGAGTATCCGTCATCGACTTTGAAGCATACGCAATCGGTTTACCGTCTTGTAGAATACAAGCGCCCACCGCATCCTTACAAGAATCAACGGTCAACACAATTGGTTTATTAACATTATAATAACACAAAATTGGTGCGTCACAAATTAATTTTTTTAAATCATTAAATTCTTTAGCATGAATTTCTTCCCAAGACCATAAATTATGTTTCTTAAGTAGTTTTCTCAAATTACTACTTTTCTCGGACATGTTGGGTAGATAACTAGCTAAATAATTAACCATACCCAAGAATCTTTGCAGATCCTTAACGCATGTAGGCTGTGGCATTTTCTGTATCGCCTCAACCTTAGCAACTTCAGGTGACATACCTGACGAATCGAAGACTTGCCCAAGAAATTTTATTTTCTGAGTACCGACTTCACATTTACTTAAATTGAGCTTTAAATTTATAGCTCTTATTCGGATAAGTAAATTTTTTAATCTCTTGTCGTGCTCCGTTTTATTTTTACCGAAAACCAATATGTCGTCAATGTAAATAATAATACCCTCTAAACCTGACAATAGTTCCACAAGTTTTTGTTGAAACTTTTCAGGAGCGCAACATAACCCATAAGGCATTCTAAGAAACTTAAATCTACCGAATGGAGTAGAAAAAGTGCACAGGTCAGAGCTCTCTTTATCGAGGCAAATTGCCCAAAAAGCGGAACTCGCATCTAACTTTGAGAAATAAGTTGCTCCTATCAGTTCAGATCTAATATTTTCTAGAGTAGGTAATTGGTATCTAGACCTTAAAATTTCTCGATTCAAAGGTTTAGGATCAAGACAGACGCGCAAACTTTTATCTGGTTTTTCAACCAGAACCACTGAGTTAACCCACTCAGTCGGTTTTGTTACTTTCTCTATGACCTTATCTCGACACATTCTACCTAATTCTTGCTCGAATTTTTTCATTAATTTAAATGGTATTTTCCTAGGAGGATCAACATGAGGTTGTGCATTTTCTTTTAATGTGACATGACTTTCGCCTGGTAAACAACCAAGTCCACTAAAATTATCACTAAATTCAGACATTAAATTGCAATAATCACCAAATTTAAAAAAACTCGTCTTTTTTGACAGCACAAACTTTTTTAATTAATTCGAAATTTTCACTAGATCTCAGCCCCAGAATGGTAGGCTGTTCTAAATTACAAATGAAAAACCTGGTTGGTAAAGTTTTATTGTTAACTGTACAGTCTAAGATACACTGACCTACTATAGGTATCTCCGAACCTCCATAGTTGGTTAATTTTGACATGGTCTGTTTTATGCAACTTTTAGGTAATTTTAACATTTGAAAATCACGGAAACTTAAAACATTAGCCTGAGCACCTGTATCAATACACATACTAATAGGTACATCTTTATTATTGTTTAAAAATGCAAAAATATTCCATTTATCTGTAGTCTCAATTTTATTATTTACAGAGCCAATGAAATAGGTACTAGGCTGACAATGAATATTGGATTGTTCAGACTCACAGTTCTCCTGGACTGTTGATACATTGTGCTTGAACCTACACATTTTACTGTAGTGACCAATTTTTGAACATCCATAACACTTCGCTTTTGCTGCCGGACACCTGTTGTTTAAATGTGTTTGCCCACATTTTCCACATGACCTTTGTTTTGAGTGAGTCCTCTGATTGAAGTTTTTTGAATATGAACTCCTCGACTTGTTACCAATCTTCATGATATCCTGACTGGTAGGATTATCTGATTCCTTGGTCCTTGAAATCTCTATCGTCCTTGCAACATCAATGATCTCTTCGAGATTTTTCTCATCGCTTTCTTGTAAAAGTCTCTCCTTAATGTGACTATTTTCCTCTAAAAGTCCTACTATGAATACATCTTTGACAAGTGAGTCTTTTAAATCTTTGAATTCACACGTGCTTGACAGTACTTTCAAGTCCGTGACATATGATTCGATGGACTCACCAATCCGCTGCTTCCTACTGAAGAAATTGTGTCTCTCCAAACTGACTTTCTTTTTGGGAGAAAAGAATTTTTCAAACAAAAGGATAAGCTCCTCCAATTTGATTTTGGATGAGTCCACTTCTCCGAAGCTTTGGTAGATGTGAATGACCTCTGGACCCAACATATGTAGCAACAAGGCTACTTTCTTGTCATCTTTAGCTTCTGAGTGATTAAAAGCCAACAAGAAATTTCGAAACTGAAAAAGAAAAGCTTTCCAGTTTTCGTAAACCTGAGCTCCAGACAGGCCCTTGACTCGTAGGTTAGGAATGCTTGATGCACCCGACGCCATTTCCTAGCTTCAATGTTCAAGTTCTTATCGTTAAATAATTAATTATTAGTTTTCTAAAAGCTAATGAACTTTTATTCTATTAAAGTAAAATAAAATAAATTTCACTCACAAAACTTAACGAAAAGAAAAAGAAACCACTTCTGACACCATGTTTAGGAAAATGAAAGAAATACTCTCGAGTAATTTATAATAATTAAAAGACCGATCAATGACCGTTGTGTGGTTTATTCAGATCAAATTACAAGACCGGCAAGACCCATCACTTTACATGAGAGGCGACAATCAAAGTTACATAACTTGTATACCTACATAGATACATAATATAAGATAGATAGGTAGGTACCTTAACAGGGTGGTGATAATGCCTATGGCATTTTCTTCCTAGTCTCTTCCATTTTCTGTTTATACTGATGTAACAGACCGAATGTCGATCCTACCCACTAAAAATGGTGACAAAATAATAATAACACTCTAATATAGTGGAAGGTGAATGTTCAAGGCATTTTCTACCACCTAACCCTCAGAGTATTTTCATTGTGATGGTCACAAATTATAATATTGATGAGGAAAAATTTATGCACTGGGTGGGATTCGAACGAACGGATCCCTAGGCTACCTGGATTGAAAGACTAGGCTTAAAAAGATAAGTGAAACAGAAAAAGATAAAGAGCTAGATATTCGTGTTATTATGTCGCAATTTTTAGTGGGTAGCATTGACATTACGAGAATTAATGCTAATGCATCACATCTCCAACCACCCATCATATTCCAATATCAATCTCGTAAAGCCACCACTGGTCATTGCCCACTCTACAACTACCCTAATTGTCTTCACGAGGCTAGGGTTTCGAACCTGTGTCACTTGGACTGCAAGCCGAGCATAATACCGCTAGGTCAAGGTGACTTTTCATGAACTTTGGATATTAAGCGTCACATTAGCAGACAGGATTAAAGTTAATATGCTAAAGTTAAAGCCAGACACGCCCTCAAGTAGGAGTTTCAACCAATCACAGCGCACTCTAGTCCATATTGAGGGACAGTCTGAGTCTGGCCCACGGCCAGAGGGACCCACGACCTCTGGAAACTTTGGATTCACAGAGCGCCGCCTTTACCACTGAGCTACCGGGACAGACAGAGTAAAACCTAACAGCCGTATCTCGACCCTGTCATAAATGATTTGGACTATTCGATGGTAAGATAAGAAAGATATTCGACATGTCTACTCTGCTGGTTCCATGGCTAAACTCAAATAAAACGATGATTTAATTTAACACAGCGAGTTTTTAAGTATGTAAAGATAGCAAAGCAGATAGCAATAATGACTTGAGTAAATATATCTCACTCATATACAAATATACAGGGTTACAGGGCAAGTAATTATTTCTGGCTCAAACATGATGTATCACCAGTTGAATACACCGGTTTTCGTTGTCATTGAAATTAAGCAAGGTCCAGAGAGTTTAGGAATTGGATGGGTGACCTTCAAAATTCGAACACTCGTATGCTGGCTATACCCGCCCCGAGTTAATTTGAGTAGTTAATTTATTATGATTAAACTTTTTATTCGAAGAACATATTATGCACAAACAAATAATGGTAAAAATTACGATACAAAATTGACCATATAAATGTAAAGAGGGAAAAAATAAACAAAATATATACATATGTCCTAAACAAAGGGCGGGGTTATTGCCTATGGCAATTTCTTCAACCCAACTATAATCTCTTACAGCGAATGGAGGATAAAACCCCCATCGTGATATGACCATGCAGTTGAAAGTGACGCAACGTTAAGTTCGCCGGGCTTTATCGATCAAGCTATACTAAGGTCGGTTTGGAAGATCTATTATAGGTCGAGCCGTGATCGAAACGGAACTGTATGTGTGCCGTCTATGAGCGCAACAGATAAATCAATGAGAATCAAGACCACCACAAGGAACCACTCAGTGGTCGTACAGCAATGTGTAAGTGTAAACAGGAAAAAAAAAAATAATATATACACATGTTCTAACTAAAGGGCGGGGTTATTGCCTATGGCAATCTCTTTAACCCAACCCAAATCTTTTACAGCGAATGGAGGACAAAACCCTCGTCGTGATATGACCATGCAGTTGAAAGTGACGCAACGTTAAGTTCGCCCTATTTATCGATCAAGCTACTGAGGTCGGTTTGGAAGGTCTATTATAGGTCGAGCCGTGATCGAAACGGAACTGTATGTGTGCCGTCTATGAGCGCAACAGATAAATCAATGAGAATCAAGACCACCACAAGGAACCACTCAGTGGTCGTATAGGAATGTGCCAAGGAAACGCGAGGACGGACATAAAAGAACTCAAGGGACCAGAATTTCTTTCTCCAGATTTCTCTTAAAAAGAGGTAATTTTACTAAAAGATAACTCAAGGGATCAGAATTTTTCTCTTATACATCCAGATTTCTCTTGAAAAGAGGTAATTTTACTATATTCAGAGCCAACATTGACCTGGCCCTCGTTCCAAAACTAAAGGGCGGGGTTATTGCCTATGGCAATCTCTTCCACCCAACCTTTTTACTGTGGGGTAGTTTCATTTCTTTCTCTCGTGGTCATTTTCTTGGTCGTCTGACGCACTGCTCAACGTTGGACCTGTTAATAAATCGAAACACACGTGGAAATGCTGAGGAGATAAATTAGCAACTAAATACAGTGCTGTTCCTATACTTATGCATTGAACCGCCTCAGTAGCTAGATCAATAAAAGTGGCAGAATTGTAACCTGTGGAGGTCGGTGCTTCAAGTCCCAAGTTCGGCAAATATTTAGTAAAGAGGAGTTTGAGTAACGGTGATATCACGAAAGTGATTAACACAAAATGTATAATTAATTAATTATCATATACTTTTTCTACTTATTTTCACCTAATATGAATCAAATAGACTTCAGTAGCTTGATCGATAACGCGGCAGACTTGTAACCTAGAGGTCGGTGGTTCAAGTCCCAAGTTCAGCATATATTTAGTAAAACGTCCACAAATATGCGTAGAACTTGGATCCCAAATTGTTTTAATCTCGTCCTGAGCTCGAATTCTAGAGACGACTAAAATATGATACATAAAATTTGGTACCCGGAAATGCCAGCCTCACGTGTTCAGAGGAAACAGAATTTTCTCAGTGAAAGTCAGCTCCAACCGGGAATTCAACTCGGGATCTCTGGACTACAGGCAGTGGTCATAACCGTTACGCCACGGAGGCTGGCTAACGGTTTAACGGCTGATAGATAGTTTTTGAGAGAAAAAAACGCTTTCTGGAGTGGGTCCTAGAGGTCAGACCGGTTAACCGGTATCATTCAGCTTGTACCGTCAGCAATGCATGAGGATGGTGTCAAGTGGTTAAGGCGTTAGTCTGGTAATCCAGGTAGCGTAGGGATCCGTTCGTTCAAATCCCACCCAGTCCATGAACTTTTCCTCATTATTCTGAGTTTATGACCACATAATATTAAGACTCTGATGGTTAGGTGGTAGAAAATGTTTCGAGCATCAACCTCGCCTGGTGGTTACCTTCCACAGAATAGTGTTGTTATTATTATTTTTCTTCTTTAAAAAAAAAAAAAAAAAAAAAAAAAAAAAAAAAAAAAAAAACAGTAGCTTGGCCAGACGTGTGGTCTAGAGTCCCCTGTTCGCTATATTGGTCCCGCCAGACTCTCTGTCTACTTCCTGTTTACAGTCCCCTCGCTTGACTTGATACGAATCACAATAAACACATCAGTTAAATGCCAGTCACGTTCTCTCGTCACCCCGAATATGTGGAGTTGTGAACTATAAATACTAGTCTCACTTTAGTAATAATAGTAATAGTAATGGAAATAACACGCTTTAGTGGAAGGTAACAACCAGGCCTGGTTAATGTTCAAAGCGTTTTCTACCATCTCACCCTCAGAGTCTTATTATTATGTAGTCACAAACACTATAGTCATGAAAATGACACGCTTTAGTGGAAGGTAACAACCAGGCCTGGTTAATGTTCAAAGCGTTTTCTACCATCTCACCCTCAGAGTCTTATTATTATGTGGTCACAAACTCAATGACGCACTGAGTGGAATTCCGATCCCTACGCTACCTGGATTACCAGACAAGCGCGTTAACCACTTGACTACCAGTGTACTATAGTGGCTATACATATACACTATACAGGGTCGGTAATTATTATACACTAAATTACACAGGTTCCATCATGTACTTTTTATTTTTAAGGGTTATAAACTTGGTCAATACCACTGACATGTGGTAATGTTCCACTGACATGTATTGTGGTAATGTCCCAAGCATGCCGGTTGTATGCCGTGTGGAATTCCTATTGGAATTATCTGGACCAAGAATTCTTTAGCGCTCCTAGTGCCAGTGGCACGGATCAAGGTATCACCTACAGCACTCAGGATTTTATCAAGGTATCAAATGCATCTTCTAAAATTATTTTTTCTATCTTCAGATTTTAGACCGCAAGTCTTCTAAAATGGTCCACCCTGTATAATTATTTTGCTGGGGATAAGAAACATAAAAAGGGTGACATTTGCGTGACCAGTCCAGCTTTCAAAGGGCATTTTTGTAAGCGGAACCAATTAGGTATAATAGTTACACCACATGAGTGCAAACATTATGCGATAATTGCACGCGCGGCCACAACGTTAGCCCTATGGACCCTAGGGTAGCGTCGGTAGCACATAAAATAATCTAAACATGTTTTTAAATGTAAGTACTTTAAAGGGTTGGGTGGAAGAGATTGCCACAGGCAAGAACCCCGCCCTTTAAGGTAGCACATTAGCTTTATTCTTCTTTTTGATCTTGTTTCTTTGTTCAATCTAATTATTTTTTCTTTATAACTTCATTGTATTTTTTAGTTTTGTGTTACCTAATAAAGCATAATATAATAATAATAATAAGTCTAGACCTCGACCCAAGATTCAAGTAGCTAATGCTTGATAGACACGATTTTCGGTACTTCTGGCCCTGTCACACTCTACAGTGGTGACCAGAGAAATGGACCAAAATTCGGCTGGTCCTTGGGGAAACATTCTCAAATAAGGCTTGGCACGCAATGTGTTAAGAGATTTTACATCAAGTCTGTTACACCCTGTATATAGAGATATGTACTATTCAATATACACATATCCGCATATCTTCAACAAGAGCGGGACTTGAGATATCTCGTATATAATGATACACTAAGAAGGAACAATTTTAATGAGGAACAAACAATGCTCAGGAAAATGTACAATACATGAGAATCATGACAGGTAGTTGGGCATGAAACAATGCAAGACAGAAGAAAAATCAAGTAGGAAATCCATACCGACCAGCTAGCCACATTAGTCTCATCTAGCCAAAGATTTCTTTCAAATTTCATGAGAAAAGAAAAATGTAAAACACCAAAAACCTTACAGCAATTAGATAATAAAATTTCATCATCCTCTTATACCTACTTTTTTTCAGCAAGAAATAAAATGCAATTTCACTGCTTCATTGGTACAAGAATCACCTCATTCCTCTCTCTCTCTCTCTAAACTCCACGCTCCTCCATCCTCTCTCTCTCTCTAACCTCCACACTCCTACTTCCTTTCTCTCTCAAACCTCCACGCTTCTCCTTCCTCTCTCTCTAACCTCCACACTCCTACTTCCTTTCTCTCTTAAACCTCCACGCACCTCCTTCTTTCCTTTCTCTCTCTAACCTCCTCGCTCCTCCTTCCTCTCTCTCTAACCTCCTTACTCCTACTTCCTTTTTCTCTCAAACTTCCACGCTATTTCATGAAATGCTTCCAAAAAACAATGCCCCTCTTACTCCCACAATCTTCATCTCAATGTACTTTGTCGTAGCCAAGGCGTGATGCGGGGGGCTAGGGGAGTGCAAGGGATGATACACACATACCCTTGACCTAGATACAGGATTCTCAACCCCCGCCAAATTTCAGCGGTTCCCAATTTATGGGACTCAGTCTGATGGGTCGTATCCAACATTAACAAGAGTCAGATCGGTAGCCCATTCGTTGGAAACTCAGAAATATACTCGAATTAACCTCAGCCAGCGTCGATGGAGCGTTGAATGCACCGGTTCATGTAGGATCACTGAAGTTAAACAACGACCAGCGAGGAAAGACTTCGTGATGCTGGCATTCCGGCCAAACCCAGTCTGGGTGAGGTTAATTTCCGTTGGAGGTTGTGAGTCTCCTCCGAATGGAGGGTGACACCTCTTCGTTATATATGACCATGTTGAAAGCGACGTTAGCGCCCCCCCCCCCCCCCCAAATAAAATTTCCCCTTGGTTGAAATTCCCACTAGAGGGCGTGTTAAAGGACAGGGTCCACTTAGATTAAATCTAATCCTGTTTCATAATTTGGCCCTAAATGAAGTTTTGTAATAAAAAAAAACAAGAAAAAAATTTTTTTTACAAAAAAGAATTACCTATGAAGCAAGATTAGAGTTAAGATAAGCCAGACACGCCCTCAAGTCAGAGTTTCAACAAATCACAGCGCACTATAGACCAAGTTGAGGGACAGTTAGGCTTATCTTAACTTTGATCCTGTTTTATAATACGGGCCCCAAAGAGTGAGAAGTTGGGGACCACTGCTTCCAACACGAGACAACCCCAAACTATACGGAGGAGGCGCTGGATCGATACCACTTACCCCCCACTCCCCCAAACTTGTGCTCTCTCGCTCCACCAATGGGGTGGTAGGGGGGTCCCTCCCCCTCTTCCTCCCCTTTTGCTTTATCACTCCTTGGGCCCTGTTGCCGTGTTCCTAAGAAAAGGAAAATCTTTTCCGCGGAAAATTAGAAGAAATTGCTTCAGTGATAATTATTTTTTTTTTGTTACAAATTTACGGGTAACAACCCTATTGACAGAAGAATTCTCCTATAGCAAAGGAAATCTCCTATGGCATCTGTTCAAATTTATCCTTTAATAGCTGGCGCTACTTGACGAGCTTGATATCAAAAATTGGAAAAAATATCAAGATTTGTGTAGGTAACTTTACGAATAATTATTTCGTTATTACATTTATTAAATATTAAAACCGACTTTAGTAGATTGATCGATAAGGCGGTGGACTTATAATCTGGAGTTCGGTGGTTCAAGTCCCGAATGAAGAAAACATTTAGTAAAGCTGGTGTGAGTAGTTGTGATACGGCCCCCATGGGACATAGGATAAAGGGGCTCCCCCTCCATGGCCCAAGGAACCTCTCCGTATGTCCCATGTTTCTCACCCCATGACTAGGGAGAACACAGGGGGCTTCCTCCCCACCCCATAAGTGGGCGAGGAGTGTTCCCCGAGCAAACAATGCTAAATTCATTTTAAAATAATAATTTCAAACCGCCCTTCTCATGGAGTGAGAAAAGTTTGTTTGATAATACTTTATTCTGACTCGCGGATAGGAGAATGGGTAGGTAAGGGCCTAAGGGCCGTACTATGAAATAGGATTAGTAGATGAAATAGGATTAGTCAGCTGATAAAATCTAAGGGTCATTTTATCAGCTGACCGATAGGGATCTTTTTAATTGGCGTTTAACGTCGCTTTTCACTGCATGGTCATATCACGACGGAGGTGTTACCCTCCATTCGCAGGAAACTCACAAACCTGCTACCCACATTAACCACACCTAGTGTCGATGGTGCGCTGAAAGCGCCGGATCTCGTGGGATCACCGAAGTTAAGCCACGTCCAGCGAGGTAAAGATTTCGTGATACTGGCAGTCCGGCCCAACCCAGACTGGGTAAGGTTAATATGTGGTAGGAGGTTTGTGATCATCCTGCGAATGAAGGGTAACAAACCCGTCGTGATATGACCATGCAGCTGAAATTGACGTAAAGCAAATTAAAAAAATAATAATAATAACTGATCAATATAAAGGGGAGGCAGCAGTGCCATTGTTACCTTACCAACACCTTCATCTATACTCGTATGATGAAATATTTAAATAAATAATATATAAATATATTAAGTAAAATGGCCAGAACTCTTAATATTGATCACGAACTGGACGGTAAGATAAGGCGGTGGACTTGTAACCTGGAGGTCGGTGGTTCAAGTCCCGGTTTCAGCGTAGATTTAGTAAAACGAGTTTGAGTAGTTGTGATATCACGAAGGTGATTTAACACAATATGATTTTAACTTTTTTACTTTCGATATAAAATATTATCGTAAGTAAAGAGTTATCCAGCAATATCTCAAAACGCAAGGGGGTCCCAACATGTCTCGAATTGAATTCTAAATTTAATTTCATCGAGGAGGTAAACAATGGGCATATAATTTGTACATTAATGTGTCTCGTATTTGTAGAATGTAGATCAGTATAAAATGTAAAAACAGAAAAATGAGAAGTATGTTCATTCAAGTGTATCCTTCTTCTTTAACTTTACCATTTCCCAATCCTACTTTGGGTCAGAATTGTTCAACCTCATGGTTGAGGTTGTTTGGTTGTGGCACATGTTTTCAAGTCAGATATACCCTGCGTAACGCCGACGATTCTAATTATTTTTAACGTCCTGCTTTGGAAGGTGGTGTTACCCTCTATTTGCTGGGAATCGTACCAGCTACCCACATTAACTTCACCAAGCCTGGGTAGAGCCGGAAATGCCAGCCTCACGTTTTCGGAGAGAACAGAATTTTCTGTGAGAAAAACCTGCTCCAACCTGGAATTGAACTCAGGATCTCTGGACTACAGGCAGTAGGCACCACTGTTATACGTATAAGTATATTTTAGTTAGAGTGCAGTACGATACAGGTGTTGGCTTTACAAAAGTTAGTCAGCACCCAAATACATAGTATACACTATAAGTGTTGTGCCACGGAGGCTGGCTTTTCTGGAATATGAAGCACAGATGTAACAATAAAAAATAATAGTTGACTTAATGAATGATTAGCTAATGCTTCATTATCTTACCTGGTTGGCTTTGTTGAGCTGCTTCTTGAGCCCGGCGAAAGCCATCTTGTCTTCCCTGATGAGACCTGCCTCCGATCACCTGGGAACACAGTAAACAAGAAACTATTTACTTATCTAAACTAGCTCAGTAGCTTCATCGATAGGCCAGCGAACTGTTAACCTGGAGGTCGGTGGTTCAAGTCCCGGTATCAGCGTGGATTTAGTAAAGCGAGTTTGAGTAGTTGTGATATCACGAAATTGATTAACACAAATATGATATGATTTTAGGGGCAATAGCTCGAGCATCAGAGGCAAGCTTCCTCTCGGTAGTGAGCTCGAAGAATTTTTTTACCTTTGAAATATAAAAATATGATAACTTTATTTCATGTAGGTATTTGAATGTAATAAAGAAGAACAAAAGAAAAAATAATAGTTCAGTCTCCTTTATGTTCAACCCAAATCCAACATCAAACAAGCCATCAATAAAAAGATAACAAATAAAAACTCAGAAGCATACAAACAAATACTTCTTGTTTTGCCTCGCAAAAACAAATACACTGCCAATTCTGGACACAATACTAATGTCCTCATGAATGGTCTACATTGTAATAAATACACTTCACAATATTTTTTATTTATTTTAAAGATAAGTGTTTCACAGCCTTTTTTATTTCGTAGCCATGAAACAGCTAATGCCAGCAGGTGCCCCCTTTCAATCGCCCAACAGGGGTGGATGGAGGGATCTTACAAAAAATAAGAGGAGCAACTGCAGATGCTTGTGGTCAGTGTTCTAGCCTGCCCATCCCGTAGTATGCCTCCCCTTTGATGCTCAAGAAGTGACACAGTACTTCCCATTTAGATGCTAGGTCAACACGAGCCCACCGGAAGGTATCCCTTAACCCTTACAAACAACAGACAGTAATCAAATTTGGAATACATATTTTTGTAATAATTTTTTCTCAACAATCTATTATCGACAAAGTCTGAGATTTTTCACTTAGTAAGTTGCATCTCCAAAAGTTCTTAAATGGTTCTCTTCAATTTTGCATGTTAAACATCGTTTTTTCTACATTTTAGATCAAAAAATCTGTACCATCAAGTTCTAGACCTTAATTTGGCACATTTTTGTCCAAAATTCAAGATTTTCTAATATAGGTATAAGAGCTCAATCATAAATTATGCAATCAAATTACAAATTAACATACTGAATGTCCTCAAAATCGGGTGTACGGTTCACGAGACGTAAGAGTTTGAGTAAAAGTGAGTGGTCAGGCGCATGGTCTTTATCTCCACAAGTCGCTGTTGCTGTTGATAGCCAAGTTAATACATTTAAAACCGTCAATACCTCTCTAATATGATGTGTGCAATTTTTGGTTGACATCCCTTCAGTAGTTTCAGAGATATTGTGTTAATGAGAAATATGAAAAATAATGAAATCTGAGCAAAATCGGGGGGTGTTATGATATATGCCTTGCTTACCACAAATGCACAAGAACCTGACTTCTTCTTCATTAGAGTTTAACTTATTTTTTTCAACTGCATACACAACAAGGGGTTTCACCCTCCAATTAGCAGAAAACTCACAAACCAGCTACCCACATTTAACCTCACACAGCCTGGGTTGAGCCGAAATGCCAACATTAGACCTCGCTGTACGTTCGTTGCTCCACTTCGCACCGTTCTCGAGAATAGGCACAAAACTGAAGAAAGAACCGACTTTGTTCAAATTTGAAGTCACCCATCCAAGCCTAACCACGCCAGACGTTGCTTAACTTCAGTGACAGAACGAGAACTGATTCATTCAACGTGCCATTCTACTGTTTATTACTAGTCATTACCTACCAGAAGATACTGCAGAGTTTTCCTCCAACCAACGAGCGAATGTAGATATCACTGAACTGATTTTTTTTTTTTTAATTTAATTTTCTAAAAAGTCAGAACGACGTGCTCCGTTCAAAGGGCAGTTTTTCTCCGAACTAGGGCAGCCACATACGTATATAAAAAATAAAAACACTCAACACATATTCGAAATTAAGACACTTCTGCCTGTATATACGTCTACTGTTCGAAAACACTTTTCACACTCGAAAAGAAACTAACCAATAACCCAGTAAAAAGTTCTTGAAAAATCCGAGATTTTCTATCTATTTTTTTTTTTTTTTTTTTTTTTTGCAAAAAAATATTTTTTTTTTCTTCTAAAAAATAAACTGAATTTGTCGCAGAAAATTTCGCGCAGAGCTTTATGCTCTGACTCGAACTTTCGACTGAACCGTCGCTGAGAGAGAATTAGGGGGGGGGGGGGTAGTGGGTGGCAAGGGTAGAGGGCGAAAAGGCAAAAAAAAAACACCAGCCAGTGTGCCAATCGAAAATAGAGGAGAGAAGAATGCAACACGAGAGAGGGTTTGAAGGGTACATTACGAGAGAGGGTTTGCAAGGTACAACACGAGAGAGGGTTTGAAGGGTACAACACGAGAGAGGGTTTGAAGGGTACAACACGAGAGAGGGTTTGAAGGGTACAACACGAGAGAGAGTTTGAAGGGTATACCACGAGAGAGGATGTGAAGGGTACAACACGAGAGAGGGTTTGAAGGGTACAACACGAGAGAGGGTTTGAAGGGTACAACACGAGAGAGGGTGTGAAGCTGGTTTGTGAATTTTCAGAGAATGGAGGATAAAACCCCCGTCTCAAATAACAAATTATAAATAAGACGTTAAGCAAAAAAAAAAAAATACAACAACAAAAAACAGATTCGAGTATGAAGAATTCTCACCTTCCACTTGTCTCCCCTAGGTATTTCTCCCTACCACAATCTTTCCTTCTTTTTTTTCTCCGTCTCTTCCCGTGATCATTCAGTCCCAATCATCTCACCCATTTTCACTCCCATTTTTGTGTCTCCCTCTAACAATAATGTTTCCACATTATACTCACTCTTTCTAGTACTGGGTACTGTAACGTGTAACATTCACTCCCACACCTTTTCTCAGCCTGCATCATTCACTCCCACTCATCTCAACATTCTCACCCATTTCAATCCCATTTCTGTATCTCTCTCCCTCTCACTAATCTCACAATAATGTTTCAACACTACCTTCACTCATTTGTCTTCTCTTTTTTGTATTACACTCCCATTCACTCCCACGAATTTGTCACCCTACATCATGCACTCCCACAGAATTTTCTTCTTTAACTCTCCTCCCTTATCTCACCCATTTTCACTCTCATTTCTGTATCCCTCCCCCCTCTCACTGATCTCACATTAATGTTTCAACATTACCTTCACTCATTTGTCTCCTCTCTCTAGTACTACACTCCCATTCACTCCCACGAATGTCTCACCCCACATCTTGCACTCCCACAGTATTTACCTAACTCTCCTCCCTCATCCTCACTCGCACTCTGCTTCTCACCCAGAATTCTTCACTCCCACTCACTCCTTTCCCTAAATCAAATACAATCCTTATCTCCATTTTCATTCAAGAGCTAGCTTGGATCTTTATTAAAGTATTTCATTCAAGAGCTAGCTTGGAACTGGTATTAAAGTATATAAAGTCGGTGTTCTTTATGAACTAACTAGCTGAAATCCTGCACTTTCTCGCCGTTGAAGTCCCGTGCTGCCAACTTGGACGTTCTGTGCTAGAGCCGTTTCGGAGTTCACCGACCTCAGTAGCTTGATCGATAAGGCAGCGGACTGTTAACCTGGAAGTCGGTGGTTCAAGTCCCGCTTTCACCGTAGATGAAGTAAAGCGAGTTCGAGTAGTTGTGATATTACAACTACTCGAAAGGTAGCTCAGTGGTCAAGGCGTCTGACTGCTAATCCAGAGATCGTGGGTTGAAGCCAGCCAGGACATGACAAGTTACACTCCCATTAGGTATTCTGACCACATAATAAGATGTCTTGGGCTAACTGCTAGAAAAATGGGACTTATTAGTCCTAGTTAAGCAGTACAAATAAGGCGGTATTATTATTATTATTATCATAAAATCGGGCTTTCATTTAAAAAGTTCATTAATCCTGGGTTGCAGATAGATACAAGGAAAACAAGAACTTATAGTCTGCATGCTTTGTTTGCTTTTGAACTTTTTGAACAGACACAAACTAATTTCAAATACCAATAACAGAAAAAGAAAATAATAGGTTTTCAACTTATCGCAACAGGCTTTTTGTAGGGAAATGTAGACAGACTTTAGTAAGGAAAATGTAGGAAAATTGATATTCTACTGAAGAAAACAAATATGAAGAAAATTGGTTGAGAATATTGGAAGAATACTTAGAACCTACATATATATATGTAGGAGGCTGCCCGGGGTAATAATGTGCCAAACGTAAATCTTTCTCAATAACTCAATTTCAAGTTCTCATAGATTTAGCATTATAGTGGCTGAGTTTTGTATCAAAAATAGCAGGAGAAATGAAATTGAGGCTAAATTTCGGGTCTCAGAATTGCCCCGAGATTTGGTCAATTATGAGACAGTCTGGGTTAATTGTAAGACACCCATATTCATGAAAATAATAACACTCATTAGTGGAAGGTAACCACCAGGCGAGGTTAATGCTCAAAGCATTTTCTACCACCTAACCCTCAGAGTCTTTATTATTATGTGGATATACATGCAAATCGAATTCATGCACTGGGTGGGATTCGAACCAACGAATCCCTACGCTATCTGGATTGCTAGACTAGGGCCTTAACCACTTGACTAATATTGTGAATTCCACCCCTGAAGTCATAATGTGATATTGTCAAGAGTTTGTTGCCAAGCCAAGTGTGTTTTTAGAAATAATAATAACACTATTCTGTGGAAGATACCACCAGGCGAGGTTAATGCTCAAAGCATTTTCTAACATGTACCCCTCAGAGTCTTATTAATATGTGGTCACAAACTCAAATTAATGAGGAAAAATTTATGCACTGGGTGAGATTCGAACCAACGGATTCCTACGCTACCTGGATTACCAGACTAGCGCGTTAACTACTTGACTACCAGTGCACGGTAACTACCTGGATTAACAGACTTTTTACAAATTGACGGGTATATTTTTAAATTTACCAAAGGCATCGTCGTATGGTGGATACAGCCATGCCTTTCTGAATTTTTTACAAACATTATATAACTCCTCACTCAACGCTATCACAAAAATAATAACACTGTTTAGTGGAAGGTAACCACCAGCAGACGAGGCCGGCGAGGAAGTGCTTTGAAGGTGCTGCCACATAAAACCCGACTAAAATGGGATTTTAAAGTAGCTCTTTCAGTATCTGAAGAGTTTGAGTTTGTTTACCATGTCAATCATATTAATTATGCATTCATTATTCCAGAAATGTGTGATCATTTTTATTGCGTACGAGCAGGGACTTGAGAAAATCCTCTCTTTTTCTTTTGCATCTGGGGGTGCTAGAGTTCCGCAGCTCCTTAGTACCAGGCAAGATTAATGCTCAAAACATGTTCTACCACCTAACCCTGAGAGTCTTTACTGTGTAAATTGTGTGGTCACAAACTCGAATTAATGACGAAAAAATTGGGTGGAGTTTCGAACCAACACGGATCCCTACGCTGCCTGGATTACCAGACTAGCGCCATAACCACTTGACTACCAATGCACAATAAACTCTCCTGATAGAAATCCCCTACCCGTCTCACAACCTTCGGCCATTTGTGATATTATCCAGTATTAGAAAGCTTTTAGCGGAAAAATATTTTTTTTATCAAGTATTTTTTTATGGTAGGATTCTCACTGGAGTGAGCTCTTCCACCCAGCTTTACATCTATTTTATACATTGAACATTAATGACAGAGAACTGTACTCCACGTGTAGCAGTGTTGCGAGTATAGGCATTGACGCTAATAGACGGTAGCGGGCTATAGCACTTTTCCGTAATGCTAGCAAACCCTTCTAATCCTTAGTCTGACGTTATAATTATTATTAAACTCTGTATTAACAGGACACAATGGACACATGTACAAACAAATAAGGGGGAAAATAGTTGTCACTTGGCCTAGCGGTATTATGCTCGGCTTGCACTCCAGGTGACCCGGGTTCGAACGGTGGTGTTACCCTCCATTCGCAGGAACCTTACAAGGCTGCTACAGATATTAACCTCACCCAGCCTGGGTTGGGTCGAAATGCCAGCATCACTGGATGTTGCTTAACTTCGGTGATCCTAGAGAACCGGTGCATTCAACGCGCCATCGACGCTGATATTTCCAGGTTTCTCTTACTTATAGACTATATGTAGAGAGACGTAAATTTACCACCTATAACGACCTCTATATTAGAACATTAAGAGTAAAAGTGGACCAGCCTCCAAGGTGTAACGGTTGTGACTACTGCCCGTAGCCCAGAGATACTGAGTTTGATTCCCGGAAAATTCTTTTACCTCCGAACACGTGAGTCATTTTTGGCCCTATCCATACTGAGTAGGTTGATGTGGATAGCTGGTAGCAGGTACGATTCCCAGCAAAGGGAGGGTAAAAACCTACTAGCCAGCGTCGATGGCACGTTGGGTACTACAGTTCTCATTCGGTCACTCAATTTAAGCAACGTCCAGCAAGGTGAGGACATAGATTGGTGGCCATTCAAATTTGAGGGAGACAGTAAGAAAGAGAGAGGGAGAGAGAGAGAGAGAGAGAGAGAGAGAGAGAGAGAAAGAGAGAGGGATAGTTAGAGAGAGAGAGAGAGACAGAGAGGAGGGTATGGGAGAGAGAGGAAAATGTGAGGGAGTTTTCGCAGTCTTTCCGTTGGGAATGGGACAGAAGACGATTAGGGATTTGGGAGGGATATTCCGTCCTAACGCGTGGGTTGTGCTTTAGTCAATAATGGAGGTGGGGAGAAGGAGGGAGGAGAGGGGGAGACTCTTAGGGTGGATAGATAGACAAAATTGAGATCTTAAGTCATGACTTAGCATTAGTTTTCTCCATCAAAACAATACGCAAAATCTAGCCTAAGCTTTACAGATGTATTACAAAACTGCATTTATTTAAAAATCTGGTATGCCAGCGTCGATGGCATGTTGAATACACCGGTTCCCTTCAGAACACCGAAGTTAAGCGACATCCAGCGAGGTTAAGACTTGGATGGGTGACCATTCAAATTCTAATTCTCGTGACGCTGGCTTTTCCCGGCCCCACTCAGGCTGGGTGAGGTCAATGTGAGTAGCAGGTTTGTGAGTTTCCTGCGAATGGAGGGTAAAACCCCCGTCGTGATATGACCATGGCAGTTGAAAGCGACGTTAAACCCCACTTAAATAAAAAAAAAAAAAAAAATCTGGTGTGACACCACACGACGTTCCTTATCACTCGAAATTCCACCACTGGTGACTCAACGGCAACATTTAGCTAAAAATCTATGGCAAATTCGTAATCAGCACCTCAAAATCATTGGATTTGACATGTCACAACCCCCATCTAGGGTGAAAAAAAAAAAAAAAAAAAAAAAATAGTCCAAGCCCACAGGGTAAAGAGACCGACACACGGACCAAAGGCTGAATCTTTGGATTTAGGCTCTGAGGACGCTAAAACGTGTTTTTTCAATGAAAACTGACTATCGATAATTTTGCCTGATTCCATTACTTTCCTTTCTACCCATAGGATAAGGAAAGTAAAAACCATGTGCTGAAGGAACAAAAGATATTCTATGGTTTTTCAAAGAATCTTGTTAATAAGGGAATTTTCTTCGTCATTCTCCCTTATCTTTCTTTATATACACAACAGAATACTATCCTTCCTCTCTCTCTTTCTCTCTCTCTCTCTCACTCTCTCTCACTTACTCTCTCTCTCTCTCTCTCACTCGCTCTCTCTCTCTCACTCTCTCTCTCTCTCTCTCTCTCACTCTCTCTCTCTCTCTCTCACTCTCTCTCTCTCACTCTCACTCTCACTCTCTCTCTCTCTCTCTCTTTCTCACTCTCTCTCTTTCTCACTATCTCTCTTTCTCCCCTCTTCATTCATTATCTTCCCTCTTTCTCTCTCTCTTCTGATTATTTTACTTTCTTACCTCTCTCCTCCTCTCTCTCCTTTTCTCTCTCTCTCTCTCTCTCTTCTCTCTCTCTCTCTCTCTCTCTCTCTCTCTCTCTCTCTCTCTCTCTCTCTCTCCTCTCTCTCTCTCTCTCTCCCTCATTATTTACTTTCTTCCCCTACCTCCTCTTTTTCTCTTTCTCTCTGCTCCCTTACTCCCTCTTCATATAAGTCCTTCTTATTTTTACATTTCATATTGGCATTATAATAAGCGGTAAGCTTCTGAGGAAAAACTGTCTCCTTCTCTCGTTGTTGATTGTTCAATCCTACTTGTTTGATATCTTGTATTCCATGGTATTTTTATACCAAAATTACTTATCTGTGATGGTTAATAATTTGTACCAACAGTCAAATTATAAAGGAAAAGCAAAAATAAGATAAGCCCGACTGTCTGTCATTTTGAACTTGAGGGCGCTGCGATTAGTTGAAACTCCGACTCAAGGGCAGGTCTCATTTATCTTAATCTTATTTTTTAATTCGACCCTGAGGAACTTCTTCTTCTTTTACTCTGTCTTATCCCGCTTAAGCAGGGTCGACGTTGTTCAACCTCATGGTTGAGGTTAGTTGGATTTGACCCTAAAGAACTACTTTTTTCTTTCTATTACACATAAGGTATAGAAAGTATTGTTTTTGGTTATTTTTTCAATGCGATATGCCTGTCCTTTGTGCCGGTTAGAACTACTTTACTTTTCTTAGGCATTAGGTACATTTATACCATACATTATTTATTCTGACACTGATTGAAACATCCAAATTACAGGGTAGATAGATAATTTGAGCTGGATACTCTGGATAGTCTTAGGATATTCATCATTTTCTCAGTTACCTATTGTGATATTTTTATGGGAAGGAGAATTAGGGGGATTAATTCTTACCAAGGTTTCACTATTTTTTATACATGAAAAAAACGTTTAAGAAAAAATTAAATAAGCCATTTTTACCATGGTAATGAGATTTCTGCTTTTTAAATTATAATATAGTGTGTCTAAAAAAATTTTGTCCTTTGCCAATACTTTTTGAATGGATGGGAACTTTTCAATCCATTATCAATGTGCTGGTGATTCACAATCCTGTGTCATTTTTCTTTTAAGTGTCCATTTCATGATAATTGTTTTATTAAATATTGTCAAACCTAGATATAAAAGAACTCAAGGGATCATTATGAATGAATTAATTAATGTTAATGAATTTTATATTTTTATAGCTAACACCCAGTTTTATATGGTTAAACTCAACACTTTGTTGCTATTATGACTTATGTTATTTGACAAAGTATGTATGTACGAATTTCTTTGTGGTGAAGCACAAGGCCTCTTCACAATTTTTGTGGGTAGCGCAGCATTACTAAGAGCCTCCTTTACATTTCGAATTATTCTATTACATTAATTTCTTTTTACTCTGGTAATGCCGCCACTGGTCGTTACTCATACAAGTAACTACTCATTTTTCCTCACGAGGTATGAGTGGACCCCGAACATCCAAGTACAGAGCAGAAAAAATCCTCCCCCGCTGGGAATCGAACCCAGGTCACCATGTGTGCAATGCCTAGCGCGCTAACTCGCTCTGCCACAGTGACTACTGTATTTGACAAAATACCTACAAAGAGTACCATTGGTTGAGTGGAAGAACTAACAGTATGAGAATTCTGCCATCAAAGCCTAAAAAGACTTTTAAGTTTGAGATGTACAGTATATTCCATTATGGGGAGCTTTAAATAGTGAAGAGGGGGGGGGGCAATACTTTAAAAGAAGGAAGTAATTGAGGTTACCTTTCAGTAATAGAAAATTATGATATGGAAAACATATAAAAGAAATATTTCAATACAAGTAAGAAAGAGGCCAGGGGCAGAAGAGGAAATAATAATATTTACCATTCATTAGTTTTCTTTAACTTTTTCATTGAGCTATTTCTATTTATTTTTTTCCCTTCAGAAAAAATTCTATACAGTATTAATAAGGAGCAAAATTGATAATTCTGTGAATATTCTTGACTTGAATAATTCTTATCAATGACCCTTTTGAGGTTTCAACTTGTACTTGCATTTGCATTGGTTGTTAACAAGAATGTCATGGACTTAATTTAATTTAAAAAATATTTTATAAATATTTTTTATTGTGTAAAAAGTCCTAGGTGCAACATTAAAAAATTGACCGAAAAAAATCATAAATGTGAGTTTTACCAAGTAGGTCAGTAGTGGTCTAGGCATTGGTTTGGAAATATGGAATTTTAGGCTTGAAAACCAGCTGGGGCATGTTAATGTATCCTCTTATTTGGGATTTTCATAACATAATAATAAGCATCTTGGTTTCACTGCTGGAACAATGGGGCTTCACAGATTCAGATTCTTGGGTTAACCCCATTATTTTATTTAAAACAAAACTAAAGACTAAATGATATTTTGACTAATTAATTATTACAGCCATAAAAGAGCAAAGTACCAAGGATATTGAGAGTTAGGTAGATTTTATTTATAAATGTGAGTTTTAATTACAATATAGAATAATTTTAAATTGGCATGCAGAATAATTTTCATAAAATCCTCAGGCTTAACTCTTAAGTCAAAGTAATAATCCTTAATTAAAATTTTAGTTCAATCCTAGAAATGTTGGTATGATAACAAAAATATGTAAAATTTGATTTTTCACACAGTACCTAACTCACTATGTAACTACATAGTCCAAGATTATATTAAAGTAATTACATCTACACACATTGAGGATCTTCAAAGTGTAATTTTCAAGAATAATCAAGGTTGTTAGTGACTGTAGGTCAGTAGGTAGGTATTTACTTAAATACATAAGACTTGTAAAATCTACACACTAGAGCTATGGGAAACTCTTGAAAATTTCTTGTAATTATCAAGGCAATGGGGCAAACCTCTATAATAGAGCAAGAAAACAGTGAGATCTTCTAGGTATTAATAAGGTAGAGATACTGATGGAAAAAATCCCAACTACTTATAAAGTACCTTCGTACTTCTACAATGTGGAATAGTGGATTCTCTGGACTGAAATAAATGGCTAGCCCATTTATAGAGATAAAATTTTATCAGATGTACAGTGAAGAGTCTGTATTGCATGTAGTTTGCAACTTGTATAATATGTAGATTTCATTTTTTTTTTTTTTTTTTTTTTCAATTTTTATAAACTTTCAAATATTAATATTCCTACCTCATCTTCACATTCAACACCCCCCACTTTCTCACTCATCCCCCTCATTCTTATTGATACAGCTCTGATTATTGAGTTGTTTTATAGTATTGCATGTGGTTAGTTTCCGACATTGCCAGAAATACAGGAATATTGTAGGTATGGTTGGAAATATGAAAACATGGTCATTATCAAAAAAATCGAAATACCTATATTTTTTATGTGCAGTGAATTTTATTTTAAGTAGTCACCAAAACCAAATGGCAAGGGAGTAGCACACTGGCTGGCTAGATTTCACTGGAGTCCACCCGAGTCCTCACTGTAGGGATACCTGGGTCATTGGTCCTTGAACTGATTTTGTTATGTAGACGTTTGTTTGATGCACCTGTGCATGCACATTCAGATGTCTCTTTTGACAATAATTGTCAAGGTCAATTTTTCCCTATAGCAAGCTTGGGAACACCCTACAGTGAACCCAATATGGCTAAAAAAAAAAAAATGTCTGCCTACCAGCCCTAGTCTTGCTTCCAATATTTTTTTTACTTTCCTTATCCTATAATAAAGAAAGTATTGTATTTGTCAAAAATTTGACCTATCCAGTTTTTCACATTTCTGGACGAATCATAGCCTCAGGATATTAAGGAAGTGGTTTTCAGCCATTGGTTCGTGAGTTTGTCTGTGTGTCAACAGGATATTTCAAAAACGGTACAAGCCTGAGCCTTGAAATTATTCTGATCATTTTTTTGATATCTTAAACATTTATTTGGACCTTGGCTCCTATTTACCAGTAGTTTGGGGGGGACCCTCCCTCTTTGACTAACTTTTTTATTACTCATCCTAGATGGGAATTTTGACATATCAAATTTTATGATTTTAAAGTGCTGATTACGAATTTGCCATTGATTTGTAGCTATCTGTTACCGTTGAGTCACCAGTGGCAGAATTTGACTACTTTTTTGCGATAAGGAAAGTTGTGTGATGTTTATACCAGATTTTTTTTAATCAGACATTGGAAGTAGGTATCTCTTGAGTTTGCTTAGACCAACCTCAGTAGCTTGATTGATAAGGCAGTGGACTTGTAACCTGGAGGTTTGTGGTTCAAGTCCCGGTTTTGACGTAGATTCAGTACATAGAGTTTGAGTAGTTATGATATCACGTAAGTGATTAAAACAAATATTGTGTTTTTTACCTTCATAGGTTGAGGGGTGTAAAATAATCAAGATATTTCAGCAGAAAGTAGGAGGCTTGAATTCTATAATGACACTACTTACAGTTCTGGATGACTTAATTTCTCATTTTATTCCAAGAAAAGTAATTGTTTCATAAGTGCCTACTTAACTATGTACTCACCAAGATATTTGAGCTGTTGGTGAGTTCAATGAAACACCTTCTTCCACCTCCTAATGATCCAATTTAAAACACTTCTTCTTCAGTCGGATTGACAATTAATTTGAATATAATTCCACAAAGACATAAGATAATTCAACACATTTCAAAAAAAAGAGTGGTAATTTAAAATTTTACTCAGAAAGTATTTTCTTTCGGAAATGAACAGATTATAGCGTTTGAACCTAAACAACTTATTAACCTTTATTTCTAATTTGTTTTTCTTATTTTATCAATAATATACTTTTTGCCTGTAAAGTGAAAATATTTAACTTAAAGTGCAAAACGTATACCTACGAACAGCGATTTAAATTTTTGCTGACTGCTGTGCTGAGGTGAGGACATAATATTTCTATATTCCAGTGCCTCCAGTAAGCACAAAATTTGCTTGTAAAAAATTAGTAACAATGCTTATTACAGAAAAGCATCTGTTCCATCTCCATCATTTATTGCTTATTATTCTCGAAATTGCTTATCAATACGACAGTGTTGCCACCTGTATGAATTCACGTACAACGTTTCTACCTACAATATTTTTTAGGGTTCTTATTTTCCAAGATGAATTTTATGATTATTTTAATCGATCTACATATTTTGTTGTTGATAAAAGCGATCCTGAATATAAAGTTTATAAATTTAATGATAAACGACCGGTTCAGTTCTGAGTATTGCAAGCTCTTTCTTGAAAAAATTTACAGCACGCGGTATTAAATATTTAAGACACTGCCTTAGGCAAATCTTTTGTTGTACACACATAGGGTCTATTTTTTTTTTTTTTTTTTTTTTTTAACTGAACATAGTCTTGGGTATGCGAAATATTCATTTAACCGTAATTGACCGGTTCACTTTTGAGATATATACTGTAGAAGACCAGCTCTCACACGATAACTTGTAATGCGCAGTTCAAAATTCAAGTCACTACCCAAGGCAAACCATTTGTTGTACACATACACAGAGTCTACTTATTTTTAATGAACATACTTTCTGGGGCTTCCCTTAGCGCTCGTGTTGACCCAGCAAATAATGGGGAAGTATTGTGTCACTTCTCACCCATCAGAGGGGAGGCATACTATGGGATGGGTAAGTTACAACACAGACCACAAGCGTCTACAGAAGCTCCCACACCCAGCCTGGGTAGGGCCGGAAATTTCAGCCTCACATGTACGGAGGGAACAGAATTTTCTATGTGAAAAGTCTGCTCCGACCGGGGATCGAACTCAGGATCTCTGGACTACGGGCAGTAGTCACAACCGTTACGCCACGGAGGCTGGCGTCAAAGCATAGAGGACTGATACAATGATACATACATAATGAACGTAACTCTACGATGACAAAATCTTTTGTGTTAGTAGAATATTTTTTCGGTGGACACTGAAACTGAATACTAGTTAGGTACAGGATTCATATGAGCGACTGATAATTGTAACTATGCAATGTACAACACAAATAATAATATTGTAATGTAAAACCCAGCGCACGATTACCTCAGTGGTAAGATTCTCATACCTATTGCCATGCGAAAGGTCCCAAGTTTGAACTCAAGAGCCGACAAAATATCTGTAATCAAAATTTAGTTGCAGCCGTTTGTAAAGGATTCCTGTCCGTTCGTATTGATCCAGCACCATGAAAAGGTATTAAGTCTCGTCTTCCCCATCAGAGGAGAGGCACACGATGATGTTTAAGCTACAAACAGTCCACAAGCGTCTATTCTCTCTCTCTCTCTCTCTCTCTCTCTCTCTCTCTCTCTCTCCTCTCCCTCTCTCTTCCTCTCCCTCTCCCTCTCCTCTCTCTCTCTCTCTCTCTCTCTCTCTCTCTCTCTCTCTCTCTCTCTCTTAAATATATAATCGATTTCCAAAAATCAGTCGAAATTTCACCATTGGTGACTACAACAACTGGTTTTTCGTTAAATTGAACATGATAATAATCGATTTGTGTAGGTTCAACTCTCATACATTTTTTGATATCTCTAGCCATTGAGCGAAAACTACAGACACCGACAAAAAGCGGTCACATCTCCACCGGTGGCAGTTATGCTATAAGTATTATTATTTTTTCCTCACAAGGAGCCTGCATACCAAATTTCAAGTCAATAGCTTATTTTTATCTACTCTGTTATTTCGGTTCCCACAATACCTTTTCATGGGTTCACATGAATCATGAGATAGGCTCACAAATCAGTAGGATATAAAGGAGGACTCAGCCCTGAGAGCTTCAGTTTTGTTCGGTTTCTCGGAGAGTTCATATCATTCATATCGGCGTTTGCGGATGATGTCAAAATCTACAAATCCATTTCTAAACATGATGACTGCAGATTAGTCTAAAGGGACCTGGAGTCTTCTCATCGATGGCTCTCTTTAAATAACCTGCAGTTAACACATTGCAAATCTGCAAATGTGCCATCATGTGCTTTTCACGACGTGCGCATCCTGTTGGTTTTGACTATCATCTGGATTCCAAATCTCTCAACAATGTACACCAGATCAAAAATTTGGGTATCGAACTCAATCGCAAGCTTTCATTCATACCACACATTTCCACGATCGCAGAAATTTGTAGTATGAATGAAAGCTTGCGATCATGTCACCGTGTTCTTGGGTACCTACATCTATCGATCATCTAAACCTAAAGGTTTGTCTGCGATTTCTTTCCGTCTTCTCTACATTTCTCTTGTTCGTTCGCTATTAGAATACGCATGCGTCGTGTGGTCGCCATATTACGATGTACATGAGCTTTTGTGGAGAGAGTGCAGAAGAAATATTTCTCAATTACTTCAACTACGTCATCCGGATTCTTCTACCAATCTTGATTCTCTCAAGGGGCGTCGTCATCAAGCTGATACGAGGTTTCTACAAAAGCTCATCTCTGGCTAAGTTGATTGTAGTGGTTTGTCGGGGCTCATTCCTTTTGATTGCCACCGGAGTACATGTATTATGCTACTCTCAACAGGATGTTAAGATCTGCTAATACCGATTGTGGATTTGATTTTTTAAAATAATTGTGATATATATTGTAGATTATTTTAATGTGTTTCCATTACCATTTACTATGTATGTGTTGCGATTTTTTTGTATAACTCGATTGATTTTTGTTATAAATATTGTTATACTGTAGAAAGAGCTCTGACGCTTGAAATGAACCGCTGAACCCGGTATTATTATTATTATTAATACTAGCCGTATTATGTTTTACGTGGTTCATTTATAATTATTTTTAAAATTAAATATGAGTTAGCTCTGATTTTAGTATAAAAGTGATTTAGTACCTATAAAATCTCAAAATCGCAAAAGTATGTACAGTATGAAACATCACGAGGAAGTATTGTCTCCATCATTCCAGTCCATTACATTACATACATATTTACTGGGGGTCTTTTCTACATATAGAAGAAATTCCTGTGTGCTGCGTCCATTATTTAGAACTATTGCACCCATTCCAGTCCATGATTGGCAGTGCTTTTTTTCTGAGGTATTTGCATTTGATCTCAGTGGGTATTTGCATAGAAATCTATGGGTATTTGTTATCCAACGCCTTTAAATTTTACACTATGCAATTTCCTATACACTCTTGTATCAGTGGTTACCAAACTATATTTTTTCACTCAAGAAATCTGTTCACTTTACTGGCACAGAAATTTTTCAAATGTAAAAAACCCTAGATTCCTAGAAGAAACCCTAAATTTGCGAACAAATTTTGTTTATCAAAACCTATGATCAAAACTTCGGAGAATTTCAATATTTTTATTTTGTTATCCGTTATCAGTGATTATGATATTCATGATTCATGAACAATAGTCCGTGTCCGAGCCGTAGTTTTGTTTGAAAGTGGAAGGTTTCTCATCTAAACTATTTTAAACTCGTAAAAAAATCTGATCTAAGAATTTAGTAGGACTGTTATGTTGTAGGTTGTAAATATCAGGAACACTGATTTAACCACACAACTCCCTGAGATAACTATGGAGCTGGAGCAGAGTAATACTTATCTCCAGGGTATGTTAACAAGTGGGTGGTGAAGTATTAATCAACTAACTTGTCTCTTTCAACTCTGTGGGAGACTTAGGGCTGGAACTATAGAACCCTTGTAACACCTGTGTTGGAGCTAAGTCTTGGTTTTGCATATTGTCTTAGATAGGTAAAAGTGGAAAATTAATGCTGGGTCATGACCAGGTAGCTTTACCAAATAGGCACATGTTTAGGGTGCTAGGCAATTGATATTTTTTGGGGGGTGTTAAAAAATGGAAAAACAAAATTGCTGTGGTTGTACCTGGTACTGGTTGCCAGTCTAGGACAGGGCGGGTCCATAGGTGGTGGTTAACGGGAAGGCTCTCAAAAAGTATCAGGATAATTGGTAAAGGAAAGTTAAGGGACATAATTTCTAAAGTTCCTCCCAAACCAAAACTGGCATTTCATTTATTCTAAATTTACAGGGTAGAGGTGTTATGGCAGGGCTGTAAAAAAGGGAGCTACACTTCATTGTGCCTAGGACACTGGCAGGGTGTAAAATGGCCTGGTCATGGCTTGGGCAAAATCAATGCTCATTTTTGTAATACTTCTATGGCACTAAGTCTTGGATTGTGTACTGTCATAGAAGGGAAAAACCTGTGCTGATTCATGACTGAAGAACTCAATTTTGTCCATCAATTTTGCCTTCAGTATGGACAACTTTTTTGTAATACCTCTGTGAAACCAAGTGTTGGATTGTATACTATGTCAAATGGGGAAAAATGCTTAACATAAAAAGAAGAAGAAAAAGAAAAAAAAAAAAAAAAAAAAAAAAAAAAATAGACTACAAGGTATAGTAGAGACATATGAATCGGTACATGCAAAAACGACATCATTCCAAAAGAGTAAACTTTTGGAATGTCAAAAAAAACTTTCCTATTCATTATTTGTCCATAAGAAAAAAAAGAAAAAATATGTAATCGTAAGGACTTGCCAAAAAAAAACCATTCTATATAATTTTTGGTCAGATATGTTGTGCCATTTCAAAGAAATAGCCGTTCAAAGGTCGTGGAATGATGCTGTTTTTGCAAATATCGAAAATATTATAAATAATAACACACGTACACTTCGAATTTTATTGTTATTTCAAACAAAAACAAAAAAATATGAATCATAAAAATTATATATATAAAAAGAAATCTGGTGTAAACATCACACAACTTTCCTTATCCCCGAAAAGAAGTTGAACTCCGCCACTCGTGACTCAACGGTAACAGCTCTAAATCAATTCCAAATGCGTATTCAGCACCTCAAAATCATTGGATTTGATATGTCACAATCCCCGTCTAGGATGAATAATAAAAAAGTTTGTCAAAGCGGGTCCCCGCCAAGATACCGGTAAATTTGGGCCGAGGTCCGAAAAGTTCAAGATATCAAAAAAATGATATGAAAAGACCCCTATTATTTTTTTAATCTAAGAAAATGTTGTTCTCTAACTTTTTTTGTATCTGTAACCAATTCTTAGAAGCGGCGCTTGCGGGCAATATTTGCGGCCCTGCGGCCGCTTTTTGCTGCCAATTTCAACCTAAAGTTTTGTATTACGTCTGGTGTATAAAATTGATTTTCATAACAAATTTCAAGTCTCTAGCTCTTACCGTTCTTAAGATATTCTGTTCACACACACACAGACAGGATACACCAATTCTACAGATTACATGCAAGAACCGCATCAATCCCGGATCTATGTCGTTCTTGCATGGAACGAAAATTATAGAAACGTGTTTTATATAGGAAGGGAGTAGCAGAATGATTTGAGTTTGATATAGAATTGTGGGTTTACCTTCCGAGATCCAAAATCTATGAAAACCCCATTTTCCAAAAAAATGTGATTGATGTCGTTTTTGCATGTACCGATTCATATGTGAAAGAAATATTTGTCTTATTTTTCAGAAATCAAAAAGCTTCAAAGCCATCTGGATCTTCTCAGGGAAGAGTACACAAAGCTACAGGCAAGAGAAAGTGAGCACAATGAAGCTCCCTCTGGTGGTTGGGGACAAGAACTGTGTAAAACTGTGGCCAATCTCTACAACAGTTCCAAATATAGGTAAGGTCCTCACTACAGAGAGCAGTCTAAGTAGGCAGCCACAACAAGGACCCTGGGCCTATACCCTGGACCCTAGTCCCTTCACGTAGATATAGACCACTTAATTTAATAACATGGTTAGATCATAGCATGTAGATTTAAGAAGTGTGGAAATGAACCCCTGTTGCATGGAAATGCCACAGAGTGACACCATTCCAATTGAGTAGAATATTTCTCGCGGTCTATATATGTTTATGTTTACATTTGATGTATTTATTTTTATGTGTTTACATTTGATATGGGTGAGGAACAAGGAGAGGAGACTCCTTTGCGATACTAGTGCTGAGGACGCCACAATGTAGGCTGGCGGGGAGTGGTTTCCACACTTCTTAAATCTACACACTATGGTTAGATTATTCAATGTTGTATTGGTGGTACCCTATTTTTTATTTTTATTTTTATTTATTTACACTTTATTTTTTTACAAAACAATCATCAACAACGACAAAAAATATAACCATAAATTTAAAAGAAACTTAGAAATATGTACAAAAAGAAATATTAATTTTTATTACAATTGTTTTGTAATCCGGGGCAAAGTTAATGCCTTAGGCATTCTCTGCCACTTAACCCCAGTCTAAGGCACTCAATTGTACCTATTTTAAATGTTTTAATGTTTGTTCTTTTGACATTTGCAGTGATATGATGGTTCAATTGAAAGATGAGAAAATACCTGGACATCAACTAGTGTTTGCTGCTAGAAATATTCACCCTGAAAATGGAGTCTTGGGTATGTAAAAAAATAAAACCCTCCATAATAATTCTAGTCAAGACATTAAGCAACCACTACACCTAGCCAGTGTGAATGGCATGCTCAAAAAACAAATTCTACTTCTGTCACTGAAATTAAGCAATGTCCAGCATGGTTAGTACTTTGATAGGTGTCTATTGAAATTCTAACACTCTTGATGCTGGCTATTTCTGTCTGCACTCAGGCTGGTGAGGTTAATTTGAGTAGCTGGTGTGTGAGTTTCTAGCTAATAGAGGGTAAAACATCCATTGTGATATGACAATGCATTTGAAAGCAACCCAGTGCACTGCACCACTTTGCTACAGTGACTCTTCTGTTATTGAATAAATGTATAGCCTAATATTAATTAGTACTAGAAAATTATATTTAAAAGGCCAATAATTTCTTGTAGTACTTTTCACTTAGAATTTTTTCATGGCCTTTGTTTGTCTTCAGCAAAATTTCAATGATAATTTTTGCTATCTTAATGATATCTTTTGGGAGTTCTCTTTAAGATTCCTATTTAGAATCCAAACTGATTTAAAAGGTACCTTTAGTAAAGCTAAAGTTTTTTTGACTAAAAAAAAGAACAGAAGAAAAAAGAAAATCCAAATATACCTAATAACTGAGGTGATGATTTCAGACTGGGAAAACATATCCCAAGGGATTGGCACTGCTGTTGTCAAATACATTTACACTGATCAGATTGATCTGAGCTCCAATGAAGAAGTGCTTCTACAACTGATGAGAGCGGGACATCGACTCAAACTAACAACTCTTGTTGAAAAGTAAGTTGGACACCAACACCAATTGCAATTTGGAACACTTTTTTCATGATGAGTGTTTCACAGCTTTTTTATTGGTATTTTGTAGCTATGAAACAGGAGCTACTGTAGGCCCTTATGGTCTGTGTTTTAGCTTGCTCATTCATATCCTCTGATGGCCGAGAATTGACACAATACTTCTAATTTAGGTGCTGGGTCAACACAAGTGCACTAGAAGGTATCCCTTACAAAAACTATAACCAATTTTTTTGTTGGCTCTGGGCTTAAAACCTGGGACCTTAAACATGGTAGGCGAGTAAGTTAAGTTAAGTTATTATATTTGTGTTAATCACTTTCGTGATGTTACAACTACTGAAACTCGCTTTACTAAATTTACCCTGAAACCAGGACTTGAACCACCGATCTCCAGGTTACACGTCCGCCGCCTTATCCATCAAGCTACTTAGGTCTGAGTTTGGTAGGCGATTATTTTAGCGAGTGAGTGGGAGTAAAAGAAACTTTTGAGTCTCATTCTTTCAGGATAAAGTGGTAATGCTGTTGGCATTAGCAACGCCCTTGATCAAGTTTTGTTTTCTTAATTTTAATATCTATGTACGTATATATTCTATGTTATTATTTTGTAAATAAAACTTGATCCAACTTGTTTAGTAAACAGAGTATGTATTGTATTTCTTAAAATCACCAAATAATTTTAATTATTTTTCTCTTCCAATGTGTTCAGATGTGAGGCCAGTCTCATCCTACGTAGCTCAGTGGACAACTGTGTGTCCTTCTACATGACGGCAGAAGAAGTGGCGGCTGCCAATCTGAAGAGCCATGCTTCCAGACTCATCTCTACCTACTGGGTAAGTGACCATGCCTCTAGAATTCTAGACTCTTCTCTACCTACTGGGTGAGTCACTATGCCTCTAGAATTCTAGACTCATATCTACCTACTGGGTGAGTCACCATGCCTCTAGAATTCTAGACTCATCTCTACCTACTGGGTGAGTCACCATGCCTCTAGAATTCTAGACTCATCTCTACCTACTGGGTGAGTCACCATGCCTCTAGAATTCTAGACTCATCTCTACCTACTGGGTAAGTGACCATGCCTCTAGAATTCTAGACTCATCTCTACCTACTGGGTAAGTCTAGACTCTTCTCTACTCATCAAAATCAATAATTGAATGGGTGAGTAGAAGAACCAGGAATTTCAAAAATCGACTTTTCAGGAAAGCATAAATAAGATAAATATTAGCATGCTAATGAGTATGCTTCCCCCACTTTAAAATCGAAAAAAATTATACTTATAAGGATATATTTCTCCTTAATATTCACAGAGATGATAGAAAAGAGTACATTCCTTCTTATTCTACAAAAAAAAAAAATCAATCGATTTTTGACATTCCTGGTTCTTCTACTCACCCATTCAATTTCTCTTTTTGTATCTTTATCCTTAGAAGAATTCCTTAGGGAAAGAGCCATAAAAATTGTAAAGAAAAACTAAAATAAATATACATTATTACATATTACATTACATTGAGAAAAAAAAAAAAAAAAAAAAAAAAATCCTGTTTACTTTCAAATTTGAATTTGAATGCTGAGTGTGTTGTTTTCTTCTAATGTTGTATCTTCAAATTTCAAGTGTTTTTATTTCCTATTGATGTATTGTTTGTTCAAGTCTTATATCTTCATGACCGGTTCTACGGATCTTGAAAACACCTAAATAACACGAAACTGGGGATTGGGAAGGTTAACTATCCAAAAGGATTCGTCAAATTATCGCTAAATGCGGTAAATCAAGGGTTTTGCTCGCCAAACCGACACTTGGCACATTATTGATTTGAGAGCTCTTCAATTATTTATTGATTTATTTATATTTTATTTAGAAACTCTTTATTAGCAGAACATATATACAGTAGACAAACAATGGTAAAAATTAAATATAAAATACACAGTATTAATAATATAAACAAGAAAAAAAAAAAATATATACATAATATGTCCTAACTAAAGGGCGGGGTTATTGCCTTTGGCAATCTCTTCCACCCAACACTTATTTTTTTTGATAGTTTATTGTTTTTTTTTATTTATTTAAACTTCCCCTCCCCGTTGAATTTCCCAGGAAGACCTCAGTAGCGAGGACTTCAAGGAGATGGGCGCCCCCCTCCTCTACGCGATGCTCAAGGAGAAGACCGAGGGTTCGATTCTCCACTCTGCCGTGCACTTACATCGCGAGGACGTCGTGTTCCTCTTCCTGGTAGAGAACTCAGCCAACGTAAGTGAAACACTCAGGGCCCAAGTATGAAACTTCAAGTATTGATTTTTTTTTTTTTTTTTGAAGTTTCCATTTATTTATTTTTTACATTATCATCTTCAACAAACTATGAGGGTATACCCACCTACAAAAGATAAAAATCTTGTGCTGATTGAATTGTGTTTTAGCAACTCTTTAAGAGAGCAGTATCATTATTTTGTCTCTTTAAATAAATTGTATGACTGTGTCATTGCAGTAGCTCAGAGTGGTCAAGGCATCGCGTCGCGTTGGTCTGGTAATCCAGAGGTCGCGGGTTCGAAACCCAACAGAGACATTTTTTGTGTGTGATATTTTATTTCAATTTTTTGTTTCTAAATTAACAATTTTGGATTTTTACAAAGGTTCTTTTCCTAATGATAAAGTTTCTAAGAAAAATATGACAAGTTATAGTCTCATTTAGGATTTTGACAGAACTTACTGCTGGAATAATTGGACTCATTAGTACTAATCGGGAAATAAAAATAAAGCAATGTGCATCATTTTGTTTAGAAATGTCTCGCAGCATTTTTTGTGACTAAGCGAAAGAGACAAAGTGTTGCAAAGCAAAGGGATTCGACCTCATGTTGTTGTTGAAGCCAGCTTGGCTACAGCTAGAGGGGGCAATAATCGTATCTAGCCAACTTTTTTCCAAAGTTGGCTTGTCCTGGTTGATGTGCGATCAACCATCATGATAATTTGGACTTTTTCTTTATAAGCCATTAAACTCTTAGGAAACTACAAGCTAGCCTGGCTTGTGAGGGATGGATCTATGTCTCTAGCGAGACATAGATCCATCTCATTTTCTAGAGCGAGAGCGGAGCATGAAACGCTGCGCGACGTTGCGGGACAAAATGTTGCATTCAGTGGAATGTTGCACTCTATTTTGCATGTTTACAATTAAGTCATGGGCTATGGGCTATAAACATGGGCGATGCCCGTTAATTTGTTAAAATCTATATAAAAAAAATCTGGCTATGGGCTATAAACATAGGCGATGTCCGTTAATTTGTTAAAATCTATATAAAAAAATCTAAGTCTCCACCGTCGATGGCGCGGTGAATGTACCCGTTCTCGTAGGATCACCGAAGCAACGTCCAGGGAAGTGAACACTTCGTGATTCTGGCATTCCGCCCCAAGCCACGTTAATGTAAGTAGCAAGTTTGTGAGTTTTCTGCGAATGGAGGACAAAAACCCGTCGTGATATGACCACGTTAAATCCAAATAAAACTCAAAATCTCGTTAATTTTTTTTTTTTAATAATTAAAATCTTCATTTATCAAATGAGTTAAGGTGCCATCATCATATAATAAGTATGAATTAAAAGAGAGAAGAAAAAAAACAATACCTAGTCAAAGTACAATATTACGTACCTAATACTTTATTAATATACATACGATAACAATAATTAACACGATGAAACAAGAAACTTCTCTATCTTTAACACTATAGTCAGATTTTACTTCCGATGATTTTACAATATTAGAAATCGGAAGTAGTGTGTTCGGAAGTACATATATTTTTGTTTCAACATTTAATCTTGAGCCATGGAAATTATCTATTATGTAAGCGATACGTATAATCTCAATATTTAATAGCAACTTTTTTGCAACAGCACATACACTTAACAATATCACAATATGACTTCCAGGGTGGAATTAACAATATTAGTCAAGTGGTTAAGGCCCTAGTCTGGTAATCCAGGTAGCGTAGGGATTCGTTGGTTTGAATCCACCCAGTGCATGAATTTTTCCACAATAATTTGAGCATGTAATAGTAATAATAATAAGCCCTTCGGCACCCCTTACGGAGCATGGGCCTCCTCCTTAAGGAAGGCGTTTATTTATTTAATTTTATTGAGCATGTATCCACATAATAATAAATACTCTGAGGGTTGGGTAGTAGAAAATGCTTTAAGCATTAACTTTGTCTGGTGGTTACCTTTCACTAAAGAATATTATTATTATTTGCACGTGCTAATGTTAGGGGTCCCCCGCACCACAGTAGTGCTACAGGCCCTGAAGACAGTCAATGCTGCCCCGGTCCCTTATCTATAATACAAATACCCGGGTATTTACCCGTTCAGTCATTCACTAATTAGGCGGCCACAACGAGGACCCTAGACCCCAGACCCTGGTAGCTGTACCTACAGCTTGATATAGACGATTTTCGGGACTTAGTTGAGACCGCTTGTATTTAACACTTTGAGCCCATGAATACCATATATGACTCTCAGCTGACATTTCACAAAGGACATGAGTACCATAATTATATGACCCTCACCCAAAATTTGACTGTGGACATGAGTACTCTATGTGGTATTCACGACGTTCCTTTACTTCGAAGACATGAGCACTCTCTATGGTATTCGTTTCTATGTGTTTCTCATAGGGATTAGGTTCTAGTGGTCCTTGAGAGCAATGTATGAGTGTTGGGTTCTGAAATTTGTGATCCCTCATGCTCACTCGCCGATCCCAGCTCTGGGACTCAAAGTGTTAATCAAATGATTAGATTATGATGGGTGGTTCCGGGGCTACCCAGAGTCTGGGACTCCGTGTGTTCGCGCGCCTTAAGTTCCCTGAAACGTATTGACTAGCAGAGCGCAGGTCGCTGTCAGCAGCAACAGTAGCGTCGAGACGCTACTCGCCGTAGCGACGTTGCATAGGTTGTATGGGCAGTAGCAGTAGGAAGCGCTGGAGGTCTTGAGGTCCGACCGGTCGTTGGCGGGTTCGCATCCCGCACGGTAGATGGAACCTTCACGTGTGCTCCGTGCCCCACTTGCCGTTGCGGTAGATCTGGTAGGAGTTCTTCTGCGGCGCGCAGTCCCGCACTGTGCCGTACACCTTGCCTGCGGGTCAGAGGGTAGAGGTTATAAGTAGAAGGACAGAGGTTATAAGTAGAAGAAGTAGGTTATAGTAGAAGGACAGAGGTTATAAGTAGAGGACAGAGGTTATAAGTAGAAGACAGGGTTTATAAGTAGAAGGACAGAGGTTTTTAAGTAAAGGACAGAGGTTATAGTAGAGGACAGAGGTTATAAGTAGAGGATAGAGGTTATAAGTAGAAGGATGAGGTTATTTAAGTAGAAGGACAGAGGTTATAAGTAGAAGGATAGAGGTTATAAGTAGAAGGACAGAGGTTATAAGTAGAAGGACAGAGGTATAAGTAGAAGGACAGAGGTTATAAGTAGAAGGACAGAGGTTATAAGTAGAAGGACAGAGGTTATAAGTAGAAGGACAGAGGTTATAAGTAGAAGATAGAGGTTATAAGTAGAAGGATAGAGGTTATAATAGAAGGACAGAGGTTATAAGTAGAGGATAGAGGTTATAAGTAGAAGGACAGAGGTTATAAGTAGAAGGACAGAGTTATATAGAAGGACAGAGGTTATAAGTAGAAGGACAGATGGTTATAAGTTTGTTGTTGTTGTAGCCAGCTTGGCTACAGCTGGAGGGGTGAGAGATGGTCTCCAGCCAACTTTATTTCAAAGTTGGCCCGTCCTGAACCACATTATAGTTCTATGTGCGATCAACCATCATGAGGACTTGGACTTTTCTTTATAAGCCATTAAACCCTTAGGAAACTGCAAGCTAGCCTGGCTTGTAAGGGTTGGCTAGTCTGTTCTCTGTTTATAGTTCTCTAGCGAGACACTGGTCTTCTCCCTGTTTAACGTCCCCCAGCCAGATTGTAGAGGTTATAAGTAGAAGGAAGTGGTGCTTTATTTAGACTGTCAGCGCAAGACAGGTATGACCCATTAAGCCAACAGATTAAGTAATATTATAATAATAATATCGCCTTATTTTAACTGCCCGATTAGGAATATTTAGGATAAGGAAAGTAAAAAAAGATAAGATGTTGTGTTTCGACGTTCGTGTTATTTGACTCATCTCAAAGTTTTTTCATTTTGGGTCCGGCGAAAACTTCCTCAAAAAGTTTTTTTTTTTCTCAAAGAAGGAAAACAAGATTTTTTTCCGACCTTCTTGTCCTTTGAGTCTTCTCAAAGGTTTTTGTGTTTTGGGGTGAACATTCCATCATCGAAAAGAAATTCAAAAAAATAATAATAATAATAAATAAAAAACCAGCGACCTCAGTAGCTTGAAACGGTAAGGCGATGGACTTGTAATTCTGGAGGTCGGTGGTTCAAGTCACGGTTTCAGCGTGGATTTTAGTTTAAGCGAGTTTGAGTAGTTGTGATATCACGCAAGTGATTAACACAAATATAAAAAAACAATAAACCACTCACGGCCCCCCTGGATGCTGATCTCGAACGTCTTCTTCATGCAGAAGGTTGAGTAGGGGCAGTCCACCTGGAACGTGGCTGACCCATCGAAGTGGGCGCACAGCCGCTGGGTGGCATTCTTTGGGAGGGTGTGGTCCGGGTGAATGGAGCAGGCGTAGCAGGTGATCTGGGCGGCGCTTTCATCTGGGGGGCGGGGACAAAGGGAGGAGGCTTTAGATGAGTAATTTATTTAAATGTTTCTTGCATCCTCGGTTCCCTTCCGGAAGGACGGTCCCTGGGACAAGTTTTTTATATTTAATAAAACTAAATAAAACATTCCTCATCACCTCAGTAGCTTGATCGATAAGGACGCGGACTTGTAACCTGGAGGTCGGTGGTTCAAGTCCCGAATTCAGCGTGGATTTAAGAAACCAAGTTTGAGTAGTTGTGATATCACGACAGTGATTAACACAAATGTGGTAACTTTCTTCTTTGTACAAATGATTTTGGGAAATATCAAAGTAAAGGATATATCTTCTAAGGATTGGCATTTGAGGCAGCGAGGATATTTGCAGAGGAAACCAGTAAATTTATTAAAGAATTGGGAACAAAACTGGTTGAACAGACGGGAAATGGGAAAGCAGCATGCTACCTCACCCAACGTTTGAACCTGGCCATTCAGTGGGAAAAATCCGGCATTGCGGGATCATTCCCTCTCAGAAATTCTTTAGATGAGGTGTGTATTTTTTATAGTAAATGTCAAAATAAATTATCTTTTTTTTATTTAATCGAGAAAAAAATTGTTGAGGCTCAGAGTCGACCGAGTAATCTTAATATATAAATGTCAAAGACACTGACTGACTGACCACTCACTAACTGATCATCGCTCTACAGCCCAAACCGTAAGTCCTAGGAAGCTGAAATTTGGTAGGTAGCTTTGTCTTATAGTCTAGATGTGCAATAAGACGGGATTTTTCGAAATTCCCACTACAACACCTGCCATTGGCGAAAAAGGATTTTTTGCTTTCACGGCCATGCCTCGGCCCGCAAAGCGGGCGACAGCCTGCTTGTATAAAGTATAAAACAAGAAAAATACTTCCGCCCCTTTTTTCTATTTAAAAACTCATTGGATTTATGTCCGAGTTATAAAACAGAATTAGATTTAATCTATGTGAACACTATCCCTGAACTGTAATAATAATAATACTAATTAGTAGAAGGTAACCACCAGGCGAGGTTAGTGCTTAAAGCATTTTCGACCACCTAACTCTCAGAGTCTTATTTTTATGTGGTCATACACTCAAACCACGAAGAAAAATGCATGTATTGGGTGGGATTCGAAGCAACAGATCTGTACGCTACTTGGATTACAGGACTAGCGCCTTAACCACTGGACCACCTGTGCATGAATACCTACCTTAAAAAGTACCTAATCATATTTGTGTTAATCACTTCCGTCATGTCAAAACTAGTCAAACTCTTTTTACTAAATATACGCTGAAACCGGGACTTAAACCACCGACCCCCAGGTTACAAGTCTGCCGCCTTATCGTTTAAGCTACCAAGGTCGGTAAAACCTATCTAAGCAAGAGCAGTAACGAAACTTATCAGTTATCCGGTAGTCGTTTATAAACTACCTCCCAATTTCAAACGCGTCCTGTGATCCCAGCGGGAACAGTAATGCTAACTAATGAGCATAAAATAGAAACTCGACCACATGCAACCAGACGCGATGATTTCCCCACCGGAGAAACCGGTGTGAACGATTCAATGAGATTACATCCGCAGAGGTACCTACAGAGAGAGGAACGAGATGCCTATAACATACCGGGTGTCTACGTTGTTTTTTTTTTTTTAGAAAATTTCAGAATCAAATACCTACAGACATTTTTTAAAACTAAAATATAAAATAATCTTGGGCAAATTTTCGAAAAATGAAAAAATAAATCACTCACAAAAAAAAGTTTTCACCTGAAAAAAAAAAAAAAACTAAACTTGAATTTGTTGAAAATAGGTGATAATAGTTTATCTTATGTCTTTTGTTTTGTTGGGTTTAACGTCGCTTTTAACTGCATGGTCATATCACGACGGGGTGTAAAAAATAAAGGAATACGGGTTTCTTGCGTATTTCGATATTTCGATTCGTTTTCGAGAAACCCAGGCCTGGGAGACTTTATGGAAGCCCTGTATATGGATTAATAGTACCATTGGAGATTTAGGTACCTAACCGCATTTACTATGGTAATTGACCTACCTACATTAGACTAGCCATATGCACGGGAGGTATAACATTGGGCTGGATTGCCCCACTAAGCAGACGTGAAGACGGTTACTAATGTTACCATGGTTAGTTGGTTAGTCATCTTCAGTGCCATGCCATGAGAAAGAGGATGCCGTTGGTATGTTCTAATACTCATGTACATCTAGTACAACTTCTCACTTTTCTGTCTATACTGATTAAAATAGAGAGGTTAGTTGATGTCATGGATATTCAGAACTTTCTTGCTGATGAGAGCAAATGAGCTCGAAACAGCTGTTCAGGGTTTTCTGAACTCATTAATCTAGTACAACTTCTCACTTTCTGTTTACATAACTGATTAAAATAGAGAGGTTAGTTGATTGCACCGGATTATAGAACTTTCTTGCTGATGAGAGCAAATAAGCTGAAACAGCTTGCCCAAAGGATTTTTTAATATTCATGTACATCTAGTACATATTCTAATTTCTGTTATATGATTAAAAATGAGAGGTATAGTTGATCGCATGGATAATCAGAATTTTATTACCTGCTGAGGAGAGCAAATTAAGCTCGAAACAGGTGTCCAGGTATGTTTGATACGGAAAAGTCCTCTAAATTTATTCTGCGCTACCCACTAAAAAGTATTATTATTGTTAGCAGAAGAGAGACTTCCTTGTTAGAGAAGTAATCATATATTTACAGACCAGTGCTTTGGTTGGGAAATGAAAGAGAGATCACCTCTTGAAATCACCGGACTGAAACCACCTAATAAATACAAGTCGGTGAAATCAGCCTCCTTTTATGAATGGAAACCAATTCTGAGATTTGGAATACTGTTAACTAGAATACTGTTAACGTGCTAGTTGCATATAACAGTTCTCGTTCTGTCACGGAAGTTGAGCAACGTCCAGCGAGGTTGGGGATGGAATTAATAAACAAACCTGCTGTGGTGGACAATATTTCTGTTGTATTTGATTTCTGATGTGATTGTCTGTTACTAGTACTTAAGCAACAATAACAAAATAACTCCATGGGTTGATTATAAGAAAATAACCCATGGAGGACGAGCTTCAAACCCCCGGTTATTTCCGGCCCTACTCAGGCTGGGTGAGGTAGCGAGTTTTTGAGTTTCCAGCGAATAGACAATAGACGGTAAACAGAGCACTCGTATTGTTTTAAACTTGTATGGTATTGTATTTTATACATATGTGTCCACCGACCTCTGTATATAGGTTGATCAATAAGGCGGCGGACTTGTAATCAGGAGGTGGGTGATTCAAGTCCTTGTGAAGCAAATATTAGTAAAGCGAGTTTGTGATACTGATATCAAGATTGTGATCAACACAAATATGATAACTTCTTTTTACTTCCGTAAAATTTCTAATATTATAAATCGGAATTATTGTGTTCGTTTTTGTATAAGAAAAAGTATTTTTTTTTTGCTCCGATTTCAATTTTTTTGTGTAGCATTATTATGTGTCCTATCTGTATTATTATACTAAACTGTTGGCATAATGGGAGTACATAAAATTGTGTCTAAAATAATCTTAAATAAAGTACTAATTATCTTCTTTTACTCTGTCTTATCCCGCTCAAGCAGGGTCGACGTTGTTCAACTTCTTCATGGTTGAAGTTGGTTGGTTTTGGCCTACATATTTTTGTACCAGCTACCCACAACTCATTCTGCCTGGGTAGGGTCGGAAATGCCAGCCTCACATGTATAGAGGGAACAGAATTTTCTGTGTGAAAAGTCTGCTCCGCCCGAAGATCGAACTCAGGATCTCTCGACTACGGGCAGTAGTCATAACCGTTTTATCACGGAGGCTGAAATAATGTTACTTACTATATACTTATTATATTTACTGGTCGTATACTTCCTAGGAAGTCCCGCTTATCTATTGGTCAGTTCCGGTGTTCCAAATATTCGTCAGCCTAGACAAGGAGTGCTCTTTGTTGCTATGAGAGGGACTAAAGGTCAATAACCTAATACAGGGCGAACGAAAAGTCCCGGACAAACTTGTGTCAGAATGTCATTAAATTCAACTTTTTTTTTGATCCGTTAAAAAGAAATTAATAATAAAAATATCGCCTTTTATATTGTCCAAGTAGGACTATAAAGTCCCATTATTCCAGCAGTAAGCCCGAGACGTATTATATAGTGATAAAAATCCCTTACGGGAGGATAACTTTTATGTCCCGGCTGGGTTTGGAACCCACGACCTCTGGAATCTCTAGATTCACAGAGTGCTGCCTTACCACTGAGCTACCGGGACAGACTAAATATCTGTTCCGGGACTTTTCGTTCACTCTGTATATTTTATAGACGAGACTCACGGAACCTATTGATATAGTTACTCACTCATAACCCAGAGTCCCAAAAATTCGGAAAAAAGTTAGTTTGGCTAGTTTGGGGAAAAAAATTGGGCTTAACGTCGCTCCCAGAGTCCCAAATTCGGTAAAAAGATAGTTTGGCTAGTTTGAGAAAAAGTTAGGCTTAACTTCGCTTTCGACTTGAATGGTCATATCACGACGGAAGTTTTACCCTCTATTCTCTGCAAACTCACTCACCAGCTAATCAAATTAACCTCACCCAGTCTGAGTGGGGCCGGGAACAGCCCCAGCATCACGAGAGTTCGAATTTGAATGGTGAACTATCGAAGTCCTAACCTTGCTGTACGTTGCTTATCTACCTTCAGTGTCAAAACGAAAACTGTTTCAAATAAAAATCTTGTACACCATGTTTAGTCTCTGAATGGAAATTCTGCTTCTTTGTCGCAAGTGTGCTCGAAAATATAGGTCAGATAGAGTATACAATACTTTTCAGGGTTGTCTTTTGTTGCATCACTCGTGAGGAAATGAAATGAAAGAGGAAGAGGAAAAGATTATACACAGAAGGACAGAAGAGAAGGCGAAGGAAAGATCAGTGGTTAAGCACTCGCTTGCTATGCGGAATATTCCAGGTTCGATTTCCCCAGCCGACAATTTTTTTTCTTCTACATTTCGTTTACAATGGTTTGTAAGGTATACCTTCCGGTGTGCGCGTTGACCAGATGTTTCATGTCTACCAAAAAAAAATGCTGTAAAAATTCATCTTAAAAAAAAATCATGTTGACCCAGGACTTAAATTTGAAGTAGGTACTATGTCACTTTTCGCCCATCAGATGGGAGGCATACATACGGGATGCACAAGCTACAACACAGACCACAAGCGTCTATAGTAGCTCCTGTTTCATGGATACGAAATAAAAAAGGCTGTGATTCAAAAAAGAAATTAAAAAAAAGAGGCCAATGAGAAGAAGAAAAACAAAAAAGAAAGAAGAGGAATATTTAAGGAGAAAAGACATGAATATAATAATAATAATTGCCTTTTTTATACTGCCCGATTAGGACTCATGAGTCCCATTATTCCAGCAGTAAGCCCAAGACGTATTATGATCTGGTCAAAATTCCAAATTGGAGGGTAACTTGTCATGTCTGAACTGGGTTTTGAACCCGCGACTTCTGGAATCTCTGGATTCACAGAGTGCCGCCTTTACCACTGAGCTACCGAGACAAATAGGGGGGAAAACGAGTAGAAAAGATGTCAACTTTGACATTTCAATCTTCCGCGGGGTGTTTCTGCTAGACTGACTGGCACCCCGCACCTCCCACCCCTGGTAGTGTCACATTAGACATGACCAGGCGCGGCCGTAGCAAAATGTTTTTTTTTTTTATTAAGCTTTATTAGGAGGACAAACAGGCAACAGTATAAAATTAAGAAAAGAAAGAAAAAAAAAAAAAAAAAAAAAAAAAAACAAACAAACAAATGACAAAATAAATAAGTAAAATATAGAAAAGAAAATAACAATAATGTCCTACCTAAAGGGCGGGGTTATTGCCTGTGGCAATCTCTTCCACCCAACCCTTATGTTTTGGGGCGTGCTGCCACATAAATCGGACTAAATTGGACTAGATTTATAGAGACGCTCTTTTAGTACCTAACGAGTTGAGTTTGTTTACCTGACCAATAATAATAATAATAATAAAAATCTATACTTATAAAAGAGAGTTTCACTCACTGACTGACTCACTCACTCACTGATTCATCACTGTTTCTCCGAACTGGTAAGTCCTAGGAAGCTGAAATTTGGTTGGTAGCTTTGTCTTAGAAAAAGGATTTTTTGCTTTACGGCCATGCCTCGGCCCGCAAAGCGGGTGACAGCCCGCTAGTAATAAATAAATTAATTATTCAAGAAATGTGTAATGATTTTCCCTGTGTACGAGCAAGGACATTTTTTTATTTTTGTCTGGGGCCGGTTCTGAAGTGCTGCTGCTCCTTGGAACCGTCCGCGCCTGAACATGACGGATTAGTTTGTCCAACATTTATTGATTTGCATTTTTTGCTGATCTGCCATCACACTTTGTCATTTAATAGGGTCTCTTTTTTGCCAGGCTCCCATTCTGTTGTCTAATCTCTCTACCGTTTTTCGTGCACTTGAACACTCTCTTTTATATCTTTATTTACCTTTCTATCTTTATATAATTTTTTCTGTCGTTATATTGTTTATATTTACCTTTCTATCTTTATATTCATATTTCCATCTTCTGAATTATCTATCTATATTTATATTTTTCTTTCCGTCTATGCGGCTGTATGGATTGTTTTTCCCAATTCAAAAATAGTAAAATAATCTTTACATCTCTCTCACCGACCTCAGTAGCTGGATCGATAAGGAGGTGGACTTGTAACAGGTGGAGGTCGGTGGTTCAAGTCCTGGTTTCAACGAAGATTTAGTAAAGCGTGTTTGAGTAGTTGTGATATCACAAAAGTGATTATAATACAAATATGATAATTCAGTAACGAACCACCTTTTTAATCTTTTTATTTATGTTTCCTGTGGCTATATAGATTTTTTTTGCCTAATGGCTCCTCTCTCTTTGTCTCTTTCTCTTCCTATATTTTTTCTCCATCTCTCATCTCTCTTTCATTCTCTCACACCCTCTCTCTCTCATATTATACTCAATTTTCATATTGTCTCTTTTTTCTCTCAGGCTTTCAAACTTTCTCATTCTTTCTTCCTCTCTGTCCTTTCCATAGCTCTCTTACGTCTTACTCTCTCTTTCTCCCGCCCCAACTCTGTCCCTCCCTCTCTCCCTATCTCTCTCCATATATTGTCTCGTTACATAATAGCAAGACTGATAAGTTCATTGGATATTGATTGACATATTTTGCCATTATCATTTCCTTTCCATTTTTCTTCTCTCTCTCTCTCTCTCTCTCTCTCTCTCTCCTTCGCTTACTATCTCCCCTAATCCTTTTTTTTCTCCATTACTACGTCTCTCTTTCTCTCTCCCTTACACTCTCTCTTTCTCCCTCCCTCTCCCCCCCTTTTTCTCTCTCTTTCTCTTCTCTCTCTTCTTAGGTGGTAAAAAATGTTTCAAACATTATCAGAACCTCGCCAGGTGGTTAACTTCCACTAAAGAGTATTATTGTGATTATTATATGGTGTTATGATATCAATATAGCGTAATGGTTGTGACTACTGCCCGTAGTCCAGAGATCCTGAGTTTGATCCCCCCGGTCGGAGCAGAATTTTCACACAAAAAATTCTGTTCTCTCCGTCCACGTGAGGCTGACTTTTCCGGCCCTACCCAGGTTGGGTGAGGTTAATGTGGGTAGTTGCTGGTACGATTCCCAGCAAATGGAGTGTAAACCCCCCGTCCTAATCCAGGACGTTAAATGAAATAGAATCGTTGGCGTTAGGAAGGGCATCCAGCCGTAAAAATGTGCCAAAACCAACCAAACTCAAACATGAGGTTGAACATCGCGCATCGTCGACCCTGCTTAAGTGGGGTAAGACAGAGTAAAAAAAGAAGAAGAAGATGATATTATTATGCAACTCATAAGTACCGTGCCCTGAATCTTAATGAGATAAGTAGGACTATAGGGGTACCTGGAGGTTACACCTGTGCTATTCATATGTACCGCCACAAGTGTTAATCCAATTACCTGATTTATGTATCCTATCATGCATGTATGTCGAACTATGTAGGTCGAATTCCGACCAGAACGGAAAAAAATCTGTCCGAGTTTTTGTCGAAGAAAACCGACCTGAGTAGCTTGATCGATAAGGCGAAGAAAACCTATTTATGAACAATTGAACTATCCTATCATGCATGTATGTCAAACTATATGTATGTCGAACTATGTAGGTCGAATCCCAATCAGAACGGAAAAAAATCTGTCCGAGTTTTTGTCGAAGAAAACCGACCTGAGTAGCTTGATCGATAAGGCGAAGAAAACCTATTTATAAACAATTGGACCAAGCTTTATTTACATTTTTTTATATATACAATGAACAATATGAACATGGTAATAAGGTATGAAATAAATATAAACAAAGCCTGATCAAGGGTGGTGATAATGCCTTCGGCATTCTCTTCTTTGGTCACAAAGTACCGGGATTGAGCTAGTTCAGTCAGACTTGAAAGTCGCAACATATTTCCACATCAAGGTGATTCATAAGCTCAGAATTCCTGAAACAAAACAGGAATCCTCTCGCTCGGAATTCGAGATGCATTCCCCGTAATGGACATTTCTTGTATTGAAAGATTTCTTTTCGGATAGTCCCGTTTTATGTGTCATTAATCCATTTTATCTGGTTAAAAAAATAAATTAAAAAGCGGGTCAAATAACTATAAAACTGTTGTCTTAATGGGACGAAGGGTCAATCTATAAATTTTTAGAAATATTTTTATCTTATGAATTAAACCAAACCGACCTCAGTTGCTTGATCGATAAGGCTGCTGACTTAAAACCTGAAGGTCGGTGGTTATTTCAGCGGAGATCTAATAAAGCGAGTTTGAGTAGCTGTTGTGATATCACGAAAGTGATTAACACAAATATGCTATAACTTATAAATAAACTGCTTGTAGGAATGTCAATACCCGATAACGCTAGGACTTGGATTTCGAAACCTCATGATGCTGGCTGTTCCCGGCCCCACAATTATAAGCTAAGTCACATGCAGTTGTAACCATAGTTACATGCAGTTGTAAGCAATGTTAAAGCCAAATTTAGTAAAAGAAACTTCTCATTTTTTCACACGAGCTACGAAGTATACTGCGGATTTTCAAAGTACAGAAAATTTCCTACCGAGCTGGGATTCGAACCCAGGTCACCGTGCGTGCAAGTCTAGTGTGCTACACCACTCAGCCACAGTGACTACTGACTAGTCCTTTCCCCAGGTAAATTCCTATGTCCATGACCTTACATGCAGACACCATACTGGTATCAAAGATTTGATTATTTCATGCTGTGAACGTAGACTTAAAAATTAAACTGCCTGATAATTTGTAAGGGATTAGACCAACAGTCTGTGGACTATAAATAGGGAGTAGACCAGCATTGGCTTGGTTCTGGGGGCCCCTGTCAATTATTAGCCTCCTTGTAAAGACAGTGGTAGAAGTGCTGAGTCATTCCTCCACTGTCTACCTACCATCGTTCACGATGATGCCACCCTATGATGATGATGATGATAATTTCATACTTAATGAAACTGCCTCTTGTTTTTCTTTAGGGTATTTGTCACCTTGCTCAATGAATAAGACGGTATTACTTCCGTAGCAGTGTTTCCATTTTGTTTTTTTAATTTGCGTTTTACGTCGCTTTCATTTGCATGGTCATATCACGACGGGGGTGTTACCCTCCATTCGCAGAAAACTCACAAACCTGCTATACCCACATGAAACTCACCCAGCCTGGGTTGAGCCGGAAGGCCACCTCGTCTTCACCTCGCTGGACGTTGCTTAACTTTTGTGATCCTACGAGAACCGGTGAATCCAACGCGCGATCGACGATTCGACGCTGGATAGTATTAGCATTGATTGGCTTTGTGGTAAGATACTTGCTTGCCATGCAAATATTATTTTATTCAAAATTTGGTTACAGTTGTAAGGGATACGCTTGTGTTGACCCAGCACCTAATTGGGTAGTATTGTGTCACTTTTCGCCCATCAGAGAGGAGGCATACTATACGGAATGGGCAGGCTACAACATAGACCACAAGTGTCTACAGTAGCTCCTGTTTCATGGCTATACGAAATAAAAAAAAGCTGGGAAAAACTCATCTTTTTTTTAAAGATTTTTTTTTAATTTCCACATTTTTGTGTGACATGCCTCGTATTTTGTGGTCTAAATTACGAATGCGTTGGGTAAGCTTCAACGTTCAACACAGAGCACAACCGTCTACAGTAACTCCTGTTTCATTTCTATACGAAATAAAAAAACAGTGTGAACACTCATTTTACTTCCGAGAAATTTCTAATATTAGAAATCGGAAGTATTGTGTTCGTTTTAGTTTAAAAAAAAAAAAAAAAAAAAAAAAAAACTATTTTTTGTTTCGATTTCTAGAATGTAGGAAAAACGGTATTCTAAAAAAATTTGTAGAAAATCGGTTAAGCAGTTTTATAGATACAAGTGATCTAGTATAAAATCTTAAAATTAGCACGTGTATACAATGTGAATCAATTAAGAGGAAGTATTGTGTCCATACTGTCCATAATTAGCAGTTTATTTTTTTTGATATTTTTTTTTATATTCGATAGCGCCAGTAAGGTTAGCATTGATACTCTCAGCACGCTCCACACAGTGACATAAGGCCTATCCATAATCTCTATATATAAATGAGAAATATGGACGGACTTTGTGTGCAGGAATTGTTTAGGCGAAACGGTAAGAGATAGCAAAAAATTGATGAGAGATGACCCCAAGTAAAATTGCCGGAAAATACCAGGAAAATTATCAAAAATCCGAAATTCCAAACGGTCCTTGAGTTATGACCTTCCTCAAGTATTTCCTTGAGGAAGGGTCCGATTTTAAGACAGTCTTTGCCCTGGAACTTGAAATCTATCGCGAGGACCTATATTTTTTATTATTTAATAACACATTAGAAAAAATTAGCTTTCATTTAATTCATTTTAGGCCACATTCTGACGTACCGTTCTGGAGATATAAGCCAGAATGTTCGAAATTTCGACCTGTTTTTCAGACTTTTCACGTTTTTTAGCAGATTCCAGCGCGGAACTTAAAATTTGTCGCGAGGACCTATATTTTTTATTATTTAATAACACATTAGACAAAACTAGCTTTCATTTAATTCATATTAGGCCAAATTCTGACGTACCGTTCTCGAGATAGAAGCCAGAATGTTCGAAATTTCGACCATTTTTTCAGACTTCACGTTTTTTTTTTTACAGATTACAGCACGGAACTTAAAAGTTATCGCGAGGACCTATATTTTTATTGTAAAAACTGTCTGAGAACATCACATGATTTTATTTGAGCCCTTTGTTGCCATATTCTGACAAACCGTTCTCGAAATATGGGCCAGTTTGCTACATTATCAATATCCGCTATGATAGATTTGGCTCGGGATTTTGAAATTTACAGCGATGATGGTTGCGTGTGTGTGTGTGTGTGTGTGTGTGTGTGTGTGTGTGTGTGTGTGGGTGTGTGTGTGTGTGTAGGTGTGTGTGTGGTGTGTTGTGTTGTGTGTGTAGGTGTGGGTGTGTGTGTGTGTGTGTGTGTGTGTGTGTGTGTGTGTGGGTGTGTGTGGGTGTGTGTGGGTGAGTGGGTGTGTGTGTGTGTGTGTGGATGGGTGTGTGGATGGGTGTGTGTATGTGTGTGATGTGTGTGGGTGTGTGTGTGTGGGTGTGTTTGGGTGTGTGTGTGTATGGGTGTGTGTGTATGGGTGTGTGTGTGGATGTGGATGTGTGTGTGTGTGTGTGTGTGTGGATGGGTGTGTGAGTGTGGTGTGTGTGATGGCTTGGCGAAGCGGGTGCAGCCCGCTAGTACAAATATATAATTATGTACCATTGAACTACTCCGCTTATTATGTGAGCTAGTCACGTTCAAGGTGGGTGGGATCTGGGGTATAAAGTAAGTAAGGTTATTGATTTTTGTTTATCACTCGAGTGATGTCATAATTAACCAGACTTGTTAAAAATTAACCGTACTTTATAATAATAATACTCTTTAGTGGAAGGTAACCGCCAGGCGAGGTTAATCCTCTAAGCATTTTCTGCCACCTAACCCTCAGTGTCTTACTATTATATGGTCACAAACTCAAACTTAAAAAAACTCGGTATAGGTCAAATTTTCGACGATTACAATACTTTCCTTATTATAGGATAAGGAAAGTAAATATATGATGAAAAATTCATGGGAGGGATTCGAACCAACCGATCCCTACGCTAGCTGGTTTACCAAACTAGCGCCTTAACCACTTGACTACCCGTGCACGGACTTTCAACTCGAACCCCGACCTCCAGACTAGTGCACTCCACAGGTCCTCAGGCTGGCCGAGGAGGGAGGAGTTAGTATATAATGGTTTGTTCGGATCTGATTAACGATTAGCTAAAACCTGGTACCTGTGGCCCATTCCAGAAACACTCTCCACTCTCAAAATAATAATAATAATAATATCGCCTTATTTATACTGCCCGATTAAGACTTCTAAAGTCCCATTATTCCAGCAGTATTGAGCCCAATACATATTATTATGTGGTAAAAATCCCAAATCGGAGGATAACTTGTCATGTCCCGTTTGGGTTTCGAACCCGCGACCTCTGAAAACTCTGGATTCACAGAGTGCCGCCTTTACCACTGAGCTACGGGGACAGACTATCCTCGAATCTCCGTTTTAACCGTCACACAACGCACTCTGATTGATTTTGGCGTTCAAGTTAACCAATTAGAGTGCGTTGTGTGACAGTTGAAAAGCAGATTTGGGGATTTTGACAGTGGAAGTAGTTTTTGGAATGGACTATTGGTCGCCGTTGATGTTTTTTTGGAATTTTAAAGTCCCCAAATATCTATTCAGCGTGTCATCGATGCTGATGGCTACTTCCACATTTGATAAGTATTATGATGGCGTATGCATGATGATTGATAAACTTGAATTTGATAATAGCCGCACAGCCTTGGTAAATTCCTACCGCTGACTGACTGACTGATCAAGGCTACTAAAACAATGAAGATTACCCTGAATTAAGTTCACTTAGCGGGGAACGTGCTGTCTATTATACGTAATTTTATTGTTATGAAATCCATCTCAGTAGTTATGTGTGCAGAGCTAATGGATTCCGATCTAGATGGTCGGTGTTTAAGTCCCTATACAGATACATATAATGTATATATCATCATCAATATTTTTTATTAATTCACACCTTGTGACATCACAACTATTACTCAAACTTGCTCTACTAAATCCACGCTGGAACCGGGACTTGAACCACCGACCTCCAGTTTACAAGTCCGCCGCCTTATCGATCAAGCTTCTGAGGTCGTTACTCAGTAGCTTGATCGATATACTATTATACTTATACATATGTTTTAATATACCAGGAAATTAACTGTCATGTTAGATTGCAATAAGTTGATGTGCATAATATGCTCTTTTGCAAACTGCATTCATTCCTTACGTGGAAATCTTCCTAGATTCTTCTTGGCTATAATAATAAAATAACAGACGCTATGTACTTAAAAGTTCTCGCTTTCACAAACTTTTATATGATTTTACTATGCCATTAGTTATGTACAATTTCAATTCTATGTCAATGTGTGATGGTGCTAAGTACATGACGATTTACACTTTATGTGTGCGAATGTAAGGTTGTTATTTACATTTCTCTGATTTCTTGCTGATATTATTACTATTATTATAAACTGGTTGGAGTTCCACATGAGAATCCCAAATCATCACACTAACCTCTATTGACCATATGAATCTATTTCGTGTTAAACGTCCTGATTTTAGATAGTTATAGGGACGGGTGTTTTACCCTCCATTATAGCTTGGAATCGTACCAGCTATACACACATTAACCTGACATAGCCTGGGTAGCCGGAAATGCCAGCCTTGCGTATTCGGAAGAAACAGAATTTTCTTTTCAAAAAGAAAATTCTGTTGATAAGGTCAATCCATTATTAGGACTTAGCTCATAGACAAAAAAAAGAAAGAATCATGTGGAAGATGAGTTTTTAGAAGATGAGCAACCGGGAATCGAATTCAGGATCTCTGGACTACGGGTCACAACCATTATTGCTGACGTTGCAAAACGATTTTTTTTTCTCTTAATATTTATATAATACGAATAATACATAATCATTCATTGTACGATTAATTCCCAGTTGTTGTAGTTCTAATTGGTTTGTTATGCTGGGAAAACAGATTACTCATACAAATAACAAAGTAGACATTCGTCATTGAATTCGCGCGATTAGCTCAGTGGTTAAGCACTCGCTTACAATGCAGAAGGTCCTGGGTTCGATCCCCCTGAGCTGTTAAAAAATTGTATTCTAAATTTGGTTTTAGAATACAAATTTTCACAAGTGATCTGTGATTTGTCAGATCATTGTGAGGTCGAACGATTCGTATTACTTCCGAGAAATTTCTAATATTAGAAATCGGAAGTATTGTGTTTTTGTAAATTTTTTTTTTTTTTTTTCATTCTTTAATGTAACTATCTCATCGCATAACTGTATTATTTGTGTCTCCAAGCGGAGGCTTTATTTCTGGTGGATTAGAAGCACCCAACACCCTCCCACCACCCGAGTGACATAGATAGTCATGCAGAAACCATTCCGACCACCAGTGTTGGTTTCAGAACAATGGTTTATCCGATGCTTTGGACAGGAAATAACCACGAGACAAGTGTATGAATAAAAATGTATTTTATTTGTATTATTCTATCGTAATTCGTCCAAAAATTCTATCAGCTCAATTTCGTAAAAAACCGAGCGAAAACAATACTTTCTATACCTTACTAGCGGGCTGTCGCCAGCTTTGTGGGCCGAGGCATGGCCGTGAAAGCAAAAAATCCTTTTGGCAATGGCAGGTGTTGTAGTGGGAATTTCGAAAAATCCCGTCTTATTGAACATCTAGACTATAAGACAAAGCTACCTACCAAATTTCAGCTCGCTAGGTATTACGGTTTGGGCTGTAGAGCGATGATCAGTCAGTCAGTGACTTTGACATTTATATATTAAGATTAAACTCTTAGGAAACTACAAGCTAGCCTGCTGGCTTGTGAGGGTTGGCTATTTCAGCTTCCTAGGACTTACGGTTTGTGCTGTAGAGCGATGATCAGTCAGTCAGTGGTCAGTCAGTCAGTGACTTTGACATTTATATATTAAGATAAGAAATAGAAAGGAACAATATCTCAAAGAACTCTGTAGTAAGCTACTCGCTTGCCATGCAGAAGGTCCCGGGTTCGCATGCCCGAGCCGACAAAAAAAAAATTGGACTCAAATTTCGGTTAGAGTTATTTGTAATAATAATAACACTCTTTAGTGTAAGGTAACCACCAGGCGAGGTTACTGCTAAAAGCATTTTCTACCACCTAACCTTCAGAGTCTTATTATTATGTGGTCACAAACTGAAATTAACGAGGAAAAATTTATGCACTGGGTGGGATTTGAACCAACGGACCCTTACGCTACCTGGATTACAGTTATTTATAAGGGATACCTACCTTCCGGTGCGTTCGTGTTGACCCAGCCCCTAAATGAGAAGTATTGTGCCACTTTTTTTTAACTTCTCGCCAATCAGAGGGGAGGCACACTAATACAGGATGGGCAGGCTACAACACAGACTACAAGCGCCTTTAGTATCTCCTATTTCATGGCTACAAATTATAATAAAAAGTCTGTGGTGAAAAACTCTTCTTGCATGATTTTTTTTTTATTTATGAAAATGCGGTCAAGGGTTTTTTTTTCTATAAGCAAAGTCCTAATCATGGATTGACCTTATCATAAATATTATTATATTACTATCATCTTGACATACATATACATATGTACAAGCGTGCAATCAGTGACTTGTCCTCGATGACTCACTCATCTCTGATAGCTTACTTACTTTTTTGGGAATAACGTCGCTTTCAACTGCATGGTCTTATCACGATGGGAGTTTTACCCTCAATTTGCTGAAAACTCACAAACCAGCTACTCAAGTTAACCTCACCCAGCTTGAGTGGGGCCGGAAATAGCCATGATCACGAGGGTTCGAATTTGAATGGTCACCCTTCCAAGTCCTAGCCATGTTCGATGTAGCTTAACTTCGGTGACAACACGAGAACTGGTTCTCACGTGCCATCGACTCTGGCTTTTCTTACTTTTCTGCTATTGATAATGTCATTATTTTTTTTTCAATTTGCGTTTAACGTGGCTTTCAACTGCATGATCTTATCACGACGGGGGTGATACCATCCATTTGCAGGAAGCTCACAAACCTACCCACATTAACCTCACCCAACCTGGGTTGGGTCGGAATGGCAGTATCACGAAATTTTCATCACGTTGGACGTTGCTTATCTTCGGTGATCATACGAGATCCGATGCATTCAACGCCCTATCGACGCTGGCTGATAAAGTTTGATTGATGGATTTGTTGAGACTTCAACACGGTTAGAAAATTGAAAGTTTGACAACACAGAGAAAATGTTTGATCCTGCAGGGATTCGAACCCAAGATCTGCTAACATTAAAACAGCTACTCATTTCTCCTGACGAGGTATGAGTGGACCCCGAACACCCAAGTACAGAACAGAAAAAATCCTGCCCCGCTGGGGATGGAACCCAGGTCACCATGTGTGCAATGCCTAGCGCTCTAACTCACTCGGCTACCGTGACTACTGGATGCAAAAAATTCTTTTTTATTTACTTATACTTTTCAGTGTTAGTAAAATGCATTTTAATAAAATAATATAAGGTCACTTTCTTAGATATCGTGTATTTACTTGTACTTATTTACTTAGTGTAAGTAAAACAGATTTTAATAATGAATATTAAGTCACTTTCTCAATAAGCTATCATTTATTTACTCATACTAATACGTTACTTTAAATAAGTAAAATGGATTTTAATAAATAATAAATATTAAGTTATTTTCTCATTAAGATATCATCCGAACTCAAAGGGATTACGTCCTAAATCTAACCACATGAGAAAAGCAAAAACGTCTTTGTTTATTTGATAACCATCCAAAAAATAAATGAAATTTGCAATTTATAACACTCAAACATATCTATACTTACGTGCCACGATAGTACAAATAAATCCTACAGCGAGCAAGTAAGTCGTAAACATCACAATAATTAATCATTAGAAAAGTAAATAAATTGAGTTGTGAATAACTTTAAAACCACAAATAAAATATTTTTTTTTTTTTAATAAAATTTATCTATTTATTTTTGAGCTATAAACAAATTAAATTAGGATAAGTTTGAAAAACTGAACTTTTTGCCAGCAATAAAAATACGACTGACATTTTTCAGCTCAGAAAAAAAGGTTTGTAAAAAAAATGTTTACACTTTTCTTTTGAACTCTCTTAACTATTTTGGTAACTTTTTAAAATATTTCAACTCGTTCAAAATAATAGAAATTAAAAATAATATAAAATGAAATGAAGGAAAATAGGAAATGACGAACAATGAAAAATAATTAAAACAATAACAATTAAAAAATAAAAATCACAAACACGTTTCTTATCAGTTTTTTTATTATAAATATATTTATTTTTCTTATCACAAACAGTGAGCGCACGCGAATCACGTTAACACTTGTTTTCTATGTTTAAAAAATATGAAACATGGGAGATAAAAAAGTTATCTCTGGGGGAAACGGCTCGGGGAGGAATGAATCTGATTTCAACTAATGTATTCAGATGTGTTCGTTGCTATGGAAACAGCGAGAGTGCTACATAAACATGATACATGCTTCTTGTTAACGTATAAGCAGTTCGTTCTGGAGAAATTCTTGATGTTTTTTTTATCCAATTTTTTCTCTCACGAAACTTGCAGGCATGAAAGATTAGGCTGGACCACGCTCAAAGTACTATGTCAGTTTCTGGCGGGGTTCATGTACATTGTACATACACGTAGAGCCGTGGGGTTTATGTACAATACATTGTACAAGTACAATGTACAATCTGTACTTACAAGTATACATTGTATGTCTAATCTAATGTCGTGTTGAGCTCTAAATTGAGTGAGCAAAGAATTTTTAAGGTACTTTATCAGTATTTTTATAAATGAAAGAACATTTTATCAAAATGTTTGACAACAAAATGAAAGAACATAAAAACATAAACAAAAAAAATTTAAAAATGTTAATAAATTTTTAAGATAACAGACAAAAAAAATAACAAAAAAAAGTATTCAAAGTTTAGGTGAGGTCCAATGTGCAAAGTTGCATGTGTTGGTCCAGCGAGATAATACCCTGATGAGTGCCCTCATGATGGTGATTATTCCCCTAAAACACGGATTTTTTTCTTCTTTCAATTCAATTCCATGTCCATGAGTGTTGTGTCCTGGTTGTGGAAGGATAGATGGGTTATGAACCCCTGTGGACGCACAGAAGCAATTCCCTTTTTTTTCTTAAGTAAGTGTGCCCCGGAGCCGCTTTCGCATTACTTCAGGGCACTTTACCTTTACATCCATGCCATTCCGGAAACGGAAAATTTTGTTCTGAAATTTCCGCTACGGCCGGGATTCGAACCCGCAACCTCCGGGTCAGTAACCAATGCTCTTAACCACTGAGCCACGGAGGTCGGCAGATTCCCTGGGCTCCTTGTGGTGTATTGTGTAGTGCAGGCGCGGCTTGGGAGTGCTGCCACATAAACTCGACTGGAATTGCATTTATAAAGTCGCTCTTTCAGTGTCTAAAGAGTTTGAGTTTGTTTACCATACAAATCATAATAATTATGGATTAATGAAACTATAAATGTGTGATAATTTTCATTGTGTACGAGCTAGGACTTGAGAAAATCCTCTCTTTTGTGTCTGGGGGTGCTGTAGTTCCGCTGCTCAGTTTTCTTCATGTATATTATGTTATTTTTATTTTTTATTTATTTTATTTATCGTATGGCTTTACTACACATCTCAAAGTGAGAAGACATGTGTAATAAACGTGATCAAATCTGATGGCAGTGATTGTTTGATCGCCAATATTGTCAGTACTTTAGCCGTATGTCAATGCGTTGCGCAGGGTGAACCACGAGGAGACGTACTAACATTTCACCCCGTATTATGTATTTTATGTATTTTGTGACTAGGGAAAATATTTCTTAATTCTTTGAAACACCAACACATTTCGCCCACTTAGGAATCTCCCGCCCCAGGTAGGTAGGAGTAGGTCTCTACTCAATAGCGTGAGACTATTGCTTGGCGTGTTCACCATTAGGACTGGCCTGAGTGTCAATGGTCACGCATTGCTAGTGATAAACACACACAAGGGTTGGCAGGAGGAGAATAGGAAGAAGTAAACATATTCACTGTTTCTGTTCATTAGAGTACAGGAGAGTACGTGAGTCTGGTAATATTAATAATTCCGTGTCCGTGAGATGGACACAGATACCTATATCACGCTTGTGAGAGCATGAACGAAAACTGGTTTAGTGAGAGCATGAAAACCTGTTTAGTGAGAGAATGAAAAGTGGTTTAGTGAGAGAATCAAAACTGGTTTAGTGAGAGCATGAAAACTGGTTGAGTGAGAAAACAAGAACTGGTTTAGTGAGAGAACGAAAACTGGTTTAGTGAGAGAATGAAAACTGGTTTAGTGAGAGAATCAAAACTGGTTTAGTGAGAGCATGAAAACTGGTAGAGTAAGAGAACAAGAACTGGTTTAGTGAGAAAACGAAAACTGGTTTTGTGAGAGAACGAAAACTAGTTTAGTGAGAGAATGAAAACTGGTTTAGTGAGAGCATGAAAACCTGTTTAGTGAGAGAATGAAAACTGGTTTAGTGAAAGAACGAAAACTGGTTTTGTGAGAGAACGAGAACTGGTTTAGTGAAAGCATGAAAACTGGTTGAGTGAGAGAACAAGAACTGGAGTGAGAGAACGAAAACTGGTTTTGTGAGAGAACAAGAACTGGTTTATTCAACTTGCCATACACGCGCGACGCTGACAAACCAGAAAGTTTTAACTAGTGTTGTGTGTAGGGATAGCATCTGAGTCAAGTGGGTCAACTCTTTACTTTGAATGTTAAGGTCACTATTCGCTTGCTACTCACTGAGGGATAGCAAATTATTTATTGGTTCAAGTTTGGAGTGAGAAAGAGAGAGAGTGAGTGAGTGAGTGAGAGTGAGTGAGAGTGAGTGAGAGTGAGTGAGAGTGAGTGAGAGTGAGTGAGAGTGAGTGAGAGTGAGTGAGAGTGAGTGAGTGAGTGAGAGAGTGAGTGAGAGAGTGGGCGAGAGAGTGAGTGAGTAAGCGAGTGAGTGAATGAGTGAGTGAGTGAATGAGTGAGTGAGTGATTGGGAGAGAGAGTGTCTGAGAAAAGGAGAGAAAGGTACTCACCGAAAGAGAAAATAAAAAAATATTAGTCTTTGAGGTCGTTGTCATATCAGATTTTTTCTGGTTCTGTCTCTGTCTCTCTCCTTCTCTCTCTCTCTCTCTCTCTCTTTCTCTTTTTTTCTCTCTCCCTCACTCACTCAAATAACAAACTGAGATCATCACTACTGCAGATTGCAAGTTCCACATAATTATTAATTCCAGATCCGAGAACCGAACTGGTCCAACAACATCTCTCAGGTATCTCTCTCTCTCTCACAACAGAATACTTGTTCCTTCTCTCTCATTCTTCCTCCTCTTCCTCCACTCTCTCTCTCTCTCTCTCCCTCCCAATCACTCACTCACCCAATCTCTCACCACTCAAACTTGCTTTACCAAAACCAAGCACGCTAAATCCGGGATTTGAACAACCGACCTCCAGGTCACAAGTCCGCAGCCTTATCGATCAAACTACTGAGGTCGGTTCGTTAAATAAATACTTCAAATACACATACAATACATATCGAAAGGTTGAAACATACATAATTTTTTTATTATGTACATCCTTCAGTCCTGCTCATACATACATACTTAAATATACAGTGTCCACTTTTAATGTGCGCCATAGGAAAAATACATGTAAAAACAGTTTTTCTTGTCTCAAAAGTCGCCATTAAGTATTTTAAGTAAACCAAATATGTTAACTCATGTATTTTTATCTGAAGAATCCACTGGTGGTAATTTCATACACCTGGGACTTACAGTTAAAAAGTTAAGGGTTCGAAATCCGAGAAATGTGTTATGTTTGAAACTCAACATTTTTGTACAATTGGATACTCTATTTTATGTATTTTTTCACGAGAAATTGATTGGTAATATTTTCAATTACCTGGGGTTTACTGTTAAAAAGTTCTGGGTTCGAAACCGAGTAATTGCGTTATGTTTGAAACTCAATATTTTCGTACACCTGGATACCTACCTGGTTTCTGGTTTTACTAACTGTTATACCCTATTTTAGCATTCTTTAACTTTATTTGTGTATTTTTCAATAGAAATAACGATTTCTGCTTCTTTTGTCCGAAGAAGACCTACTGAAAAAAGGCGTGTTTCAAACTTGAATTCATGACTTTGTAAAAAAGAACAACTGATAATCAGTTTATGGGTAGGTACTTACTGATATTGAAGTTAGATTCGATTTTCAAAGATATCTCCATCAGCAGCAACACAATATCCCAATCTGTCGTAAAATTCATTGCGAACATTTGCCAATTGACGTGCTGTTATGTTGTTGCATGCTTGGGTGATGGCATCTTTCAATGCCTCTACATTGGGGTATGTTTTACCTTCGTGATAAAGTATTGCTTTTAGGTAACCCCAAAGAAAAAAGTCATTTGGGGATAGATCGGGTGATCTTGCTGCCCAATCAATATCAATATTGTGAGCTATCACCCTTCCTGGAAATGCTGCTTGTAAAAACTCCTTGACTAATCTTGAGTTGTGGGCTGGACAACCGTCCATTTGAAAAAAAAATCTCTTTCACCAACAACATTTGTGATTAATGGACCTATTTCATGAACAAGGAGATCGAGGAAGAGTTCTGAAGTTAGACTTTCATTGTAGAATATTGGACCAATAATGTGTTGTCCTACTATTCCTGCCCAGACGCTAGACGTTTACTTTTTGTGGGTACTGAATATGAGGCTGTACCAAGAGTAGAGGATTTTCTTTGGCCCACATCCGTGAGTTTTGAAAATTGGGAGCGTGTGTCAGATTTAAACTAGATTCGTCTGAAAATCGAATCTAACTTCAATATCAGTAAGTACCTACCCATAAACTGATTATCAGTTGTCTTCTTTTACAAAGTCATGAATTCAAGTTTAAAACACGCCTTTTTTCAGTAGGTCTTCTTCGGACAAAAGAAGCAGAAATCGTTATTTCTATTGAAAAAATACCCAAATAAAGTTAAAGAATGCTAAAATAGGGTATCACAGCTAGTAAAACCAGAAACCAGGTAGGTATCCAGGTGTACGAAAATATTGAGTTTCAAACATAACGCAATTACTCGGTTTCGAACCCAGAACTTTTTAACTGTAAACCCCAGGTAATTGAAAATATTACCAATCAATTTCTCGAGAAAAAATACATAAAAAAAGTATCCAATTATACAAAAATGTTGAGTTTCAAACATAACACATTTCTCGGATTTCGAACCCTTAACTTTTTAACTGTAAGTCCCAGGTGTATGAAATTACCACCAGTGGATTTTTCAGATAAAAATACATGAGTTAACATATTTGGTTTAATTAAAATACTTAATGGCGACTTTTGAGACAAGAAAAACTGTTTTTACATGTATTTTTCCTATGGCGCACATTAAAAGTGGACACTCTGTATACAATTATACATACATTAAGGCCAAACATTCTGAGGTAGTAAGAGCGATAGAAGTCTCCGCGCCAGATGAGGAGGGCATTCTTGTAACAGGTCAAAGATTTTAGAATGGCGTGATTGGTTTATAAATTGCACTTAATTGAGTAGCTTGAGCTGGCGAAATGAGGAGCGGTACGCTGACCTCAGTTGCTCTGGTCGTATCAAAGTGGGGAGACGGCGTGAACGACTCACCACATCAGTGGTGTTAAAGCGCCTAACAGAAGAAGAAACAAAACAGTGGAGAGGGCCAACGTTGAGGCTGCGTCGAATGCACCGGTATAGGAACACCGAAGATAAGCAACGTTTAGCGAGGTTAAGAGTGCCTGATTCTCGCATTCTGGCCCAACCCAGGCTGGGTGAGATTAATGTGGGTAGCAGGTTTGTGAATTTCCTGCGAATAGAAGGTAACATCCCCGTCGTGATATGACCATGCAGGTGAAAGCGACGTTAAACCTAAATTAAAAAAAAAAAACGCAAGTGATCAACAGGAATACGGCAGGAACCTAGTCATTGGATTTTTTTGTTGTTGTTGTAAAAAAATCTGGTTTGACACCTCACGACTTTTCTTATCAATAGAAAAGAAGTCAAATACGACTGGTGACTCAACTTTAACATTTAGATTAAAATCAATGTCAAATTCGTAATCAGAACCTGTCACAAACCCCATCTAGAGTTTATCCTCTCTCTCTCTAGCTCTCTCTCTCTCTCTCTCTCTCTCTCTCTCTCTTTCCCCCTACCTACCTCTCCCCCTCTCTCTCTAACCCCCCCTCTATAAATAATAATGATATTATATCGAACGAGGGTAAAGCACAAAGCTATAAAGCCCAGAACTAAATTTCTAACTAAATGACCCATCTAAATGACTCCTGATGGTTGTGCCCCCCCTCCTCTGTCCACACAGCTCCCCAGTCTGGTCAACTCTCCCTCTCCTCCTCTCTCTCTCTCTCTCTCTCCCTCCCTCCCTCCCTCTCCCTCTCCCTCTCCCTCTCCCCCCCCCCTTTATAAAAAATAATAATAATAATATTAAATCTAATAAGGCTAAAGCACAAAGCTATAAAGCCCAGAACACTAAACTTCTAACTAAATGACCCATCTAAACTCTAAACCCACCTCCACAACAAGGTAGAATTATCAAAACAAAAAAACAAAAAAATCCCCCTTCTCTGTCCACACAGCTCCCCAGTCTGGTCAACTCTAAATGACCTAAATGACCCATAACTAAACTCCACATGGTTGTCCCCCCCCCTCCTCTGTCCTCACAGCTCCCCAGTCTGGTCAACTCCGTCAACAGTGCCGGCGACCTGGTCCTGGACATCGCCCTGAGGGACCACCAGATAGGCATCGCCGAGACCCTCATCAAGCACCGGCCGACGTCAATGCGCGGGACTCGAACGGCTGGTCTCTGCTTCTCAAGGCCACGCAACGCGGTGAGTGACCGTCGTCACAAAAGGCAGGCAATAACCCCGCCCCCTTTAGTTAGGACATACATATGTATACATATATATATTTATTTCTTCTATTATATTGTATTTTAATTTAAAATTATTTGTGTTGTATACAGGGTGGACCAAAAAAACGTTTACACCCGTTAATGGTAGATTAGCAAATTTTGGCACAGACATGGGCAAGTTTGATAAAAGTTGGCGGCCAACCCAAGGATGCTAAAAAATGATTTTACGATTTTTTATCACGTGATCTTCTGGGTAAACAAACCAGGTAAGTCTCAAAAAATGATGTTCAAAATCTTAAAAGTGTTGACCGTTTAGGGTCGTCTTGTGCTCAAAGAGTAATTAGCTATTTATGTCTGTTAATTATTTTCCTTGGAATTAATTAAAGGCCAGTCAAATGAATGATTGTTTGTTTCTCGATGATAGTTTTCAAGCATATTTTTCTGCATTCCATGAAATATTATCTTTAAACTTCTTGAGTTTTTTTAGTACAAGTTACATTATTATAATTCGGATGCTGAAATGGCAGATACGCATTAACAAATGGAGTTGCCAACAGGAACATTTGGGATCACGTGAAAAACATAGTTTACGAAATCTGGTAGCAAGAATCCTGTTGGCATTCGATGACCTGACAGAAAAACCTGGAATCTTCCGCAACATTCGACGGAACATGATGAAGAGGTTCAACCTTTGCATCCAGGAAGGTGGACGCCACTTCCAACAGTTCCTCTAAGGGAATTGAGAAGGAAGAGAGAGAGTTCTGAGTTAGAACTAAGGTACTAAAGTCACCATTGGTTTCAAAAATTTGTGTGAGGAGAATCCATAGTGTGTACTATGTCTAAATAAAAAATGGCAACAGTCTTTTTTATTTTGTAGTCATGAATTTTTTGCTGGCTCTGGCGTTCGGACCGGGTGGACTAGCTTACCACTGAGCTAATCGTGCGCGTCTAATCGTTTCTCATTGAACATACTAACACAAAATCTTTTTTTTTTAATACCTTTTTGTTTATATCAAAATAGTATAAAACATAATAAAGACTGCAAAAGTTTATTAATTTTACAAAATATTATCTTGTTTTTTTCAAGACTTCTATTAAGAGTTGGCAATCGGTAAATATTTGTTATTTAATTAGTATTTTTTATGATAGAAGAACCTACCTACATATTTACCTGGATTATTTCATGAACTCTATTTTCGTTTGGAAAATTCACTAGTTTTTTTTTCTCTCGTAGGGAAGCATAAGAAAAACCATCCTTACATTATCAAGGCAGTCTCTCAGGGGCTTACATGAATAATAATTATGTGTATTGTGATACCAATAGTATCTGATATAACTCAATTTACAGATGGTATTACCCCCAAAAAAACCATAAGTTGTTGTTGTTTACAACAGGTCAGATAAAGGTATAAATAAAATATTCCATCAGATATTTTAAAATTAAAATAATACTGACCGTCGAGAATTGAACCTCGGTCATCCGACTAACACTCTTAGCACTACCACATCTAGCTAACATCACTGACAATCTGAGAAGCACGAAATTTATCATTTGAATTTTCCTAAACTGGCTGATGAAGGCATGTGAACCCGCGGTATTCAAAAATAGCAATGTAAACAATTTTTGTAAACAATACAAGACGCCCTTACACAGTCTACAGCTAGAAAACTCTTAGGATTTTTGAAGAGTTTTTGGCAAACATCTAATATTTTTTCCCAGAAGATCACGTGATAAAAAATCGTAAAATTATTTTTTAGCATCCTCGGGCGGCCGCCAACTTTTATCAAACTTGCCCATGTCTGTGCCAAAATTTGTTCGGACAAATGTCGAGTGTTTTATTTAGTAAAAAAGATTTTTTGGGTGTTTTTTTTCTGTTCAGGTGTAAAAAATATGACAAACCAAACCGTAAAAAACAAAGTAGTGTAGCCAGAAACATCGAAATTTTGTTGGCTTTCTGCAGAATTGTTCAGAATCAACTCATCTTAAACAGGAAAAAAGTACTGACCTAAAGAATAAGCCAAAGTCGGACTTTTTCGGAAAGTTGCAAAAATCACTTTGTGCAGTTACAAAGGCCAATCCGAAAAAACGGATTGCAGATCCGGCCTGGAAATGTCGTCAGTAATCTACCATTAACGGTGTAAACGTTTTTTTGGTCCACCCTGTATAATACTAGCGGGCTGTCGCCCGCTTTGCGGGCCGAGGCATGGCCGTGAAAGAAAAAAATCCTTTTTCGCCAATGGCAGGTGTTGTAGTGGGAATTTCTAAAAATCCCGTATTGCACATCTAGACTATAAGACAGAGCTACCTACCAAATTTCAGCTACCTAGGACTTACCAGTTCGGAGAAACAGTGATGATCAGTCAGTCAGTCAGTCAGTTACTTTGACATTTATATATTAAGATGTCCTATTAATAAAGTGTAAATAAATAAATAAAAATAAAAAGACAGTTTGCCAAAAATAGTTACCTTTAAAAAAAAGTATAATCGTGAAAAAAAAGTATAAAAAAAAATACGAGTATACTCGTATCACATGAACTGTTCACCCGATGCGTATTAGCGTTTTACATAGGCCATTCATAATATTTTTTAAATTAAATATGATTAAATTTTAGCTCTGATACTTAGATAATGTAAATAGAGTGCAAAAATAAGGTCTACGGCTTTCCCGATACAGAATTTTTTGTAGAATCAAATTTGAAGAAAATCGGTTAAGCGGTTTTGGAGATACAAGTGAAGTAGTAGAAAATCTCAACATTGCACGTGTACACAATGTGAACCAACCGCGAGGAAGTGTTGTGTCCATAATGTATTTTTCCTTGAACATTATACCACAGTAAATTTTAGTTGTCACCGTGGCCAAGTGAGTTAGCGCCCTAGGCTTGCACGCTCGATGGTGAGCTGGGTTCGAATCTCTGCGGAGTCAGGAATTTTTGGCGCTTCGGATTTTACGGGATCCACAGATACCTCGTTAGGAAAAATGTGTTGCTGCTTTAATATAAGTGATAGTGTCAACTTAGAACTATCTAATCTTGTTTCACATTTTGGCTCTAACAGCCGTAATTATGAACAGAGAAATTTGTCTGAGCAATGTCTCAAGCAAGGTATTAACCAATAATATTAAAGGAAATCATGCTTGAAAGCTTAAGACATTTCTCAGGCGGCGTTTTCTGTTCATAAATACACACTTAAGGGCGGAATTAATAGACAACATCAATAACTTAAGTCGTTGGTAAGTGTCGGTTTTCCCTATCTTACACAGTACGCAATCCGTGACTTAGCGCCACAGAGGTATTACAAAAACGTCTATTAATTCCGCCCTAAGTGTCTTAAATGAATTGATTTTTATAAACGCCCGGTATTTATTTTGAATATGCAATGTGTGTTGCTGTGAACAGTCTCAATGGCGTGTAAGTTGTGACCACTGCCCGTAGTCCAGAGATCCCGAGTTCGATCCCCGGGTAGAGCAGACTTTTCGAAGAAAATTCTGTTCCCTCCAAACACGTGAGGCTGTCATTCCCTACCTAGGTTGGGTGAGGTTAATGTGGGTAGCTGGTACGATTGCCAGCGAATAGAGGTAACACCCCTGTCCTGATGAGGACGTTAAAACCAAAAAGAGTCGTTGGATTTGGGAAGGTATCCAGCCATAAAAAAACGTGCTCCACCCTACTAACCTGACTTTGAGGTTGAAAATGCCGACCCCAATAGCAACATAAGTATAAAGGACATGCATACTTTTACTAATTTTCACTTTTCTTATTTGACTTTGTAATTGACTATTTAAACTTATTTACAGTAAAGTAAAAAGCTACTATGGGATTAAGGCGAGTGATATATAATGGGTGTCACTACGTCGTACAATTCACTATATCTCTGTTGGTCCACAGACGACACCATAGCGAGCAAGTTCCTGCTGGACCACGATGCCTCGATATCCAGCACTGCTCCCCAGACCCACGACACTGCCTGCACCTCATCGCTACGAGTTCCAGCACTGCCATGGTGCCCGTGGCTAAGGTAAATAGGAATATTATCCAGAACATAGCCATATTAGCCAGATCGGCCGAGCCTGTATGTCGAGAACGGTCGTAGCTCACTGACATTTTTGTTGCAATGAACTTCTCTCAATGAGGCCTTAGAAAAATATACCACACGACATACCATTGTATTTAAGATTTTAAAGTTGGTCCGCGCCCAGCCTGACTGGGGCAGTGTAGGCATTTTTTTCCCCTGAAACTTAATATCCCAAAAAATTAAGGAATACAGGGTTTTCTATATTTTTGCCGTTCTAGAGATACGAGAAGTAGGGTGGGACTTTCTGCACACCCTGTATGAGTGTTTTTCTCTCTCATAAAATCATATATAAATTAAAAACTAGGGTTGATTCCATTAAGTGTTGACAAAAAATATTGTGAATTCCTCACCGAAAAGTCCCAGTACCATTTTCCCTTCCTAATCATTGTTTATTTTCCAGATCCTACTGGACCGAGGGCTAAGTCCTGACCTCAAAAACGTCCAAGGGTACACTCCACTTCATCTGAGTGTCCTCTCTCGCAACGAGAGTATGTTCTCCCTACTCCTGTCTCGAAGTCAAGACCTCAATATTACAGACATTAAAGGTAAGGATTACTTCCAAAAATTTAATATTCCTAAAGGTAATTATACCAGAAATTCTATATACAACATTAAGTTAGTTTACTTCCGAGAAATTTCTAATGTTAGAAATCGGAAGTATTTTTTTGTTGTTAAGAGTTTAACGTCGCTTTTGGCTGCATGGTCATATCAAGACGGGGGTTATACCCTCCATTCGCTGTCAATTCACAAACAGCACAATAATTAACCTCACCCAGCCAACCTGACAACATAATAATAATAACACTCAGGCCAGTCTTAATGGTCAACACGACAAACAATAGTCTCACCTACCTATCTACTTACTTCTTACCAACTAATAATTATAATAACATTCGTAAAAGGTAACCACGAGGCGAAGTTAATGCTCAAAGTATTTTCTATAACCTAACCCTCGAGTTTTATTTTATTGTGGTCACAAAACTCAATTTAAAGAGGAAAGAATCAGTTGGTCCTATTTTCATATGTCTGATACGCGTGGACCGGCTTCATAGGGATAGTGTTACCAAATATGACAACAACAAAAGTTTTACGGAAAATTCATGCATTCGGTCGGGATCGAACCATATATTCCCTTCGCTTTCTGATTTAACTTGGTTTCATCACAATGATCAGCGAAACATGGTCATTTTCCATATAATAAGAACCCCCAGCTGGACAACATTAATATTTAAGTTTATTTATTTACACTGAATTAATCGCATTATATGACACACAAATAATTACAACATTAAACACAGTTTTCTAGAAGAAGATATAAATAAATAAATATATACAAATATGTCTAACAAAGGGCGTATTGCCTTGACAATCTCTTCACCCAACCTTTACTTTTATTAAATTTACTGTTACTAGCTTCTCCCAGACAACATTAATATTAAAGTGTATTTACTGTTACACCCCGGACACCCACCCCTGTACTACGCATGTCTAGACGTGACTCACGGCAACACTGTAGAGGACAGCTTCGCTTCTCGTCTCCTGGAGAGAGGAAGCAACGCAAACCCTGTGTATGAAGACGGCAGCACAATGCTTCATCAGCTCATACATCAGGTGCGTAGACTGCATGGCCTTATGTTAATTTTTCCTAACCCTACTCTACACAATGAGGCATTCCCGTTTTTATACGCTTTGGGGTGCTATTTTTATATTATATTAAAAATAAAACTTATATTAAATTAAATTAAAAAAAAAATGCCGAATATAGTTTCGGGTCCGAATTCGCAACCACCGGCTTAAGAGCAATAATAATAGACATTTATTAGATGGTCGGAAAAACGTTGTATATCACCAGTAATTGACTACAATTGGTTTTCCCAGCATCATAAGATTTACATATAGACCGACCTCAGTAGCTTGATCAATAAGGCGGCGGACTTGTAACCTGGAGTCGGTGGTTCAAGGTTCAAGTAACGGTTTCAGCGTAGATTTAGTAAAGCGCGTTTGAGAAGTTGTGATATCACGGAAGTGTTTAACACAAATATGATATCATATGGAACTATAGCCAACCACTTTGACCGAACCCAGTGACCAGTTTCCTGGCTATAAAAAAGGTTGTAAAACACTCTTCTTAAAAAAAAATGTGTACAAATAAAATCTACGAGATTCTCTTCCAGAGAACTGAATGTTAGACAAGACTTTTTCATTTTCCCCCTTTCAGTTCAAATCATTCTCCAGCCAATATCAATCAAATCCGACTTTCAACGATAAACTTACACCTAAACAGGCAAAGAAGTTCGAGAGACTGAAAGACAAGTTAGCGGTAAGCTTGTAAGAGAAAGGAAAGAAAAAATATTGAAATGAAAAAAAAAAAAAAAAAAAAAAAAAAAAAACAACAAACTATTCAAGGGGTCTCGGGGGCCTTTTTCGGGGCCTAAGCTAGACACACCCGTTTATTTCGGGGGCCTCCTAAAGTTCTTTGTCCTTTGTTCTAAGCTAGCTTTGTATTAGCTTTGTCCCTTCTTTTTAGTTTTTGTTCCCTCAAATTTCAGGAGAGGGAGTATCCCGCCATTTTCCTGTGTTCTCACGTCAAGAATATCGATCATCCCGACGCTAAAGGACTCACTGCTCTTCATTTGGCCGCGCAAAATGGTAAGTGATGTCAGCAGATGCTAAGTGATGCCATTTCATGGTAAATGGTGCAATCAAATAGTAAGTGATGCCATCAAATGGTAAGTGGTGTCATCAAATGGTAAGTAGTGCCATCAAATTGTAAGTGATGTCAGCAAATGGTACGTGGTGCCATCAAATGGTAAGTGATACCATCAAATGGTAAGTGATGCCATCAAATGGTAAGCGATGCCATCACATGGTAAGTGATATCATCAAATGGTAAGTGATGGCATCAAATGGTAAGTGATGCCATCAAATGGTAAGTGGTGCCATCAAATGGTTAGTGGTGCCATCAAATAGTAAGTGGTGCCATCAAATGGGTTTCGAACTTGAGACCTCTGGAATCTCTGGATTCACACAGTGTCGCCTTTACCACTGAGCTACCGGAACAGACAGAAATAATTATACAGCTAACAAGTTCGGCTTGTTGTCAAGGTGAAAGTTAAGGGATAGTGTGTAGTAAGGTTATTTATTTAGAAACTCTTTATTAGCAGAACATATATACAGACAAACAATGGTAAAAATGAAATATAAAATTGACAGTATTAATAAAATAAACAAGAGAGAAAAAAAAAAATATACACATATGTCCTAACTAAAGGGCGGGGTTATTGCCTATGGCAATCTCTTCCACCCAACCCTTATTGAATCTCTCTTCCACCAGGACTCGTGGACCTTGTGTTGAAACTCATCCAGTGCGGGGCCAACCTGAACGTGCAAACTACCCTCGCCCTGACCAATGGGGAAGCAGAGAGGTACATGCTCACTCCGCTGCATTGTGCGATCCTCGCGTCAAAATTGGACGTGGTGGAGATTCTGCTTCAGCTTAAAGGTATGTGTATTATTATTATTTTTCTACACTTAATTAAGTGTATATATAGTCTGGCTGGGGACTATAAACAGGGAGAAGACCAGCAGTCTGGCTGGGTGACTATAAACAGGGAGGAGACCAGCATTGGCTTGGTTCTGGGGCCCTTGTCAATTATTAGCCTCCTTGTAAAGACAGTGGTAGAAGTGCTGAGTCAGTCCTCCACTGTCTGGCTACCATCGTCCACGATGACGCCACCCTATGATGATATGATTATTTATGAATAAATACATAATATATACAAACTGATAATTATAAATTAATATGCAATATAAGAAGAAATAAAAAGAGAGAAAAAAAAAAAAAAAAAAAATGAAGAAAAAATAAATAAATATGTATGTACTGAGAAAGACAAAATATATACAGTAAATTACAATGCAATTATAAAGAAAAAATAAATAGATTGAATGAAGAAACAAGAACAAAAAAGAGATAATGATGCTAATGTCCTAACTAAAGGTTGGGGTTATTGCCTTTGACAATCTCTTCCACCCAATCCTTTGGGTGAAAGAGGAGAATTTTACAATTTGTTTTACTGTCTTTTGGCCTGACAGACCGTATTTATTCAATGTTCCCCAGGGACTTTGATCGATTGGAGACGTTAAATAGGGAGAAGACCAGTGTCTCGCTATAAACAGAGAACAGACTAGCAAACCCTAACAAGCCAGACTTGCTTGCAGTTTCTTAAGGGTTTAATTTCTTGAAAAGAAAAAATTCAAGTCCTCATGATGGTTGATCGGACATCAAAATATGTGGTTCAGGACTAGTCAACTTTGAAATATTTTTTTTGTTGTTTTAATTTAATTCAAATGATATAATATATTTCATTAAAAACGTCTTCTTTCTTCAGTGTGCTCATTACGGATGCCACATTTCCTCTTTGTACCGCGAAACTCACTCTTTGTCGGAAGTACTCCCCTGCACGTCTCAATTGAAAAAAAATTTGGCTGAAGACCATCACTCCCCCTTCCAGCTGTAGCCACAACAACAACAACAATTCAATTTTAATTTCAATTCAATTTAATTTCAAATAATTTCAATTCAATTTTTTTTTTAAGCTTTATTAGGTAGAACAAAAAATATATACAGTAGAACACAATGAAATATAAAGAAATACAAAAAGATTAAACAAATATACAAGAAGGAAAAAAAAGAGAGAAATGTCCTACCTAAAGGGCGCGGTTATTGCCTGTGGCAATCTCTTCCTACCAACCCTTTAATTTTTTTTTTTCATCTATATTCAGTATAATCAGTATAAACAGAAAAGTGAGAAGTTGTACTAGATGTACATGAATATCAGAACATACCTGGGCAGCTGTTTCGAGCTTATTTGCTCTCATCAGCAGGTAATAGTTCTGAATATCCATGTCACCAACTTTTCATCTATATCTTCCCACCTTCTGTATTCAGACAGACTCGACGTCAACCTCCTCGACTCCCAAGGTGACTCCCCCCTCTCTCTTGTCTTGTGGGCGGGGCTCCACCATCTTGTGCCGCCCCTCGTGGGCGTAGGGGCGGACCTGAACCTGCGAGACATCGATGGGCGCACGCTCCTGCATCAAGTTATTCTGAGGAAAGACACCGGCACCGCCCTGACTCTTATTCAGAGCGGCGCAGATATTGATGCCAGGTAAGCATGGTGCAAGGTCAGCATTTTTGATGCTAGGTAAGCATTATTGATGCTAGGTAAGCATTATTTGTGTTAGGTAAGCATTAGTGATGCTAGGTAAGCATTATTTGTGTTAGGTAAGCATTATTTGTGCATGGTCAGCAATTTTAATGCAAGGTAAACATTATTGATTCTAGGTAAACAATATTTGTGCTAGTTAAGCATTATTTGTGCTAGGTAAGCATTATTGCTGCAAGGTAAGCATTATTGATTTTAGGTAAGCATTATTGATTTTAGGTAAGCATTATTTGTGTTAGGCAAGCATTGTTGATGCTAGGTAAGCATTATTTGTGTTAGGTAAGCATTATTTGTGCATGGTCAGCAATTTTAATGCAAGGTAAACATTATTGATTCTAGGTAAACAATATTTGTGCTAGGTAAGCATTATTGCTGTAAGGTAAGCATTATTGATTTTAGGTAAGCATTATTTGTGCAAGGTCAGCATTTTTGATGCAAGGTAAGTATTTTTGATGCTAGGTAAACAATATTTGTGCTAGGTAAGCATTATTTGTGCAAGTAAAGCATATTTGATTCTAAGTAAGCATTATTGGTGCAAGGTAAGCATTACTGATTCTAGGTAAGCATTATTGATATAAGTTAAGCATTATTGGTGCAAGGTTATCATTATAGATGCTAGGTAAGCATTATTGATGCTAGGTAAGCATTATTGATGCTAGGTAAGCATTATTGATGCTAGGTAAGCATTATTGGTGCAAGGTAGGAATTATTGATGATAGATAAGCATTATTGTTGCAAGGTAGGCATTTCCTTTTAAAATGCCTTCAACCACCGAAAAACCTGGGCCCTTAACTAAATTCTTTCTCCATAGGCCGAAGTTTATCAAATGTTTCTGTTGCATTGTGTCCAAGTTTGAAGCACACCGTTGTTCAAAATTGACGACACTCATTTTAAAACGGACAAGAAAAAAGTGTTTCCTGAAAACTAAAGCTACGGAGAAACAAATGTGTGTAGCGAGTTCAAACTTATACTGGAGTCTTATCACATGTGCACCTGGCGTTGCTCAAAGGCTCCCGTTCCCAGCATTGCTGGATCAAAAGCGACTTTACCAGTCTCATTTTTTAATTCACACACTTCGTATTAAAAAAATAAAAAATAATAATGTGTCTCCCACAGGACAGGAGACAGGAAGTCTGCCTTGGACCTGTGTCTGGAGGATGACTCACTGGAACCAGTGGTGGATGCCTTGTGCAAGCGGGGGGTGGGGTGAAACTTTAGGGACACCCTGTGTATGTAATAATAGGCCATGGTGACTGATATTGTGTTTCCCATGTCACAGGACAGGAGACAGGAAGTCTGCCTTGGACCTGTGTCTGGAGGATGACTCACTAGAACCAGTGGTGGATGCCCTGTGCAAGCGGGGGGTGGGGTGGAACTTTAGGGACACCCTGTATGTAATAATAGGCCATTGTGACTGATATTGTGTTTCCTATGTCACAGGACAGGAGACAGGAAGTCTGCCTTGGACCTGTGTCTGGAGGATGACTCCCTGGAACCAGTGGTGGATGCCCTGTGCAAGCGGGGGGTAGACATGAGCACGGGGTGTCCCCTGTGGGCCAGCCTGGAACACCGGCTCTGAAACCATCGCCCGGGTAAGTGGTCCACTGTCGGATCTAGAGAAAATGCTTCCTATACGAAAATATTTTACAGATAAAAAAATAAATGAGTCTTTTTCGTCTTATTATTTTACAATTTTAGTATAATTATACAGCTGATTACAGAAATTTCACTTCTGTTCATCTCTGAAATGACTTTGTTATATTTTCTTTATCTTCAACCAATCAAATGCCCCAAACATGTAAATATGTTGCTGCTGTTCCGGTTAAAATTTTATTATAAAATTCAACTATTGATGAAAAAACTATTAGTGGGTAGTGCAGAAGTATAGAACTTTTTAAATTAATTCTTGGGTATCATCTGGCCATAGTTCCGCCACTGGTCGCTACTCACATTTAAACAGCTACTCGTTCTCCCTCACTAGGTTGGAGTAGACTACTCCTTACACATTAAAAAAAATGTGATTATTTGTGGTTAAAATGTGGTTAAAAAATCAGACCTAATATTATCTTTCTGCTTATTTTTTTTTTATTATTAATATTATTTTTTTTTACAGATATTTATGATAGAGAATTGTTAAAAATACTATCCTTTCTATACGACAAAGAATGTAAAAAGAAATGTTAGTAACATAGTAATAATAATAATAATTGCTGCCAAGTCCCCATCAAAACCCTAATTTTTACTTTAAAAATAGTTTGTGTGAAGGTGCTCACCAATACCTAATACCAGCCATGTTGCTATTTAATCAATACTCATGTAAGTTAGATTTAAGCTTGTATTTGGAACAATTTAAATCATAAACTTACTTTTTCCCTCTTGATATTTAATTTCTTATCGTTTCTTTAATTAAATAGGTGAGTAGAATAACATGCAATGTACTCTTTTCTATCATCCCATTACTCACTATAGGGGTATTTTTCTTTTGGATAATTTTTTTTCCAGGTTTGATATTTCCAAATATTTCCATTTTATTCCAAGGTCAACTTCACCACATTCGTGGAAGAAAAATGCGTTTCGGTACTTTTAAAGATAAACAATGGACTTAACCTATGAAAGAACTGGAAGCAAGAATTTTGTACTTCCCTTTTGGTTAACCAAATTGGAAGAAGGAAGAGGAAAATTTTCCTCTTCCAAAAGAAAAGTTTGTTCATTTTATTCCAGTTGCATCCACTTAGGTTAGAAAGAAAAATACGCCTTTTATGTCATATGTCAAGACCATTTGACAAATAATAAGAAAAAAATATCTTTAACCCTGAAAATCTTAGTTCATGAAATTGTAACAGTACCTACAAAGTTCGTTTGAACATAAATAAAAAGTAGAAATATCTGGGACGTAGTTATTATTATTAAATATCTAGGTACTATTTTTATTATAATTATTAATCTTAGAAGCCAAATAAAAATGGCTTAGGACGGGTCCTCTGTAAAAAAAAAAAATAAAAAAAAAAACATGTAAAATAAAACAAATGATTTATTATTATTACTTTATTAGGATTAAGACATAATATTAACAATACAAATAATTATTGTATTGGATAAATATTTACAATCCAAATAATAATAAATAATATATATTTTTTTTTTTTTAATGGAAACAGTATGAACAAAAAAGAAAAGGGAAAATATAAATAAATTCATACGAGTATGTCCTAACTAAAGGGCGGGGTTATTGCCTATGCCTATCTCTTCCACCGAACCTTAGTTCTACCCGGGGCGTTCTCTGTCACTCAACCTCTTCCTTCACTTCAGGTTCTGGTCCGCTACGGGGTGGACACTAACGACTGGGGGGAGGGGCCAGACGGGTGCGCCCAGACCCTGCTGCATCGGGCCATTGACGAGAACAACGAGGCTGCTGCCCTGTTCCTCATACAGAGGTAAGTGATCAGCTCATACAGAGGTAAGTGATCAGCTCATACAGAGGTAAGTGATCAGCTCATAGTAATTCGTATTTAAAAAAATGAAGTTGGCCCCGACAACAAAAAATAACAAAAATCGACCCCACTCTAAAAGAAGGTCTTATTAGCCCGGTTTACCTTACAAAATTTTAATTTTACCGAAGAAGCCATTCGAAAGTTATTCAGGGGTTTCCAGACTTTTGCCCCACCCTATATTTTTTGTATTTATTGTATTTTATGTTTTTTTTTTGTATTACTTCTACTTGTACCCTGACTTGTGTTAACAACTCCTATGTTGAATGAACACCAATAAAACATTATCTATCTATCTATCTATCTATAGTCTACTCCTGCGCCATCTTCAATAATTGCTGATTTAAACCTCTGTCTAGTCGACTAGAGAAGAGAGTACTGTCATCAAACATTCATTTCCGAAGATGAAATCGCAGCAGATTGAGAAGAGAGTAGATGAGTTTCATCGTGGACACCAGGAACTCGTGGCCGAGCCGCCAAGACTTGACTGCGCATGCGCAATACTGCGCTCTCTGGTTGATGCGAACAAAAAATAGCACAGCGCGCCGCACTCTAGCGCAACAGTTGTACCACTCACTCGCGAGCAGAGCGCGCGCGAGTTGACAGTTGCAATCACTGAGCTTCTCATAGCAGTAGAAGTAAACGAAGTGGGCGATAAGGAAAGCAAGCATCTCGACAAAGGGGACCACCCGAGCTTGACCACGGAGAACGAACATGGCGGTGAGCAGGTAGAAAACAATCAGGAAGAAAAGCCCAAACCCACGGACGTGGTTGATAAACATCCAATGGTTCTCTAGTTTGTGTCGCGCGAGGAGGAGTCGCCTGTGAAAGAAGATGATTTGTTTCACGTAAAAATAGTCGTACGTGTCATTCAAAGACTTTGATAGTTGACCTCTGTGTCCACATGCGTGTCTGTCGAATCGGAAAAGTTTCTTGTTTTCCAGAAGGTCTACGTAGTAAACCGCAATTCCTCTGCCGGTTCTGTGATCACTCCCGGTCAAGGCTATCAACTCGGCCAGCACTTGGAACTGAGCTGTCAGCCGGTACACAGACATGGGGAACATGACGAGTCCCATGAAGATGACTTGGATGAAGAAAATGCCCATGTAGAAAATGTAAGCGTAGAAAATGTAAAAGATTCGCGGGTCACTCAAGTCCAGTCCCGGGATATAGAGGAACACGCAGAAGGTGTTTTGCGGGTGTTTCAACCCGTAGACTTTCCTCAGAAACTCCATTTCCTCCTCTGTTTTGGGGAGAAACAAAGGCTCCAAGTGGTATCCCAAATCACCCATCGTACACAACATCAGCGAGATCCAACAGAGCAACTTCTCTACTCTCTTCTGGCGCGTCAGTATTCTGTTGTGTCGGTGAGGCCAGGAAATGGATTCGGAGAAGTTCACCAGGTCCAGAAAATGAGGGAGGTGCATTTTGAAGTAGACGAGGTCCAAAAAGCCATAGGCCATGAGGAAGGAGTCGGGAAACCGTTGGCAGAAGAGTTCAAAATCCTTGGTTGCGTCCTTGATCAGGCTGGCGACGACGCAACAAGAGAAGAAGCCTAAGATAGCCAACATGAAGTTTGAGTAGACGCGGTGGAGTTTGCTCTTCCAAGGCTCGGTGTAGAAGTGAGACAGGGATATTATTCCAAGGATGTGAAGCAAGTAGAGGTAATCATTCAGGAGATTGTCCTTGGATACAACTGAAACTTTCTGAGAAGACATCGGAAAGAAATTTTTCAATTTCATTGATCGCAGTAGATTTAAAGATCAGCTTAACAAATCAAATGCACAACGAACGTCATCTAGTCGAAGTTGGAGTGCCAAAATCAAGCAACCTCCATATTCAGTCGAGGTTGAGGTTGAACACTATCGACAACATGTAGGTTGAGTTAAAAGTCACAGTATCTTTTGTATTATGGTATATATTTTGTACCAAAAGCAGTAATTGGCACATTAAAAAATTATTCTGTTGTTATATTGTTGTTAATGAAATGTGACCATTTTTTTCTTCATTGAATTCTATCAAAAGATTTCTTTCTTTTTTCAACACTCATTTGTCTTATTTTGTCTTATTCTCTAAATCATCAAATCAATTTTTCTGATATGACTAGTTATTTTGATTTTTCTTGATTAATCAAATGCCTCCTCTTTTGTACTTTTTCCAACACTCATTTGCCTCTTACTTATCTAGATACAAGTTCTAAATGTCGACTGCAAGACGTCATTGGGATAACAGCTGAAATATGTGGTAGAAATATCACTCTCTTTGTTTACACAGTTTTTCATTTGTCTATAACAAAACAGCATTTAGTTCTAGCATTTCGAAAAAACACATTTTTAGACACTTAAAAAAGAAAAAATCTATGAAGCATCAAAATTTATCTACTGCCGCAAAACTAATATGAAACTGAAACAAAAAATAAATCATTCAACACATTTCGATATAATTACTAGGAATTATTTTGAATAGAGGTACGACAGGCAGTCTAAGTTGGAATTTCATCGTATTTGTTGAACATGTTATTTATATTTGACATCCTAATGTGGCTTTATTATTAAAACACTTGTATATGTCCAGGATTTTTCAGTTCCCTTGATAATATCTATGAATTAGACAAAACTCGATTTGAACCATCCTTACACTACCAGGATTTCCAGAGAAGTGTGTTAACCACTTGACTACCTGTGGAAACAAGAGAACACGAAAATATGAAAGTTCACACGGTTCTTACACGTGGATTTCTTTGTTTGTTGAAGTTTTTATGTAATAATTATATTATCAGTGAAATATAAAAGTTCTCAGGAAAAATAATTACATAGGTATTACAAAAAACCTTTAATTATACACAACTTTTCTGACTACCAGTGCACCGTTTTTTACATTCCTTATCCTATAATAAGGAAAAAGTATTGTATTCGTCGAAAATTTGACCTACTCAGTTTTTCACATTTCTGGACAAATCATAGCCTCAGGATACCAAAAAAGTTGTTTTCAGCCATTGGTCCGTGCGTCTATCTCGAGAACGGTAAGAGCTCGAGACTTGAAATTTGGTATAGAAATGTTGGTTTAAATTCTTACACGTAGATTTCCACAAAACTGTTGGTTTAAATCGGCGCATTATGCGGCCGATTTAAGGGCCGCAGGGCCGCAAATATTAGCCGCAAGCGCCTCTTCTTTGAATTGGGTACAGATACAAAAAAATTGGAGAACAACATTTTCTTATATTAAAAAAATATTAAAAAAATATTTGAGCCAGGCACGCGCCGGTATGGCTGCAAGTCCTGCGCTCAAATTTCTAAATTTTCAACATCAAATTTTTAAGTACATATAAATGTTAAAAGAAGCTGAGTCTAAATTATCTAACAAATGAAATGCATTGCGAAGAACACGGAGACTGTAATAGAGAAAAATTAAAAAAAGGCAAACTAGTTTGCGAAATAATTATATAATAATAAAAAATAAAAAAAATATTAGGGGTCTATTCTGATCATTTTTGTTGTTGTTGATATCTTGAACTTTTTGGACCTTGGCCCAAATTTACCGGTATTTTGGGGGAAGGGGGGGGGGTGTCGTGAAAGCTTGTAAACTCATTCACGAAATTTGTAAAGCCGGCCTATTTGTACCACAAGAACACTGGCCATCCGAAGATCTCTTCAGTGGCCAGTGCTAATGGTATAAATAGCCGTGCTACCGACAGTCGCAAGTCAGTCAAAATTAAGATTCGCAACCCAGTCAAATATAAAATTCGCAACTCAGTCAAATATAAAATTCGCAACTCAGTCCAACTTAAAATTCGCAACACACTCAAGTAAAATCCTGTATAAAATTAATATTCATTCACCAATAAAAAAATATTCATTATTTATTATTTCGACATCGTACATTCTTTATTCAACATCCAACAAAGAAAGGAATTTTCTTAAAGTCTTCCACTGTGCGCCCTCGACCCCTGTGTCCACGACAGGGGGGGGGGGGGGGCTTTGACTAAATTTATTCATCCTAGATGGGGGTAGTGACATATCCAATTCAATGATTTTCAAGTGCTGATCACAAATTGGGCATTGATTTTTAGCTGTCTGTTACCGTTGAGTCACCAGTGGCTGAATTCAACTTCTTTTGAGGTTTTAGGAAAGTCGTGTGATGTTTACATCACATTTTTTATGAAAACCGACAATACTTTTTATCCATGATACGATTTTCGAAATGTCGTCGTTCCCCTGTAAATTCCAATAATTAGGTAGCATGATAATATAATTGTATTTACATAATAAAGGTAATTAAATAATTTTCTTCTATCGTCAATTCCTTTTAATTATACTCTTTTAACATGTGTCGTCTGATTAAATAGATGGCAGTTGATGGAAAAATATCAAGAAAAAGAAAACCCTTGTTCTTCATATTATTTATTGACCCTAAAAAGGCGTTCGATAGAGTTAACCTTTGTTCTCTCCGGCTTTCCAGTGGGTGTGATCTGAGCTCCCCCCGCAGACCAGGCCCGGGGGGCAAGGGGGGGGAGGAGGCCCGAGACAACCAGACGCCTCTGCACCTGTGCTGTCAGTGGGGGCTGGAGAATGTGGTGACCAGTCTGCTGGAGCATGGGGCCCCGCTCAATGCCCAGGTGAGGGTTGGGTGGAAGAGAATGCTCAGGTAGTAGTAAGGGTTGGGTGGAAGAGAATGCCCAGGTAAGGGTTGGGTGGAAGAGAATGTCCAGTTAAGGGTTGGGTGGAAGAGAAAGCCCAGGTAAGGGTTGGGTGGAAGAGATTGTGCAGGTAGTAGTCAGTAAGGGTTGGGTGGAAGAGATTGTCCAGGTAGTAATCAGTAAGGGTTGGGTGGAAGAGATTGTCCAGGTAGTAGTCAGTAGGGGTTGGGTGGAAGAGATTGCACAGGTAGTAGTCAGTAAGGGTTGGGTGGAAGAGAATGCCCAGGTAGTAATTAGTCTCTTGAGTTCTCCTATATCCAGATTCGACTTTTTCAAATATCAGTTTAAACAGAAATCAGTTTAAACAGAAAAGTGAGAAGTTGTATTAGATGTACATGAATATCAGAACATACCTGGACAGCTGTTTCGAGCTTATTTGTTCTCATCAGCAGGTAATAGTTCTGAATATCCATGCCATCAACTAACCTCTCTATTTTAATCAGTTTAAACAGAAAAGTGAGAATTTGTATCAGATGTAAAAGTCAAAGTTTTTAAAAAATTGACCTATGTCCCCAGGACGCGGAAGGGCGCACGCCCCTCCACATCGCAATCGCCAACAACCACACGCCCATCATCAACCTCCTCCTACTACACCCCCACGTGGACCTCAGCCTCCGCGACAGGACAGGGGCGTCCCCCTTCTACTCCTGCCTGAGTGTGAGGAACAACGAGGCCGCCCGCACCATACTCGAGTTGGCGCCCACCGCCGCTGAACAGGTAATAAGACAGGACAGGGGCGGCCCCCTTCTACTCCTGCCTGAGTGTGAGGAACAACGAGGCCGCCCGCACCATACTCGAGTTGGCGCCCACCGCCGCTGAACAGGTAATAAGACAGGACAGGGGCGTCCCCCTTCTACTCCTGCCTGAGTGTGAGGAACAACGAGGATCAGAGGGATTGAGTGTGAAGATTGTGCAGGAAGGGGACGAGTAGAAGAATGATGTATTATTGTTCAACTTCTGTAATTTTTTATAGTAAAAATATTGAAATGTTTTGATTTAACACTCCAAGCACCACGTGTATCTTTGAGAATACACCCATGCCCATTCCCCACAGGCCGCGTGTGTCTTTGAGAATACACCTATATCCTACCTCCATGCGCCAAACCTAATTTCCTCCCACGCATACGCTTAGGCCAAGGGTGTTTTGAGCGATTTTACTGTCCCAGGCCAAAGTGAATTTATGATTCGGGATACTTAGACAAGTCGATTCGTATATATAAAGCTTACTTTTAAGAGTGAATGGATCCCAAAAAGTTGTTTTTGTGTGTGTGTACTGTGTATTCTGCAGAATACACGCGGCCTGGCATCTTGCACTTTGGCCTGAAATTCATTTGTGATCGCTTCATGTGCCATACGTGCTTGAACAATGTCCACTAGAGTCCTGAGCTAGAAACAATCTAGGTTTATGAATGAAAGAACAAAACAAAGCAAACAGACTTTATTTGTAGGTACTTTGTAAATTTATTTTATTGGCTAATGGTTGATTCACATTCACATAAAACCAATTATCTACCAAACCTAATAATTTTATTCCTAATTGTAAGCAGGCTTGGTAAAACAAAGAAAGTCAAAATACTAATTGTATGTTATTCCACCTGTAAAATATTATACATTATTATTCATCTACATGTTCAAATACTCAAGGTACAAATATTTTCTTCAAGATTAGATTCATTTTTCATAATAAAAGCTGATTTACCTTCTTTATATTCTATTAAAAAATCAAATATTCCTTCGTTGCTTATTACCCCTCAGAACATCGTAGGCCAGCACTATCAAGCTACAATGTAAACTCCCATGTACGTGTATTTTTCGGAACACACTGAAGTTCTGAACCTTAGCCTCTCAAATGTATTCTCAAGAATACACGCGGCGTTGTAGGGATAGGACATGGGTGTATTCTCAAAGATACACGCGGCGCTTGACAGTGAAATTGCTCAAAACACCCTTGGCCAGAGCATATACTTGGAAAAAAAGTAGGCTTGGCGCTCGGAGTGTTAAAAAAAAATCTTAATTTTATACTGTAAATATTGTCCTCCTTTGTCTTTATCTTCCTAATAAAAATTAAAATAATAATACCAACAACAAAACTAGTTTGAGTAATTGTGACGTCACATCGTGATTAACACAATTATGATAACTTTTTTTTATGAAGCTAAAAAGTTTTATAGAGCCTTAAAAACCCACAGTGATATAACCATGCAGCGAAAAATGTCTTAAGTTAAAAAATTAAAATAAACTAGTGTGACACCATACGACTTTTCTTATCACGCGAAAATAAGTCTAACTCCGCCACTGGTGACTCAACGGTAGCAGTTAGCTAGAAATCAATGTCAATTTTGTAATCAGCACCTCAAAATCATTGGATTTGATATGTCACAACCCCCATCTAGGATGTAATTTTTTTTTTGAACCCATTTACGTCGTTTTAACCCATTCCAGTTCGACTCCCGAGGCAAGAACTTCCTGCACCTGGCGATTCAGAAGGGCGACATCGAGTCTGTCCTGTTCCTCCTCTCGGTGAGCGTGGACGTGAACTCCCGCGTCCAGGACTCGCTCCAGAACACCCCCCTCCACCTCGCCGCCACCCAGGCCAACGATCTGCTCGTCAGGAACCTGCTGCTCGCGGGCGCCCGGGTGAGTCGGTGAACCAGCTCAGTGAGTCGGTGAACCAGATCAGTGAGTCAGATCAGTGAGTCGGTGAACCAGATCAGTGAGTCGAGTCGGTGAACCAGATCAGTGAGTCGAGTCGGTGAACTAGATCAGTGAGTCGGTGAACCGGATCAGTGAGTCGGTGAACCAGATCAGTGAGTCGGTGAACCAGCTCAGTGAGTCGGTGAACCAAATCAGTGAGTCGGTGAACCAGCTCAGTGAGTCGGTGAACCAGATCAGTGAGTCGGTGAAACAGATTTGTCGCTTCTCCCCCATCAAAGATAATATTCGGAGGGAACAGAAAATTCTGTTCCCTCTCTTATCTTAAATAGAGATCGTTATCTTTTCTATTTAAATAAATACTGTTGGCATAATGGGACTACCTGTCTTGCGCTGACAGTCTAAATAAAGCACTACTTATACTTATACATACATAACCATACCATTTTCTCTTCATTATCAGATCGACGAGAGGAATAACCACAAGCGGACGGCCCTGCACATAGCCACAGAGGCGGGCAAACACAGAAGTCATCGCGGCTTTGCTGCACAATGGCACTGACTACAATGCAGCCGACAGTGAAGGTAATAATAATAATATTATCGCCTTATTTATACTGCCCGATAAGGACTTTAAAGTCCCATTATTCCAGCAGTAAGCCCAAGACATATTATTATGTGAAAAAAATCCCGAATGGGAGGATAACTTGTCATGTCCCGGCTGGGTTTCGAACCCACGACCTCTGGAACCTCTGGATTCACAGAGTGGTGCCTTTACCACTGAGCTACCGGGACAGGTAATGTACTCGCCTTATTTATACTTAGGAGTCCCATTATTCCAGCAGTAAGCCCAAGACGTATTAATATGTGGTCAAAATCGCAAATGGAAGGGTTTCGAAAACATGTAGTGTTCTGGTTGGGTTTCAAGCCCGCGACCTCTGGATTACCAGTCAGACGCCTTGACCACTACCGGGACAGGGCAAGTCATAAAATTTATTTATTTGTTTTGTATTTCATAAAATTTCACTGTTACCCTTGTGTTACTCTATCGCACTAAAAAGTATAGATAAACGGAGAACCGACCAGCCAACCCGAACAAGCTAGGCTAGCTTGCTGTTCTCCAACGGTCTGATAGCTTTTTGAGAAAAAGTCCAAGTTCTCATAATGTTTGATCACACCTAGAAATATTTTTTTTTTTGGAGAATAAGGAAAATCGTGTGATTTTTACACCAAATTTTCCTGCACTGTTCTTGGGTGTTCGGCGTCCACTCATACCTCGTGAGGAAAAATGAGAAGCTGTTTAAATGAGAGCAGCGACCAATGGCAGAATTATAGGCAAAAAAAAAGATACTAGGATATTAAAAGATATGGAAAAAGTCCTATAATTCTGCGCTACCCATTAAAAATTGTGACATAATAACACAAAGAAACACATTATTATTATATTATATTATACGTATCTACAATACAAGCCTGTTTACCGGGATTCAATATATTAAAAAAAATATTTTTCGTTGTTTTTGAAAATCCTTTTCATATTATAACTATATTTTTCATGTAAATTTTTTTACTGTTGTAATTTGTAATTAGGATTCTTTCCGTTTATACAAGCCCGTTTACCGGGATTATATTAACATTATATATATAATAAAAAGTGGCCCAACACATGCTTTGCATAATGGGTCACTTGAACTTGCCATATTTTAATTTTTAGTTGATTGAAGTTATTTCTATAAATATATATCTATTGATGAGGATGAAAAGTATTTGTTTAATAAAAAAAAAATCTTTCGAAAGTAAAAAAAAAAATTGTACATACACCAGAGCTGAGAAATTAAGATGAGTGAGTGAGTGACTGACTGACTGAGTGTGTAAGTGAGTTAGTGAGTTAGATTCGACAAAAAGCATTCCGCATTTGTCCGCCAGGTGACAACGCCCTGCACATCGCTTGTCGGGAGGGCCACACGCAGGCAGTGAGCACCCTCCTCTCCGAGTCTCAGATAGACGCCGACGCCCCCAATCTCCGGGGGCGTACGCCCCTGCATGTGCTGGCGCATCATGGGCGGGACAGCGCGCCCCAGATAGCGGAGATATTCGTGGAGGCGATACCCGGCTACGATCTGGACCGGCGCGATGCGGACGGCAACACTGGTAAGCTTTCTATTATTATTATTATTATTATTATGATATAACACTTTATTGGTTAACTACATACATTCATCAAATAGGGCATGAAAGTAAAAGAAAACGTAGTGAACCAAGGGGCGAGGTTAAAGCCTATGGCTTTCTCTTCCACCGAATCTATTCCATTCAGGACCTCTTGTCCTGCGCTTCAGATGAAATCTAGCTTTGATTCTATTTTTAAAAAAGTCTGTTCTTTTTTTTTTTTTTCTTCTTACTATGTATTCTTTGTATTTACTATGTATTTACTATTTATTGTATTTACTAACTCCTTTGTACTGTGTTAACAATTTATTAATTGATGCACATTAAAAAAAAAAAATAATAATAAAAATAAAGCTCCGCGGTGTTTATTTATGTGACTTTTTTTTTCACAAGAATTGACGGAATTGTGTCGAGTTATTAAAAGACTCAAGTGCAAAAAAGCTCCTGGTATGGATGGCGTTTCTAACCTTGCTCTTAAAAAATTAAATCTACGATCCCTTGAATTCTTAGCACTACTTATTAACAATATGTTCTTATGTAAATACTTTCCAGACCCTTGGAAGTGTGCGAAAGTGGTTGCTATCCACAAGCCTGGGAAAGCTTCTAACTTACCTACAAGTTATAGACCAATCAGCTTACTTAGCAGTCTTAGCAAAGTAGCTGAGAAAATTATCTTGAGTCGCATTCAAAACTTTTTAACCTCGTCCGGGGTTATCATGCCTGAACAATTTGGATTTCGCAAATCTCACTCCACAACTGGGCAGATCGCGCGAGTTGCCGACTCAATCATTGATGGTTTTAACCTTAAAAAACACACAGGCATGATAACATTAGACTTGGAGAAAAGTTTTGACTACGTCTGGCACACTGGACTTGTATTCAAAATGATAAAAGTTGGTTTTCCTGCTTATTTGATTTTTATTGTTATGTCATACCTGGAAAATAGATTTCTTCAAGTATGTGTAAACCAAGCTTACTCAGGTCGAAAATATGTAGCCTCAGGGGTACCCCAGGGGAGTTTAAATGGGCCTGTCCTGTTTATATTCTACCTTCATGATATGCCAAAATTTAAATCCATACAACGCGCCATTTACGCGGATGACACCGCGCTATATATAACTTCATGGCGAATTGACACGATACTCAATGGTTTAACACGTGCTTTTCATCAACTTGAAAAATATTTCAAAAAATGGAAAATAAAAATAAATACAAATAAGACAGAATTAATATTTTTCACACGCCGTCGTCCAATATTACCCCAAACCTTAATGCTAAGCGGCTACGAGGTACCATTTAGTAATCATGTAAAATACCTGGGTGTCCATCTAGACAGTAAACTTTTATTAGGGTATAACGCAAGTATACTAAGAGACAAATTTTTCATTGCTCTAAAAACTATCTATCCTATATTCAATAAAAAAGCACCCTTAAACGCAACAAACAAGCTAACTCTCTATAAATCTTGCTTAAGACCTCTTATAACCTATGCCTGTCCATTGTTTAACATAATGTCGCAAACAAACCTAAACAAGTTACAAATTCTACAAAATATAGCTCTAAGGATCATTGGGGGCTATGATAGATCTACTAGGATCTCTCTAATGCACCATGAGCTAGGCATAGAATATCTAGATTCTTTTATCAGAAGAATCTCTGTACAATTTTTTACTAATCTTGAAAAAAATGAAAATACAGCTTTACGCGAGCTGAACTCAAGCTCACTTGCTGATTGTAATGTGAAATACAAAAAGATAAAATACCGTAGGGTGAAACACTTTATGTTTTAGAAAAAAAAAAAAAAAAAAAAAAAAAACATCAATTAGTCATGTGAAACATGTTTTCATCTTATTGTTTTAGGGATTTTTAAAGAAATTTTTACCCTGTTTAGATATAATTTGCAAACCTTCACCAAGGTTTTAAATCTTTACTTTTGACCATTCAGACCTGAGTATGCTTGTAAAAAGAATTAAAATTTATATTTTATTCTAGGCTCAAGCTCTATTACTTATATGTACATGTATCAATATAAAATTAAAGCAATACCATGTTTAAAAAAAAAAAATACATATACACTCTGTTTCGTGTTAATATAGGCTGGTTGGCTGGCGCTACTTGACGAGCGTTCGCCTTCCGTCGAGCTTGATGTATAATATTAATAATAATCCACTAAAGTGTATAATAATAATCATACTCTTTAGTGGAAGTTAACCACCGAGCAAGGGAAATGCTCAAACATTTTCTCACACCTAACCCTCAGAGTCTTATTTTTATGTGGTCACAAATTCAAATTAACGAGGAAAAATTCATGCATAGGGTGGGATTCGAACCAATGGATCCCTACGCTACCTGGATTACCTGACTAACGCGTTAACCCCTTGACTACCAGTGCATATAAATGCTGAAGCGGAAATCGAACTTGAAGCTTTGAGAGAGTTGTACTTGTTTGTATAAATGTATACAAATAATTATGTTAACAATGAAAAAAAAAAAAAAAAAAAAAAAAAATGGAAACAATATGTACAATAAACATGAAAAATATAGAAAAATATATAAAAGCATATGTCCTAACTTTTTTTTACTACGCTTGATTAGGTAGAACAAAAAATATATACAGTAGAACACAATGAAATTTAAAGAAAAACAAAAAGATTAAACAAATATACAAGAAGGAAAAAAGAGAGAAATGTCCTACCTAAAGGGCGGGGTTATTGCCTGTGGCAATCTCTTCCACCCAACCCTTACTTTTTTTTTAAGTGGGGTTTAACGTCGCTTTCAACTGCCATGGTCATATCACGACGGCGGTTTTACCCTCCATTCGCAGGAAACTCACAAACCTGCTACTCACATTGACCTCAACCAGCCTGAGTGGGGCCGGGAAAAGCCAGCGTCACGAGAATTAGAATTTGAATGGTCACCCATCCAAGTCTTAACCTCGCTGGATGTCGCTTAACTTCGGTGTTCTGAAGGGAACCGGTGTATTCAACATGCCATCGACGCTGGCAACCCTTACTTTAGGGCGAGGTTATTGCCTATGCCAATCTGTTCCACCCAATCCCTTGTTACTCGTGTTAGCGATTTTGTAAATGATGCATAGTAAATAAATTATTATTAAAAACAGATTTAATCAAGTTTTATTTACAAAATATAGTTTACACAATTTACAAGAAATAAAGTTGAAATAATTAAACAAAACTTGATCAAGGGCGTTGCTAATAAATGAAAACCTCTGGCTTTTTCAGCCCTCATGCTAGCCTACATGAAGGGGAACGGAGCCCTGTGTCGCACCCTGGCCAAGGCGCATGCGTGTGTGGGCGCCATGAACAAGAACGGGGTCACCATATTCAACTACCAGGTGGCCACCAAAACTCTGCTGCACAGGTAAGTGAACGCTACCGTTACAGGTAAGTGAAAACTACTGCATAGGTAAGTGAAAGCTACGGTTACAGGGAAGTAAAAATCATTGCACAGGTAAGTTAAGACTACTGCACAGGTAAGTGAAAACTATTGCACAGATAAGATAAAACTTACCTGAATATTTCACTAAATGTACAAATGTATATGAAACTAGCGGGCTGTCGCCCGCTTTGCGGGCCGAGGCATGGCCGTGAATGTAAAAAATCCTTTTTCGCCAATGGCAGGTGTTGTAGTGGGAATTTCGAAAAATCCCGTCTTATTGCACATCTAGACTATAACACAAAGCTACCTACCAAATTTCAGCTTCCTAGGACTTACGGTTTGGGCTGTAGAGCGATGATCAGTCAGTGGTCAGTCAGTCAGTGTCTTTGAGATTTATATATTAAGATAAAGTTAAGTGGAAGAGAATGCCTAAGGCATTAACTTCGCCCCGGCTTACAAGACAATTGTAAATTCAACCTTAAATAATGTTTTTCCAAATTTTATTTCGTAGATATTAAAAAAAAAAAATCCTTGTTAATAATTTATTGTTGATTGTTTTGTATAAAAAATGAAGTGTAAACAAATGAGAAAAGCCTGTACTCACGTGATGTGTCGTGGTTTCAGACTGCTGGACTCCCTGGCTCAAGAGCCTCCCTGGTCTGAGGGCGACACGTGTCTGGAGTGCGGCACCAAGTTTGGGCTCACCATGCGGAAGCACCACTGGTGAATATAAGTAGTATAATTATAAGTATAAGTAGTGCTTTATTTAGACTGTCAGCGCAAGACAGGTAGTCCCATTATGCCAACAGTTTTGTTGGCATAATGGCAACAGAGTACGTGGGATTTTTTTCAATATGGGTTTTCCATTCGGACCAACGGATTCCTACGCTACCTGGATTACCAGACTAGCGCGTTAACCACTTGACTACCAGTGCACGGTAACGTCTTCACTTCTTGAACACCAATAATAAGACTCTGAGAGTTAGGTGGTAGAAAATGCTGTAAGCATTAACGTCGCGTGGTAAGTTACTTTCCTCATCATTATCATAGGGTGGCGTCATCGTGAACGATGGTAGCCAGACTCCCTGTTTATAGTCCCCCAGCCAGACTGCCGGTCTACTCCCTGTTTATAGTCCCCCAGCCAGACTGCTGGTCTACTCCCTGTTTATAGTCCCCCAGCCAGACTGCTGGTCTACTCCCTGTTTATAGTCCCCCAGCCAGACTGCTGGTCTACTCCCTGTTTATAGTCCCCCAGCCAGACTGCTGGTCTACTCCCTGTTTATAGTCCTCCAGCCAGACTGCTGGTCTACTCCCTGTTTATAGTCCCCCAGCCAGACTACTGGTCTACTTCTTGTTTATAGTCCCCCAGCCAGACTGCTGGTCTACTCCCTGTTTATAGTCCCCCAGCCAGACTACTGGTCTACTTCCTGTTTATAGTCCCCCAGCCAGACTACTGGTCTACTTCCTGTTTATAGTCCCCCAGCCAGACTGCTTTCCTCTAAAGAGAAAAAAAAAATGCTCATTAATTATTATTATTATACAATTCTTTATTAAATACAAAAGGACATTTTCACTGTTAAAATAATGATTTTAACAGTGAAAAAATGAAAAAAACAATATATACAATAAAAATGAAAAAGAATAGAAAATATTTGAAAACAATTATGTCCTAACTAAAGGGCGGGGTTATTGCCTATGGCAATCTCTTCCACCCAACCCTTCCATTAATAATATCTCTTTCCCTGTTTCAATTCCACAGCCGCCACTGTGGCCGCCTCCTGTGCAGCAAATGCTCCTCCCATGAAGTACCTATCCTCAAGTTCAACCTGAGCAAACCAGTGCGCGTGTGTGAGGTGTGTGTCGGGGTCATCTCTGGCATTGTTCGGTAACTTTCGGGTGTACTCGTGTTTTCCCTTTCCTGTACGAGTCCTGTGATCTCCGGAATTGTTCGGTAACTTTCGGGTGTACTCGTGTTTTCCCTTTCCTGTACGAGTCCTGTGACCTCCAGTCATTCGGTCGTCTCCGGAATTGTTCGGTAACTTTCGGGTGCAGTCGTGTTTGCTCTTGAATTTTTTGGTATAGTCCCGGAACAGTTCGATAACTTTCGGGTGCAGTCGTGTTTTCTTTCCTACACCAGGGGTGATCTCCGAAATTTTCGGGCATATTTAGTTCCCGAATAGTTCGGTAACTTCCGTGTCTCCGCCAGTCGTGATTCATGTCTTTAAAAAAAAAGTTATCATATTTGTGTTAATCACTTTCGTGATATCACAACTACTCAAACTCGCTCTACTAAATCTACGCTGAAATCGGATTTGAACTACCGACCTCCAGGTTACAAGTCCGCCGCCTTATTGATCAAGCTACTGAAGTCGGTTCATGTCTTTTACGAGGTGTGTGTGGAGCATGGGGCATCCTCGGAATAGTTCGGTAACTTTCGGGTGTAGTTTTCGTATCAACTAAGGGGTTGATGTTCCGGAAATGTGCCAAAAGTTAAAACCTATCGAACGACACCTGAAAAAATGTAAAAATAACTGAACAAAAATTAGGAGAGAGTGCCGCGTTAAGCGAGGACCTCACTGAGTGCAACATTTTGAATCGCAACGTTGCCAAGCGTTGCCCAACGGTACATGCTCCGTTCTTCTCTTAGTAGGCGGCCACAACGAGGATCCTGGCTTATACCCTACAGTCCTTACACCCTCGACCCCAGACCCTGGTACCTACAGCTTGATACAGACGATTTTCCGGACTCCGTTGTGTCCGCTTATATTTAATAACGTGGTTAGATTACTCTACGTGGTACTGGCTCTACCCCAGGGTCCAGGGTATAGGCCTCCGTTGTGTCCGCGCGTCGAGGGCCAAATTATAAAACAGAATTGAAGTTAAGATGAGCCAGACTCAAGTAGGACCTCCGTGGCTCAGTGGTTAAGAGCATGGGTTGCTAACCCGGAGGATGCGGGTTCGAATCCCGGCCGGAGTGGAATATCCAAACCGAGTTTTCCGTTTCCGGAATGGCATGGATGTAAAGGTAAAGTGCCATGTAGTAACGCAAAAGCGGTTCCGGGGCACAATAACCTTAAAAAAAAAAAAAAAAAAAAAAAAAAAAAACTCAAGTAGGAGTTTCAATCAGGAGTGCACTAAACCCCGAGTTGAGGGACACTCTGGCTTATCTTTACTGTTTTATAACATTCGACCCTCTGTAAATACTCTCTGCTCAGTTCGTATTATAAAGTTATTATATTGAATTGTGTGTGCTCTCTTAATTTTATCTCCCTCTTTCTCTCTTTCTCTCTCTCTCTCTCTCTCTCTATCTCTCTCTCTCTCTCTCTCTCTATCTTTCTCTCTCTCTGTTGGTATAAGAGACTCTCTAAAGCAAGTATTGCCATGCAAGAGGTCCCGGATTCGACCCCAGATGCGACAAAAAATAAAAATATTTAAAAATTGGCTACAGTTGTTTGAAGGGGATACTTTTCTCTGCGCTCGTGTTGACCCAGCACCTAAATTTAAAGTACTGCGTCACTTCTCGCCCATCGATGAAGAGGCATACTTCGAGATGGGCCAGTTACAACAAAGAACACAAGCGTGTTTCACAGCCTTTTTTTATTTCGTATCCATAAAACAGCAGCTACTGTAGACGCTAGTAGTCTGTGTTGTAGCTGGCCCATCTCGTAGTTTGCCTCCCCTCTGATGAGCAAGAAGTGACATAATTGAGGCAACACGAGCGCACCGAAACGTATCTTACTGACAACTGTACACAAAATTTTGATTACACTAAACCTAATGACAGACCGGACTTCAGGTTCCAACAGTTTCATACTGACCAGGCGCGGCCGGTGCTAAGGAGCAGCGGAACTGCAGCACCCCCAGACGAAAAAGAGAGGATTTTCTCAAGTCCTAGCTCGTACACAATGATCACACCTTCCTAGAATAATTAATTCATAATTATTACGACAGACATTGCAGTCAAGTGGTTTACGCGCTAGTCTGATAATCCAGTTAGCTAGTCTGGTAATCCACCGAGTGCATGATTTTTTCCTCATTGATTTGAGTTTTTGGCCACATAATAATAAGACTCTGAGGCTTAGGTGGAAGAAAATCCTTCCACTAAAGAGTGATATTATTCTTATTATTTTTTAAATAAAAATAAAAAATATGGTGTCGAATCTGGGGTTCAAACCCGGGACCTTCCGCATGGAAAGCGAGTAGCCATTGAGCTAATCGTGCGCGTACGCTCTAAGTCACTTTCTCCCTTCTTCTGTCCGCCTTATTCCTTCACATTTATATTCCATGTCAAGTGTCATAAACCATTTTGTTATTAAATATTCACTTCATCCCATCTTCTGCCCGCCTTATTGCTTCACGTTTATATTCCATGTCAAGTGTCATAAACCATTTTGTTTACTATTTTATGTATGTTTTTTTTTCATGTGCGTGTACACGGGCTGGGTGGTAGAGTATGCCCAAGGCGATAGTCCCGCCCTGCTCTGTGTCCCCACGCATACTATTTTATAAAAATATTAATGAAATTATAATATTATTATTATTTAATACTTTATTGGTAAGCTACATAATACATTCTGCAACACAGAACATGAAATGAAAAGAACTCAACAGAATATGTAGTGAACCAAGGGGCGAGGTTAAAGCCTGTGACTTTCTCTTCCACCAAACCCCATATTATTAATTAAATTTATTCCATAAAGTTTACCTACCTAAGGTTGTGTTTATCAAGTATAAGACTATTCAAGTCAACAGTTAAATTTAGTCATGATTAACTTCTAAGCAGCCCTTAGACGGTGAGTTATAATAATGAATCAATAGTAATAGTATCGCCCTATTTATGCTGCCCGATTAGTACTATTCCAGCAGTAAGCCCAAGACATATTATTATGTGGTAAAAAATCCCAAATGGAAGGATAACTTGTCATGTCCCTGCTGGGTTTCGAACCCACGACCTCTACCGGGACAGGCGGGACTTAATATGCATTGAGCTATATTAAATATTAAAGGCTATTCCATCAGTAATATTATTAATCCTAGTAATACTGTTTGGTACTGTATATTTTACGGTACATGACCAATTTACAAAAAAAGAACACTAAAAAAAAGAAGTTAGAATATACAAACAATTAATAATATTTTTGGTTGAAGACTTCCTAGTCAATCAAAAGCAGCCTTCAATGCGTTTAATAAACAATAAGCACTGAAAATGCGATTGATATATTTACTGTCTAAGAGCTGGATTATGAAACAGAATTATTTGTTAATCCAAACCACTATCACTTAACAGCTGATATAAATGCGCTGTGATTGGTTGAAATTTCCACTAGAAGGTGTGTTATTATTATTATATTACGCTTTATTAGGTAAGGACAAAGTACAATATTGACAGAACAATACAATGAAATTATAAGGAAAAAAATAGATTGAATGAAGTAATAAGAAAAAAAAGAGAATAAAGCCAATGTCCTACCTAAAGGGCGGGGTTATTGCCTGTGGCAATCTCTTCCACCCAACCCTTTTGTGTTAAGGACAAAAGAGTATTAGATTATCCTGTTTCATAATTAGGGCCTAAGTCTGCAAGGGCTGCTTGATTTTTAAGTTCGGCCTGTTAAAAAGTTGATTGATAAATACAACCTATGTTTTTGCTACTACCACTTTGTTACAAATAAATATGAATCAAGTATTGTTTATGTATATAAAATAGTTCAGAGCTTCTTGTGTCAATACTCATTTGTTTATTCTTCTTATTTCATTATTGGTATTATTTTTTTTAATATTTATTAAACATAAAATATTTCAGCAAAAACTCCAGTTTTTGGAATTGCTCCCAAAAATGAAGCTGCGTTTCCTTTGGTATTTTATCAGTTGATACATTCTTGTGTGAGCAGTATTCCGTTCCAGAAACACTCTCAAAACTCTCACACCTTCCTGTCATTAACCCTATTTATTATTTAAATTAACAAAGAAACAAGAACAAAAGAGAGAATACAGCTAATGTCCTAACAAAAGGGTAGGTTTATTATTGCCTGTGGCAATATCTTCCATTCTTAAATCTTTTTTTTTTAAGAAAAGTTTGATTCCAGGCAGGGAGAGATTATGTTTTGGGATCCACTCATAAACTCGTGATATAAAATGAGTAGTTAGCTAGTATGAGTAACTACCAGTTGTAGTGGTTTCAATATTTTGTAGGTAGGTACCTATTATTTATATGCATATACAATTATACATTATACATATGTAGGGATCCTTTGATTCGAATAAACAAAGTTTGTTATTTATTTATTAAATTGATTAATTTTAAATCACAGGAGATAGACTTGATCCTTATATTTTTAAAAAAAGGGTCTTTTAAAGAAAATAATAAAGAGTCACGCTCGCGTTGTTTCCTGGTTGAAAGGTTATCTTTAGCCATTCAGCGAGGAAACAGCACGAGTGTTTTAGGTTCTTTACCTTCCACTGAGCCAATGGAAGAAATATTCTATTTGTAAGAAGAAGTTGAGTTTTGTTAAATAAATGAAAGCCCGGCTTAGATATGATCTCTACAGTAATTGTTGTCAAGGCGAAAGTTAAGGGATTGTGTTAACTAAGATTAACTAATATGTTTCATAATCCAGGCACTAGATACGTATATGCCCAAAGCTTTTGTTTAGAAATACCTAAATATAACGTTGTTGTTGTTGGAGCCAGCTTGGCTACAGCTGGAGGGGTGTGTGATGGTCTACAGCCAACTTTATTTCAAAGTTTGCTCGTCTTGAACCACATATTTCTATGTGCGATCAACCATCATGAGGACTTGGACTTTTCTTCATAAGCCATTAAACCCTCAGGAAACTGCAAGTTAGCCTTGCTTGTAAGGGTTGGCTAGTCTGTTCTCTGTTTATAGTCCTCGAGCGAGACACCTAAATAAAATAAATAGGGTTAGTGACAACAGTAGATTATCTTTTTATTTATAAATGTACTAGCGGGCTGCACCCGCTTCGCCAAGCCATCACACACACCACACCCACACACCACACACACACATCCACCCAAAACACAACACACCACACACACACCCACACACAACACACACCACACACAATCACACCACCACACACACACACACACCCATCCACACACACACACCACACCACCACACACACACCACACACCACACACACACACACACACACACACCACACACACACACCACACACACACACAACACACACAACACAAAACACAAACCACACACATCACCACACACACACACACACACACACACACACGCAACCATCATCGCTGTAAATTTCAAAATCCCGAGCCAAATCTATCATAGCGGATATTGATAATGTAGCAAACTGGCCCATATTTCGAGAACGGTTTGTCAGAATATGCCAACAAAGGGCTCAAATAAAATCATGTGATGTTCTCAGACAGTTTTTACAATAAAAATATAGGTCCTCGCGATAACTTTTAAGTTCCGTGCTGGAATCTGTAAAAAAAAAACGTGAAAAGTCTGAAAAAATGGTCGAAATTTCGAACATTCTGGCTTCTTCTATCTCGAGAACGGTACGTCAAAATGTGGCCTAATATGAATTAAATTAAAGCTAGTTTTGTCTAATGTGTTATTAAATAATAAAAAATATAGGTCCTCGCGACAAATTTTAAGTTCCGCGCTGGAATCTGCTAAAAAACGTGAAAAGTCTGAAAAAAAGGTCGAAATTTCGAACATTCTGGCTTATATCTCCAGAACGGTACGTCAGAATGTGGCCTAAAATGAATTAAATGAAAGCTAATTTTGTCTAATGTGTTATTAAATAATAAAAAATATAGGTCCTCGCGATAGATTTCAAGTTCCAGGGCAAAGACTGTCTTAAAATCGGACCCTTCCTCAAGGAAATACTTGAGGAAGGTCATAACTCAAGGACGGTTTGGAATTTTGGACTTTTGATAATTTTCCTAGTATTTTCCGGCAATTTCACTTGGGGTCATCTCTCATCAATTTTTCGCTATCTCTTACCGTTTCGCCTAAACAATTCCTGCACACAAAGATACAAAGCCCGTCCATATTTCTCATTTATATATAGAGATGAATTATATTCAATTATTTTGTATCTGTTATTACATATTTCTACGATGTATCTGTTCTTTTTCTTTTCTTTAAAAAAAAACATAGCGGTGGAGAATGTGGTCACATTGAAGAATGTATTTTCTTATTTAATAATTTATTCGAGTCAAGACATAATATATTTACAAATAATGATTTTTTTAAAAATAGACACGAGAAATAAAACCTAATGATAATGGTGCCCAAATGCATGTATACTTACGGAAAGAGTCCATTTAAACATGTAAGAAACAAAACCTTACAAAGAACATTAAACAAATGCAAAATTGAATTTCAGTTCGTTTGGCTTTTATGGCGATTTTTTTTCTTCTCTAAATACTAGCTAGCTCGATATTGCTTAACATGCTGTTTTAAAATTGTACATTGATAGCCAAGCATATATGGAACATATACGTACGTACATCTTATGAGTACAGTTATTTATTTTTTATTTTTAAAGAGGCTATAGTTTCGATCTAGTATAGGAAAAAATATCTGAATATGTTTTCAAGGACCCTGAACTTTGAAACCATTTTATGTTTGACGATTTCTTTCTCCATTGCTCCTAGAACTTGTGGTTCGGTTTCTTTCTAAAGTCCACACAGTCCGGACAGTCACAGTGCTGGGACGTACCTCCGCAGTACCCTCCATTCGAGCAGCAGTGTCCATTGTCGTCGTCAGGGTTACAGATGGGGTACTGGCCGTTCAGCTTGGGTATCGTGTCGCCACAGCGGCCGCGCTTCCCGTCCGGGTCATTGAGGAAGTACCACTGCACTGGCACGGAGGGCTTGATGGGGGCCTTGGTGATCTTCTCGGGGTTGTTCTGGTAGTCCGTACAAGTGGGACACTTGCAGTACTTGTCACCCGTGCCGCAGTAACCGAAAGCACCGCAGCAGCTGTAGCCAGGATCATCAGGGTCACACACAGGGTAGTACCCCTTGTACAGGGGCGCAGAGCGGCCACAGAGACCTGCCTTGTCGTCACCATCTTCGGACGTCCACCACCGCTTCTCGTCTATCGGGGAGCACTTGTAGTTGACCAGGTGGGGGTCTGTCTTGTCGCAGAGGGAAGCGGACGCCACCACCTTGAGCAGGGAGAGGTTCTCGTCGTCCAACTCCAGGGCCCAAATCATCAGCCCTCCCACGTTCTTCTCCGCCGCGTAGTTCTTCTTGTGAGTCAGACTTTGAACATTTTCGTATCCGAGGAACGTTTTCGTGCCAGCATTGAACGCGTAAGGCGACTTACTCTTCTCGTGGAAATGCTTCTCAAAGCCTTTGCTCAAGTATTCGCTTTCTACTTCGTTCCACGGAACATAACCTCCCTCGAACTTACCCCCCACGGCCGCCGCCATGCGCCACATGTCGTCACTCTTGTCAACAGGGGCGCCCACGTTCTTCCAGAACCGCCCGTAGAACGGAACGCCCATGTTGATTTTGTGCGGAGTCTTGGTTTTACACGCGTAGTACTTCATGGTCCAGTCCACATTCGTTTTGCCGGAAAACCGGGGAGGCATGCCGAAGAAGAGTGGGGCGGGGGGTCCCGTGTAGGCCCCCCACTTACTTTCCCATGCGCCGAAGAAATCATACGTCATGACATTGGCAAAGTCAGCATACTTGAGCAGTCCGGGCAGGTCGTAGCCAGGGTCCAACGTCCATTGCCCTGCAGCACTGGCGAAGGAAATCAGATATTTGTCTTTTCTCCCTTGCCTTGAAGACAACCCATCCAGAGCTGTGCGGATCTCACTCATGAATCTGACGTAGTTTTGTTTGTCTGCCGGAATACCTTCGTTCGCCCCTCCCGTCACTGGGTACTCCCAGTCAATATCAACACCATCGAATCCGTATTGTTCTATCAACTTGATGACGGAAGCTATGAACCGAATGCGTTTGTCTGGAGAAGCAGCTGTTGCACTGAAGTATTGGGAGTTGGCCCAGCCTCCCACTGCAAACATGATTTTCAAATGTGGGAACTTCTTGCCTATACGCAGGAGTCCTTCCAGGCGCTCCAATGTCTTCTGCTTCTCCTTCTCCGGGTCCGAGCTTGTTGCTCTGTCCGCAGATCCTATCATGACACTGCCGTCACCCGACATCTCCAAAAATGCGTAAATGACATGCGTCAGTCTTTTCAAATGTGCTGGAAATATCGTTCTATTTCCCCAAGATGTGTAGTACCCAACAATACGTTTGTTGCAGCCGGCAACATTGGAAACTAAAGATACACCATCCGCTTTCTCTTGCATCAGGGCTTGGGACAGCTTTCCTTTCCCTTTCACATCGTTCAAGTCCAGAGCGTCCAAGTCATCCTCGATGTCACTATCCGAATCCCAATCCGTCTCATCCGGATCTAAAAACATCTGATCATCCTCATCGTAGCAGCCTCGTGTGAGCACTTTCTCGGCGTTAGGAGCGCCCTCCGGGTGTTTCTTCTTCTGAGCCTTTGTCCTCTTCTTCCGGCTGAATGTTGTGTTCCAACCCAGCTGTTCATTCTCATCCAGTGAGAGGCGAGTGGCGCAGACGGCAACATTGACGGGAGACCACACGGCGGCACTTGAGCTGCTGCTAGAGGCACCCGACACCACAGCGCCCCCCGCCACGAACACTTCTCGCCCCTGGAATATTTTAGCCCCTGCCAGAAGCCAGGGGTTGCCAGAACCTGTTGTCATGATGTTGAGCACATCTTGTTGAGAGCGGGGCTTCAGTATTTCCTTACCGCGGGCTTTTAACTGCGCCTGGGCTCCCAGAGGCAACAGATGATTCTCACTGATGAAGCCCACCACCTGCTCTCTCCCGTTCTCGTCTTTGTAGCACAACAGTTTCCAGTAGTACTTGGGGACGTCCAGCCCTGTTGTCCCGTGGGACTTGACCGTGACACCATTGAGTGAGATGCCCGTGACCACGAGCGTGGCCCTGTCCCTACTGTTACACTCTGTGTGTCTCTCCAGCTGCGACCAGGGCCCTCGGTTTGTACTCGCGTCTTGCGGCGCAATGTTGATGTGCATGTTGACCGCCTTCCTTGCCTTCGGTGACCACAGCGCCACATTGGCTGGCGTCAGATGGCCACGGTCGTAGCCTGTGACCAAGTAATCTGCGTCCTTGCCTTGGTGGTTGGCTAGCTGCGTACACTCGTGCTGGTAGAATGAGCCACTGCGCTCGAACTCTTTGAACTGATTGTAACTGAAAAAAAGAAACAGAAACAAATTGTTTATAATATATGTCGATTGTTTTTCATCTGGGCCTTTGTCCTTCTCTTCAGGCTGATGGCAACATTGACAAGAGACATCACGACGGCACATGAGCTGCTGTAGATTTTCTGGCTGTCAAAATGTTGACTCACATATTTTTATTTTTACTTCCGAGTATATTTATAAATATTGAAAGTTATTATGTTTTTTTCAATGGGTACTTCATTATTTCAATAAAGCTCTGTTTAAATGGTCTCAAAAGTTAAGACATTAACCTTCCTAACAAGTAAAGGATCTATAAATTATAGGCTCTCTCTAACACCAACCCCAGACAAACAGAAAAGTCTACCAAGAGAGAAACTCACCTGACGCTCTTGTATTTCCCGAATCCATACTTCTTGAGCTCTGCCTGCAGGAAGCACATGGACCACAGGGGAAGCTTCTTAGTCCTGTCGAAGTAGACAACGTACGCTGTGATGTACTTTCCGAAGCCAGGCCTGAACAAGCTGGTGGCCTGAGGCGTCTCCATAGATATCAGGCTAGGGTTGCCCGTGCAGTCGTTCAGTTGGCAGCGTCCATCCCTGTGCCATTCCAGTCTGTTCTGGTTCTTGATGCACTTCACTCGTGGATCAACTTCTCGAAAGCTGGGTTCGCACTCGTAGTCGCAGATTTGGTTTTCTTCTTTCGTCAAGCAATCATCGACCGTTTCTTCGAGCAAATCCCTCCAGGTGGGTTTCGGGCAATAGTCGTCGTCGCATGGTTTCTTTCGTTTCTTGCCGTCCGGTGCTGCCGGTGCAGTGGCCGGGGCTTTCCCTTTGGTGGACGCTCCTCCTCGTCGCTGTCTATTTTTCTTCCTCTTACAATCACTCCTATCCTCCTCTTTGTCTTTCTTCTTGTCATTTTCTTCCTTTTTATCATTTTTGTCGTGTTTTTCTTTCTTCTTATCTTTGACTGTCTTGGCTTTATTCTCCACTTTGCTCACGCCTTTGTTCACTTCGCGTTTCACCGTCCCGCCCGCTTTCTTCGCTGCCGTCGTTGCTCCCTTCAATCCTCTTCCAATAGCTTTGGCAGCTGTTCCAACTATTTTCCCACCGGGGATCACTGTGGTTACCAGATCCAGTGTTCCACCGGTTAGCAAGTCCGCGCCTTTCTCCTTCGCTTTCTGCCAGTCGCCAGTAACCACCGCTTTCCCCAACTCCACTGCGTTTTTCACATCTTTCACCACCGGTATTTTTTGAAACTCCTTGGCTGCACCCTTCAAGTCTCCGGTGACAGCTTTTCCAACGGTTTTGGCCACTCCGCCCACCGTGTCCACCACTGTCTTCACCGTATCTTTTACAACATTGCCAACAAATTCTCCAACTTTTTTGAACCCCTTTTTTAACCAATCGAAAAACCCTCTCTTGCGCCTCTTGCGGGCGATTTCATTTGTTGCAAGTTCCGTATCGTAGGTGCTCAAAGAAGTTTGAGTCTGCTTGTTGTCTGTGGCGAAACACTCAAATATGTGATGTCGCTGAAATGGAGTCAGTTGATTCATAGATTTGAGTGAAAAGTCCAAGTTACTCAGCTTCACCAGAGCTACTGTGTTGTCTGCTAGCGTTGGACGGAGATCATCTTTATCTTCAAAGAAGAAGCACTCCGTTTTATCTGATGAGAATTTAACCAAAACGTATGCACACTTTCCCGTACATTTCTTAGCGCACTCCTCCTCACAGTTGCCTTGGCAACCTGCGTCGCTCTGGAAAGCTTTTCCAGTGTCTACATTAGCGTTGGGCACTCTGATGAAATTCTTCAACGCCGAGAGCAACATAGGCTTCTCAAACATAGTAATGAAATTGTTTGCCGTGTCTCTTTTGAATTCAATCTTGTTATCACCCAGATGACACTCTTTATTTCTGAACGAATAACTTGCCTTCGTGAATCCTTTATCCTCTCTCATTTTGTTTATGCATTGCTCATAAGTGGGTACATCCCGAAGAAGTTCATACTTCCCGCTGTTTCCTTGCCGCGATATCCTAATGTTGGGGAGGAAATCGATCTTGTCTAGATATTTGTGTAGACCGGATTCAAGCTTTGGAATAGTTGAGCATGTATGAAGCATCGTAGTCTTTTCCCAGTGTTTGAATCGTTATGTCATCGTAGGAATTCCGAGAGCGATCATACCCGATGCCCATACACCGATCATTCCTCAGACAGTCTCTCATTTCAACGTCCAGCTTCTTGACGATATCCTCTTTCCTGTTGACATCGCTGTCCGGACAGACAGGCAGGTCCACCGTCTGCTCTAGCTGCTCCGGGTAGTAGCAATGTCTGCACCCGGTGGAGGAGTCACACCCGCGGATTGGATTAGTGAGGCAAGGCTTAGAATAATAGGCCGAGTGAGTTTGATTGAAGTTGTCTTTGGAGCAAACATCCTTGTTGAGGATTCGACTCTCCTGCAAAATGTCGCCGTCCGCCACAAAACGCCAATAACTGGTCGTCTCCCAGCGAGAACCTCCTCACATTGAACGCAGCCACGTAGCCGTAGTTGAGGTCAATGTACTGGATCGCTTGCTCGGAATCAAACATGTCGCAAGTCTTGCTGAGCAGCGAGTAGGAGACAATGTTGCATCCTTTGGATCGCTCACACTTGTCCAGACAGGTTATGAAGTCCGGCTCACTGGAGCTGGCACGAGACCGTCCAGTCACTGAGGTGTGGCGAACATAGGACCACTCGTTGAGTATGCCTGTGGGCTGGCTCATGAACACGCTGGTCCACCCTGGCTCTGACCGCAGGTTGGCCACTGTGCTGTCGTACAGGTAGCACACACTGAACTCGTGGTCATAGCTGAAGGCCATGCAGTCGTCCATGTCCAGACAGATGGTGTAGCACTCCCCAAACACTGTGTTGTACTCCGTCTGCTTGGGCAGCTTGTCAATCATGATGTTGGTCAGCCGCTTCTGAGGGAAGTTCGGACAGAGGTCGCAGATCCGTAGACCGTCCGGCCCCACTTGCAGGATCCCCTGCTTCTCAGGGTCAATCATCGTGCACGGCAGACGATCCGGCTCGATGGTGAAGTTGCGACCTTTGAAGAGCAGATACTTGACGAAGTCCACAAATGTTTCGCCCGTTGTCTCTTCAATGTCCTCGGGGTCTACCGCATTCCTGAGGGAAGAGAAGAGTTGCGTCAGGTTATTTTGTGTCCCTGACAAGCTAAGGTGCGTTTAATTGACAGCCCACCAGAACGGATTTTCAGGCAACATGGCTCATCATTTTGTGCTATAAAAAATGTATTTCGGGGCAAGGACTCTGAATGTTACAGACCTCTCTTTCAATAAATCTTCATTAAAAAAAAAATGTATTTCAGAATCATTTGAATTTTAACTATTTATAGACAACGGTTGTGGACGAACCGCATTGCTTTTAAAACCCATAATATATTCTAAAATAATATTATGTCCACCACAGACCTACCAGTTCTACATACAAATCATATTTTTTTTTAACCTTAGTAAGACATAATAATTTGAAATATACGTCTACCTATGTGAATGTCATAATCACAATATGAATGCGCAATTGTTCGTCCTAACCGCATGATTGCTAAAAACATAAGCTACAATAATTTATGAAAAATGACAGAAGATAAACCTTGAAACTAATATTTTGTGCTTATGCCAAATACTTTGTCAATAGAAATAATAATAACATCGCATTATTTATAATGAGTCCCATTATTCCAGACGTATTTTAATAATAATAATAATATTCTGAAGTATTATTATGTGGTCAAAATCCCAAATGGGAGCATAACTTGTCATGTCCCGGCTGGGTTTTGAACCCGCGACCTCTGGAATATCTGGTTTCACAGAGTGCCGCCTTTATCACTGAGCTACCGGGACAGACTAGGGCAAGAGTAGAAGAGAAAAGCAAAGTCCCGGCTGGGTATCGAACCCGCGTCCTATGGATTACCAGTCAGACGCCTTGACCACTGAGCACGGGACAGATAGAAATACGTATGAGTTTTTTAGGAATACTTTTTAGAACTAGATACTTGCGCTCGACAAAAGAATGTATTCTTTTAAAAAAGTTATCATATTTGTGTTTATCACAATCGTTATATCACAACTACTCGTACAATCATGATGTCACAACTAACTCGGTTTACTAAATTGTTGCTGAACTTGGGACTCGAACCAACAACCTCCAGGATACAAGTCCGCCGCCTTATCGATCAATCTACTAAGGCCGGTAAACTCCGCAAAATAATATTCGTACATCCAGCCCTAATTATCCTATACCCATATTCCTTCTCATAACACCGTCACTGTTTGAAAAGGCAGGTTTTCCTCATACGTCAGTACCAGCCCTAATTATCCTATACCCAGATTCCTTCTCACAACACCGCCACTGGTTGAAAAGGCAGGTTTTCCACATACGTCAGTACCAGCACTAATTATCCTATACCCATATTCCTTCTCACAACACCGCCACTGGTTGAAAAGGAAACATTTCCTCATACGTCAGTACATAACAGTAATTTAATCAGCTTTTTCTATAGCAACGTTCTGTATGTACATGATAAGGAATTAAAAGTCTTTTAATGTCATCTCATCAATCCTTATATACATAATATATGTTTGTATATAGTGTACACATAAGATGTGCACTGGTAATCAAGTTGTCACGGGCTAGTCTGGTAATCCAGGTAGCGTAGGGATCCGTTGGTTCGAATCCCACCCAGTGCATGAATTTTTCCTTATTAATGTGAGTTTGTGACCACATAATAATAAGACTCTAAGGGTTAGGTGGTAGAAAATGCTTTGAGCATTAACCTCGCCTGGTGGTTACCTTCCACTAAAGAGTCTTATTATTATTATTATATTTATTATTAAATTCTTATTTAATAACACATAATGTAATAGCACATAATTATGTATGTACACAAGTAATGATAAAAATAATGAACAGTATAAACAAGATAAAATATATATAGTTGTCCTAACTAAAGGGAGGTGTTGTTGCCTATGGCATTCTCTTCCACCCAACCCTAGGATAAGAGATCGAGAACTATAAATAATTAGGTATTACCAGAGAAAATAAATTATTGAAGATGATCCTGAGTTCGATTCCCGGTTGGAGCAGACCATTAGGATTGGGTGGAAGGGTTAGTTAGGACATAATATATTTTAAGTGCCACAACCCACAACCATTAGTTTGAACAATGCCGACCCCAAGTAGGTTTGGGAAAAGGCAGAGTTATTGAAAAACAAGTGAGGTACACGTTATTTCCAAGCGTTAGGTACAGCTAATAAATTATATGGTGACAAATACAACTTATTTTAACTGGTGTCATTGAGAAAACCTAGCAGGTGTTTACAAAGAGGCGGAAATCCCAGAAATTCTGGGCTGTATTGATTTCGCGGAATTTTTTCCCCTGTGTTGACTTCTCTGAGCGGGGTTTCCCAGACACTTTACTCGAAAGTTGAGTGGCAGAGAGTGCCTCGTGCAGTGACTCCTGGTCTATTGGTCAGGATCTCACTTCCAGGCACTCAAAGGTGTTTGGAAAAAAATTAAGATATGTGTATGGCCATGTCTTTTTTATTTATTATTTTTCATATTTTTTTCAGTGGTAGAAGTCATTCCTCCACTGTCTGGCTACCATGGTTCACGATGACGCCATCCTATGATGATTAATTTTTCAGCTGGATTGAGGGGGGGGGGAAGATAATATTGTACCACCTGACCCTTGTGGCGTGTTCTAATGATCTATTCTGTCAAGTACTCAAAAATATTATAGTAATATTTATTCCACCTAGGTATTAATTAGGACTAAGGAATCCTATCATAGCACTAAGCCCAAGACGTATTATTAGTTTGTATATGTTCAATGAACGAAAATCGGTAACCTTACTTACTTAAGACGACCTCAACAGCTTGATCGATAAGGTGGCGGACTTGTAACCTTCAGATCGGAGGATCAAGACCCTGTTTCAGCGTAGATTTAGTAAAGCGAGTTTGAGTAGTTGTATTTTTTTTTATAAACAATTTTACCAAGCTTTATTGACATTATTTTTTATATACAATGAACATGGTAACAAGTTGTGAAATAAATATAAACAAAGCCTGATCAAGGGTGGTGATAATGTCTTCGGCATTCTCGAAATATCACGAAAACGATTAACTCAAATATGATAACTAAAAAAAAAACTAAAAACTCGAATTCATAACAACTCACTCGTCCCCTTTGAAGCAGCAGTGGAATATCTCGCCCCCCTCCTGTCCCGGCTCGTAGCAGCTCGCCCGTCCGATCTGGCGGCCTTCAATTGGGCAGCCTCGGCTAGCCGGGGGGCCCAGCTGACACGGGGACCAGAGACAGTGCCGGTACACTTCCTCTAGTGGGCGCACCCCCGGGGGACAGCAGTGGTACTTGTGGGCCGCTGCTGGGCCGTCTGTGAAGTGGGGTAGAAATAGAACAAAATCATTTTTTTTTTTAACCTAAGCAAGGTTTATTTTGTGTATATAATCTTAAGAATATTAAATGTATGTACAAAATGTCTGTTTAAATTTGAAAATAAACAAGACCTTGTTTAGACTGCTGGGATAAAGGGACTTTTTAGTCTCACCTCGGCAGTATAAACAAGGTAATTTCTATTCTATTATCATTAGGTGGTGGTAAATGCTTTGAGCATTAACCTTAGTTACTACCTTCCACTAATTTATGATTATTTGGAATTTTACGTCGTTGTCAACTGCATGCTCATATCACGACGGGGAACTCACAAACCAACTACTCAAATTAAAATCCCCCAGCTCGAGTTAAGCCAGGAATAGTCAGCATCATGAGGGTTCAAATTTGAATGGTCACATTGGTCACCCAGCCAAGGCCTAACCACGCTGGACGTTGACAGAACAAGAACTGGTTTCTTCAACGTGCTATCGACGCTGGAAATATTTTGAATCTAAGTGCTCTACAGTGAATAATAATAATAATAATAATAGCTTATCTAAAAAGGGCAAAGCATGAATTAATGAAGCTATTTTAACAGAGGTATCAATATTATCAATAACCCGTCTTCGAATTGGACATACAAACTTTTCACATATATATTTAATGAAGAGGCAGGAACCCCCTATATGTAACATTTGTCAATGATGTCTAACGGTGAAACATGTTCTTCAAGACTGTCCCCAGTATGCACCCTTCAGAGATCCGGATGACTCAGAGTTATGCCATGCTGATAATAATCTGAATCCTGTAATTAAACTCTTAGGTATGTCAAAACTTAAGATTTAAATGAAATAAGAGTGTTTATAACAATATATAGGTTGTTGGCACACTTAAATAAATACTAATAAAAATAAATCAATAAATAGCTTTATTTAGATATTTATTTATTTAGTAAATAAATAAATAAATAGCTATTAAAGAACATTTAGCCTAGAACATTTCGCTATTACCAAAGTACAGAACTAGAGTTTAGTTCACGGAACCACTAATAAATCTAAGCACTTGTCTTATTACCGCATTCAGCTTTGGACACCTCCTCTCTTGAGTACTGCTCACACCCAGTGACTGCCCACTCATCCTCCTGGCATGAGGTCCACCAGCACTGGTCCTGCTCCTCCTGCTTCCGAGCACAGCAGAGATACTTGTTGCCTCCCTCGCAGGGTGTGCGTCGGTTCTCTTCCTCGCGCATTCCTAGATGCTCGCATCCTGCAGATTTGAGGCAAAATTAATGGAGAAAATTGTGATCGGAATAACTTGGTTTGGTTCCTCCAGAAATGTGAAAAACTGGGTAGGTCAAATTTTGGAGGAAACCAATACTTACTCGTAACTTAGTAAAGGATAAGGAAAGTAAAAAGAATGTAGGTATTCAGTTACTCACCTTTGGCTCCCCAATCATTCTGCTCACACCCAGTCCACCGGCACCCTGCTGGCACCGCCGCCACCGCGGGGGCCGGTGAGGGTGCCACATTCACTTCAGAGGGTTGTGGTGTTGGCTTACCACCGCTAGGACAACACTTGTACTTGTGGCCATTTTCTGAAACAAGTTGAAATAGCTCCTATTAGATTGATTTAAATTTGAGTAAGCCATCGTTGCCGTCGCGTCGATGGCAAGTTTGAATGCACCAGTTCTCGTAGGATCACCGAAGTAAAGCAACGTCCAGCGAGGTGAATACTTCGTGATGCTGACATTCCGGCCCAACCCAGACTGGGTGAGGTTAATGTGGGTATCAGGTTTGTGACTTTATTGCGAATGGAGGGTAACATCCCCGTCGTGATATGACGAGTGACGTTAGACAAAAGAATCATAATAATGATAAGCTTCTTATTTTCCTTCTGGGGAAAGGAAGTCCTTCCCCCAGGAAAATAAAGCTATCATTCTCCATACAAACTATACATTCGCCAGAGGACTATAAACAGAGAACGGACTAGGACTAGTCAATCCTAAGAAGCCAGGCTAGCTAGCAATTTCCCAAGGTTTTGTTTAATGGCTTATTAAGAAAAAGACCAAATTCTTATGATGGTTAATCTCAAATAGAACTAATATGGGGTTCAGAACGAGCAAGTTTTTCAATAAAGTTGGCTAGAGACCATCACTCCCCCCCAGCTGTGGCCTAGCTGGTTACAACAACATCATACTCACTACACTTCTCCTGCTGCTTCTCCACTCGACCATACTGCTCACACCCAGTGACTGCCCACTCATCCTCCTGGCATGAGGTCCACCAGCACTGGTCCTGCTCCTCCTGCTTCCGAGCACAGCAGAGATACTTGTTGCCTCCCTCGCAGGGTGTGCGTCGGTTCTCTTCCTCGCGCATTCCTAGATGCTCGCATCCTGGCATGCAGAGAGATTTAGAAAAGAATTATGAATAACTGAGCGTATTTCTAATGCCGGGTCCACACTAAGCGAACATTGTTAATTAACAATGTTCGCAGTGTGGACCCGGCATAAGTCAGGCGAAAGTCAGGCCAGCAAGTGCACGCCGTGTGCAAGTGTTTAACTTTCTGCCCGCGGCGCGTTTTTCCGAGTGGACATTCTATGTTGACCTATGGCGCTTTCTCTACCCCATGACCCCAACGTACCTTTTTCCGCCCAATCATTCTGCTCACAGCCAGTCCAACGACAGTCCTTCTCATTTCCTGAAGTCAAAATAAAGTTGAAAAAAATTAGAACAGACGTCACTGGCGCGATGAGTGCACCGGTTCTCGTAAGATCACCGAAGTTAAGCAACAAGATGAAGACTTCGTGATGCTGGCATTCCGACCTCCAGGTTACGAGTCCGCCACGCCGTTGATGTGCGTAGCAAGTTTGTGAGAATCCTCCGAATGGATGGTAACACCCCCGGAGTGATATGACCATGCATTTACAAGTGACGTTTAAAAAAAAAAAAAAATAGGAACGAACTTGACAAGAATTAGGACAAATTCATACTTTTGATTATTATTATTATATTGGCCAAGTCTACAGTAAGTCTCATGAATCATAAGTCTTAATAAGTCGCTTTCAACTTCATAGTCACATATTGGTCATATCACGACAGCTCTTTTACCCATCATTATCCGGGAAAACAAACCGAGCTACTAGAATTTTCCTCACCCAGCCTGAGTGGGCCCGGGAATACTCACAGCACGCTGGACTTACTATGTGTACTTTGAGAAAAAACATCTAAAAATAAAACCATAAATTTAGAAGTTACTACTTGCCTTGAGATGAAACTAAAGTCAGTTGTACACTGAGTACGCAGCATGTTAAAGTGATTAATGAACACATTGATATTTGTATTTTATAAATGACTACTTTATTAATTATATTTGAGATTTGGTTTACATTTTATAATACTACTACTCATACTACATTATATTTTTTTTTTTATGGATTTCTTTAAAGTGGCAGGGTTCTCACATGTGAGCTCTTCCACTCAACCACCATCGACAGTAGAAATACACCACTAAAAGTTCTCATTCATGTAGGAAGGACCAAAGGACAAGTTTTTTTTTTTAAAGTAAAAAGGAAAAATATTTGCAAAAATAATAATTAATGACGTAGTTATAATTTCTGTAGAATTCTTAACTAGTAATATTTAATTTTAAAAAGGTATCACTTGAAAAACAATAATTTAGAACAGTAAACACTTGTTTTTATTTTATTTATTTTTTTAATTTATTAGAGTGGCAAAAATATATAAACACTTGTTTTAAGCAGTTCGTTTTGTAAATATTTAAATGAAGAAAAAAGTGCATGTAAGATTTTTTTTTGTTTGTTTAGGTATACTTTCTAGAGATCGCAAAAAAAATGCATTTATGTTCCTCTGCAGGGAACAGAGATGTGTGCGAGATGCAATTTTTTTTCCTTATGAGAAGGTCGAGTGTAAAACCACATGGATATAGGTAGGTATACATTTTTGCTAAGCTGTTACTGGGAAATTCCAACTTTTTAATCCAAATCACGTCGAAGATTATTTACCCAGCATTATTGTCCTGTTAGAAATGTACGGTGGTACCCAAGTTAGGAAACGTTCAGGGCCAAGTAATAATAACCTTTATTCAGTGGTTGAGCACTCGCTTGCCATGCGAAAGGTCCCGGTTCGAACTCCCGCGCCGAAAAAAAAATTGTATTAAAAAATTGGTTACAGTTGCTTGTAAGAGCACCTAAATGGGAAGTATTGTGTCACTTCTCGCCCATCAGAGGGAGGCATACCATGGGACGGGCAAGCTACAACACAGACCTCTACGAAATAAAAAAGATTGTAAAACACTTATCTTTTAAAAAAAAAACTCATCTTCTTGATAATAATATCGCCTTATTTGTACTGCCCGATTAGGACTAATGAGTCCCATTATTCCAGCAGTAAGCCCAAGACGTATTATTATTATGTAGTCAAAATCCCAAATGGGAGGATAACTTGTCATGTCCCGACTGGGTTTTCAACCCGCGACCTCTGGATTACCAGTCGGACGCCTGGACCACTAAGCTGCCGGGACAGACCGTCAGGGTCAATAGATGGTTGAATACACTCTTTCAGGAAGTTGACCAACGTCCAGTGAGGTCAGGAATTGGTGGGTGTCTATCTGTCCATCACTCAAATTCAAACCCACTAATTCAAACCATTCTCGGACCAACACGGGCTGGTTGAGTTGGGTATTCAGTTTGTGAGTTTCCAGATAAGGAAGTTTGAAAAAACTTGAACTCAACCAGCGAACCGAAAAGTAGTCCAAAAGTATTTTTATTCCCATCGTGTCGAAAGATGATGGCGAAATTATAAACCACACCGAAAATATTGGTCTGGTAATCCAGAGATCGCGGGTTCGAAACCCATCCGGGACACGATTATGCTCCTAATATTTGGGATTTTGACCACAAAACAATTATTCGGTAATTTAACTTTTGGCAATCTCTACCATTCGAGGGGCTTAAGTATTATGTATTAACAAATCGGCCATGCCTCGCTATACTCACCTGCGCCAAAGGCTGAGCTGCAATTCATTTTGATGCTCTGTGAGTAAAACAGAAACATGTTTAGTTATGCAGATTTTGTCAAGGAGTAGATGAGTGATCTGTCTGATTTAGATCATTTTATTAGCACCTAAAAGTTAGTATTGTTTCAGATTTTGAATTAATGGATTATGAATGTACCTACATTCATACATAATTGTACATTTTTCATGTCTTACGAAGTTCCCTTATAACGTACATTGTTCTCTATAAGCGATACATATAGTGAACTTGTTCGGATATAGTGAACTTGTTCCTTATAGGCGATATATCGGTTATAGTAAAAATCGGCTATAATGAACAAATCTGTCCGGTCCCTTGAAGTTCGTTATAAACGATTTCTACTGTATTAATATAATGTTGATGCAGTCTACTGACCTCGGTAGCTTGATCGATAAGGCGGCGCGGCGGACTCGTAACCTGGAGGTCTGTGGTTCAAGTCCCGGTTGCAGCGTAGATTCAGTAAAGCGAGTTTGAGTAGTTGTGATATCACGTAAGTGATTAATACAAATATGATAATTATTGTTTTTAACTTTTTGTTGTAGTCTGATTAATGCTGTAGGTCTGTCCCGGTATCCTAGTGGTCAAGGCGTCGCGTTGGTTTGGTAATCCAGAAGTCGCGGGTTCGAATTTTTTTGTAAATTATGAATATGAGAGAACTTTTTATTCAGCACTGACAGTAACACGGAAAAATTGAGCAGGTAGTGTATGAGGAAAAACTTAGTCCACCTATAATACCTACATATACTAGGTAATTACTTAATTAATGAATAAATCATTTAACTTTTCGAAACAAGTTTGTTTGTAAACAAAACTTTGTTTAGAAGAAAATGGTAAGTACGCAGAGGATATAATAATTATAAGGAGAAAGTTTACTTTGGAGAGTAACATACCTAGACTCACAAACATTATTTTGTCAGTCGCATGTATGTGTTGTTTCCTTCTTATAATTTCTAATATTTGAAATCGGAAGTAGGTATTGTGTTCGTTTTAATAAATTTATTTTTTTCATGTTTCTGGACATTTTATAACCTCCTGAGTAAATTTGATTTTGTGTCTGTCGGTCTGCCTGTTAAATACATTCTTTGTAACGCGCAAATCTCAGAAACTACTGAACGGATTACGACGACATTTTGTACACATAGAGGAGACACTCTGTAGATGGTCCCATTCTAAATTCATCAACTCCACACTAACAGTTCTAGGTGATAGAGATCATGCGCCTGACCACGAACTTTTTACTTACATATAATTATAGTACTATATCTACGCTTATATCTCGTAAACGGTACACCCGATTTTGATGAATTTTTTCATGTTAATGCGTATATATTTGTGTTCTAAATAGTGCATTTGAATTATTTTAGTAAAATATAATATACCTCTGTTCTCTAAGAATATTTAAAATTGGTGCTAAAAGGTGCAAAAAAATACATATCCCACCATATTGAAGAAAATCGGTCAAGTAGTTTTGGAGATACAAGTGATTAAGTATAAAATCTCAAAATTGCCACGTGTATACAATGTGAACTAATCACGAGAAAGTGTTGTGTGCATAATTGGCAGTGTATTTTTTATCTTCAAGTTATGAACAGAGTTTGGCCACGCGTGGGGTGGCTAACAAAGTCTTGGAAAGCACTTCTTGCAATGAGACCGAAATTCTTTTTGAACACCGGTCCGCACGAAAAAGTGACCAAGTTCTTGGTTTTCCAGTTAAACATATTAAAGATGCTCGGTTTGTTCAGGATGGCCACAATCAACTCCTGTCATGCTCGTCTCCATAAACTCTACATGTTCTTCGTCCAAGCTCTCTACGCAGTCACCATCCTTCTCAACGTCCTCTGTTTCTCTACACCTAAGCTGAAGACCATCGAAGAAATCTCCATCGGACTCCTACAGACGCTTGGCATCATCACCATTTTCTTCGAGATCAATTTGCTCAACAAAAACGCGGACAACCTGTCGAAAGTTCTTCTCCGAATGAACAGGTTCGATTTTACAGGACAAGAAAACGTATTTCGCGTTTCCCGCAAGCTGGAAACTCTGACGTTCGTCATATTCAGCGGATTCATACTGTTTGTCATTCTCTTCCGATTTTTGGATTTAATCGTTTTTCTGCTTAGATCCAAAGAGTCGGAAACAAGCTGTCCCAATTACGAGTACCTCCGAAGTTTACTACCTATATGTCTCGTGCTACCGTTCCTAGGTGAGAGTGCAGCTTGTTACTATGGGGCAGTAGTTGTTGTCGAGATATACCTGGGCGTACTCTGCTACGTGTTGGGCGTCATACAAGCGTCATTCTTTCCCATTATCCTGCTGCACCTGAGTGGACAACACATTGTGCTGTCAAGGCGGCTTCAACTGTTGGGCAGAGAGACTTTCCTTCTTCCAGAGCATATGAGGTGGCCCAGAATGTCCAGACACCATGCGGAGCGATTCCAACAAGCGTGCGAGGTGTTGGAAATGAAGAAGTGCATTATTTTTCACCAGAGTCTGATCGATTTCCGGAATTTGGTACGTTAATTATTTGTACCTATACATAATAATAATTCTGTGCTTGTGAGATACTCACATAATTATATCTACTTATATCACGGTGGTGAGAGGAATATTTGGACGCCCAGATCCCATGTCTAGACTTTAGTATAAGTATAAGTAGTGCTTTATTTAGACTGTCAGCGCAAGACAGGTAGTCCCATTATGCCAACAGTTTTCGGTTATCGGTTAGTTCGGTTAGTAACGGTTATCGTGAAAACTTGTCGATGGTGATTTTTCTTTTTTGGATCATAAATATACTGGCATCATCCCGCCACTTCCCTTCCTCACCTCAAGTATTGCGACATTTGATTCATGCTCGGAAATATAGCGAACCAGCAATATGCATTTGGACATTCTATTTTTAGAGTATTCCTCCTACCAAATATTTTAAGCACAAGTCAAAGATCCCATAGGAATACAAGCCCGCTTCTGTTTTTATTAAAACCAGTTTTAAAGATAATAATAATATCGCGTTATTCATACTGCCTGATTAGGACTATTAAAGTCCCATTATTTTAGCAGTAAGCCCACGACGTATTTTTATGTGGTAATAATCCCTAATGGGAGGATAACATGTCATGTCCCGGCTGGGTTTTAAACCCACGCTCTCTGAAATTTCTGCATTCACACAGTGCCACCTTTACCACTGAGCTACCCGGACAGACAAAGATACATGGTTCCCTTTGATAACTCTTTCAGCTGGACTCGGTGGTAAAGTGGAACTTCACCATTCGCGTGGTGTTCATCATTCTCATCGTATCCGTCTCCTCATACCCTCTCACCGTCCTGTCCCACTACAACACCAGACTCAGAGCCCTCTTCATAGTCCAGGCCACCCTGCCCCTGGGCTTCACTTACTACAACTGCCTCCTGTCAGAGATCCTCGAGTGGGCCAACGGACTCATCCGACAGGCGATGTACCAGAGCCGATGGTACACGATGTGTCCCGAGGCGAGAGGCATGATGCTCATGTTGATGCGGATCACTCAGAAGACCCGGTACATCAGATCCCTGGGGGGAATGGCGGCGCTGGGCCACGCAGGGTTCCTGAAGATGCTCAGGCATCTGTACTCCTTCCTGCGCTTTGTCACCATTGTCAGAGTCAAGCCAGCCTAGCAGGGGAGTTTAGTGGAAGGTAACCAAGCCAGCCTAGCAGGGGAGTTTAGTGGAAGGTAACCAAGCCAGCCTAGCAGGGGAGTTCAGTGGAAGGTAACCAAGCCAGCCTAGCAGGGGAGTTCAGTGGAAGGTAACCAAGTCAGCCTAGCAAGGGAGTTTAGTGGAAGGTAACCAAGCCAGCCTAGCAGAGGAGTTCAGTGGAAGGTAACCAAGCCAGCCTAGCAGGGGAGTTCAGTGGAAGGTAACCAAGCCAGCCTAGCAGGGGAGTTTAGTGGAAGGTAACCAAGCCAGCCTAGCAGGGGAGTTTAGTGGAAGGTAACTAAGCCAGCCTAGCAGGGGAGTTTAGTGGAAGGTAACCAGGCCAGCTTAGCAGGGGAGTTTAGTGGAAGGTAACCAAGCCAGCCTAGCAGGGGAGTTTAGTGGAAGGTAACTAAGCCAGCCTAGCAGGGGAGTTTAGTGGAAGGTAACCAGGCCAGCTTAGCAGGGGAGTTTAGTGGAAGGTAACCAAGCCAGCCTAGCAGGGGAGTTTAGTGGAAGGTAACTAAGCCAGCCTAGCAGGGGAGTTTAGTGGAAGGTAACCACGAGACGAGTTTAACCCATTGTGTACCGAGCCCTTTTAACCTGATAATACCAGGAGACCGGACTCAATTCAATCGATTTCATTTGTCTATCACATAATTATGATGAACAGGTTTCCTATAATTAATAAATTTTATTTACATAGGAGTTTGTGTCTATCAAAATGTGATCTACTGAAGGCTGGTGTGGTAAATGGCTGGCTACAACAACAACAACATAAAAGGTTTCTCTTGTGGGCCTGCAACCAGTTTATAGTAATAAAAAAAAAAAATAGTAAAAAAAAAAAAATAAAAGTTTATTCATTTCCATAGATTTATAAAGTAGATAACAAACTCTGGTTCTGAACTGAAGGACTCTTTGTGCTTAGGGAATACCATACATTCGTATAATGGCGGACACGCATGGTGTACTATACCATTATATTTATATCATCATTGGCCAAATGACCAAACACTGTATTACTTCCGAGAAATTTCTAATATTAGAAATCGGAAGTATTGTGTTCGTTTTTGTAAAAAAAAATATTTTTTTGCTCCGATTTCAATTTTTTTCATATTTCTGAACGTTTCATAATCTACTGAGTAAATTTGGTTTTGTGTCCGTCTGTCGGTCTGTCGGTCTGTCTGTCTGTTAAAACGATTCCTTGTAACGCGCAAATCTCAGAAACTACTCGACCGATTTTGATGAAATTTTGCATACATCTAGGAGACATTCTGTAGATGGTCCCATTTTAAATTCATCGAATTCATACCAGCGGTTCTGGGTGAAAGAGACCATGCGCCTGACCACTAACTTTTTACTTAAACGCTTATATCTCGTGAACGGTAAACCCGATTTCGATGAAATTTTGTAGGAATATGCATATCATTGTTTTACATAGGTTACCTATTTATATTTATTTTCAAAATAATTATAATTTGACTCTTATATTTAAGAAAATCCAAAATTTTGGACAAAAAAGTAAAAAAAAATAAGGACCACGACTTGCCGATACAGAATTTTTTGTAGATCTACCATATAAAACAAATTTGAAGAAAATCGGTTGAGCCGTTTTGGAGATACAAGTAATTTTCTATAAAATCTCAAAATTGGCACGTGTTTACAATGTGAAGCAATCACGAGGAAGTATTGTGTCCATAATTGGCAGTGTTTTTTTCTCTTATATTACATTCTGGTTTCTCGTATAATATACAGAGATTGTATAGGCAAAAGTAGTGCTGTATTTCGACTGTCAGACAGGTAATCTCATAATGCCAACAATTTTATTGAGCAAAGCACGTCTTTATTAATTAAGGTAATTTAGTAAACAGCTTGTAAAAAAAGGTATTGAAAATATTACTCTTTCGATACACAAAAACATTTGAGCCATGATTATAAAAACAGTATATATATTGGCCAGATAAATAAATTAAAGAATAATCTTTAACATTCAGTCACTTTTCCAAAAATTTCAAGTTTGAAAAATAAACACAAATCAAATTCTAGTTTTTCAAAATTTCTCCGATGTTGGAACTTCCCGTCAAGATGTCACATGCGACTCCGGAACGAAGGAAAATCCATTTAGGACACAACCTTTAGAATCAGGTACGTGATAGTTAAAACATTTTCATTTATTTTTTTGAGTTTGATTTTAGCTCACATCTCTTTTAACGTGCAGGTTATTCAAGGCTGGGTGTCAATCTCAGTTCACATTAACCTCAAATAACCTGGGTCGGGCCGGGAAAAAAAGAAAGAAAAATCAAGCACTTGCTTGTCGTGCGGGTTCGATCCCCCCATTTCGACAAAAAATTAAATTTTAAATTTGGTTACGGTTGTAGTAAGGAATACCTTCCGGTGCGGTCGTGTTTACCCAGCAACTATATTGGAAGTATGGAGTCACTTCTCGCCCATCAGAGGGGAGGCACACAACAACAAAGACCACAAGCGTCTACAGTAGTTGCTGTTTCATGGCTACAAAATAAAAAAGACTGTGAAAACTTCATCTTTTAATAAAATAAAATATCAACCAACTTCTTTGAGAGATGGGTATCCAAAATGATACATTTATTTTTACGTAAGTATTTTTCTATATCCCTTTATTTAAATTATTATTCAAAAGATTCAATCTAATTACAGATGCCTCCATTCAAGCGGAAATCAGGCAGTAAAAAAAAATTATTCAAGAACAGAGTGGTTGAAAATGAGAAAAATAACACGACTGGAGGAAAGGGATCGGCTATAAGGGGTGATGAGGAGGCCGAGGGGGGACCACCAACTAAACCCCCCAACCAAAATTAAAAGTAACTCAAGCACATCAACACATCAAGAAACAAAATAAAAAAAAAATTACCAGTATAACATAAATTCAAAGTATCCTCAAGCACATCAAAACATCAAGAAACTAACAAAAAAAAAAATCAAAATTACCGGTACAAGCAAACTTCTGGAGGAAAGGGATCGGCTATAAGGGGAGATGAGGAGGCCGAGGGGGGACCACCAACTAAACCCCCCACCCAAAATTAAAAGTAACTCAAGCACATCAACACATCAAGAAACAAACTAAAAAAAAATTGCCAGTATAACATAAATTCAAAGTATCCTCAAGCACATCAAAACATCAAGAAACTAACAAAAAAAAAAATCAAAATTACCGGTACAAGAAAACTTCTGGAGGAAAGGGATCGGCTATAAGGGGAGATGAGGAGGCCGAGGGGGGACCACCAACTAAACCCCCCACCCAAAATTAAAAGTAACTCAAGCACATCAACACATCAAGAAACAAAACTAAAAAAAAAATTACCAGTATAACATAAATTCAAAGTATCCTCAAGCACATCAAAACATCAAGAAACTAAAAAAAAAAAAAAACAAAATTACCAGTACAAGAAAACTTTTGGAGGAAAGGGATCGGCTATAAGGGGAGATGAGGAGGCCGAGGGGGGACCACCAACTAAACCCCCCACCCAAAATTAAAAGTAACCCAAGCACATCAACACATCAAGAAACAAACTAAAAAAAAAAAAAAATTACCAGTATAAGAAAAATTGAAAGTATCCTCAAGCACATCAACACATCAAGAAACAAACAAAAAAAAAATCAAAATTACCGGTACAAGAAAACTTCTGGAGGAAAGGGATCGGCTATAAGGGGAGATGAGGAGGCCGAGGGGGGACCACCAACTAAACCCCCCACCCAAAATTAAAATTAACTCAAGCACATCAAGAAACAAACAATAAAAAAAAATTACCAGTATAACATAAATTCAAAGTATGCTCAAGCACATCAAAACATCAAGAAACTAACAAAAAAAAATCAAAATTACCGGTACAAGAAAATTTCTGGAGGAAAGGGATCAGCTATAAGGGGAGATGAGGAGGCCGAGGGGGGACCACCAACTAAACCCCCCACCCAAAATTAAAAGTAACCCAAGCACATCAACACATCAAGAAACAAACTAAAAAAAAAAAACAAAATTACCAGTATAAGAAAAATTGAAAGTATCCTCAAGCACATCAACACATCAAGAAACTAACAAAAAAAAAACAAAATTACCGGTACAAGAAAACTTCTGGAGGAAAGGGATCGGCTATAAGGGGAGATGAGGAGGCCGAGGGGGGACCACCAACTAAACCCCCCAACCAAAATTAAAAGTAACTCAAGCACATCAACACATCAAGAAACAAAACTAAAAAAAAAAATTACCAGTATAACATAAATTCAAAGTATCCTCAAGAACATCAAAACATCAAGAAACTAACAAAAAAAAAAAACAAAAATTACCGGTACAAGAAAACTTCTGGAGGAAAGGGATCGGCTATAAGGGAGATGAGGAGGCCGAGGGGGGACCACCAACTAAACCCCCACCCAAAATAAAAAGTAACTCAAGCACATCAACACATCAAGAAACCAACTAAAAACAAATTACCAGTATAACATAAATTCAAAGTATCCTCAAGCACATCAAAACATCAAGAAACTAACAAAAAAAAAATCAAAATTACCGGTACAAGAAAACTTCTGGAGGAAAGGGATCGGCCATAAGGGGAGATGAGGAGGTACACCGTGAGGAGGAGGTGAGGAGGTATGAGGAGGGACCACCAACTAAACCCCCCACCCAAAATTAAAAGTAACCCAAGCACATCAACACATCAAGAAACAAACTAAAAAAATAAAACAAAATTACCAGTATAAGAAAAATTGAAAGTATCCTCAAGCACATCAACACATCAAGAAACTAACAAAAAAAAACAAAATTACCGGTACAAGAAAACTTCTGGAGGAAAGGGATCGGCTATAAGGGGAGATGAGGAGGCCGAGGGGGGACCACCAACTAAACCCCCCACCCAAAATTAAAAGTAACTCAAGCACATCAACACATCAAGAAACAAAACTAAAAAAAAAATTACCAGTATAACATAAATTCAAAGTATCCTCAAGCACATCAAAACATCAAGAAACTAAAAAAAAAAAAAAACAAAATTACCAGTACAAGAAAACTTTTGGAGGAAAGGGATCGGCTATAAGGGGAGATGAGGAGGCCGAGGGGGGACCACCAACTAAACCCCCCACCCAAAATTAAAAGTAACCAAGCACATCAACACATCAAGAAACAAACTAAAAAAAAAAAAAACAAAATTACCAGTATAAGAAAAATTGAAAGTATCCTCAAGCACATCAACACATCAAGAAACAAACAAAAAAAAAATCAAAATTACCGGTACAAGAAAACTTCTGGAGGAAAGGGATCGGCTATAAGGGGAGATGAGGAGGCCGAGGGGGGACCACCAACTAAACCCCCCACCCAAAATTAAAATTAACTCAAGCACATCAAGAAACAAACTAAAAAAAATTACCAGTATAACATAAATTCAAAGTATCCTCAAGCACATCAAAACATCAAGAAACTAACAAAAAAAAAATCAAAATTACCGGTACAAGAAAATTTCTGGAGGAAAGGGATCGGCTATAAGGGGAGATGAGGAGGCCGAGGGGGGACCACCAACTAAACCCCCCAACCAAAATTAAAAGTAACCCAAGCACATCAACACATCAAGAAACAAACTAAAAAAAAAACAAAATTACCAGTATAAGAAAAATTGAAAGTATCCTCAAGCACATCAAACATCAAGAAACTAACAAAAAAAAAACAAAATTACCGGTACAAGAAAACTTCTGGAGGAAAGGGATCGGCTATAAGGGGAGATGAGGAGGCCGAGGGGGGACCACCACTAAACCCCCAACCAAAATTAAAAGTAACTCAGCACATCAACACATCAAGAACAAAACAAAAAAAAAAATTACCAGTATAACATAAATTCAAAGTATCCTCAAGAACATCAAAACATCAAGAAACCAACAAAAAAAAAAAACAAAATTACCGGTACAAGAAAACTTCTGGAGGAAAGGGATCGGCTATAAGGGGAGATGAGGAGGCCGAGGGGGGACCACCAACTAAACCCCCACCAAAATTAAAAGTAACTCAAGCACATCAACACATCAAGAAACCAACTAAAAACAAATTACAGTATAACATAAATTCAAAGTATCTCAAGCACATCAAAACATCAAGAAACTAACAAAAAAAATCAAAATTACCGGTACAAAAACTTCTGAGGAAAGGATCGGCTATAAGGGAGATGAGGAGGCCGAGGGGGGACCACCAACTAAACCCCCCACCCAAAATTAAAAGTAATCCAAGCACATCAACACATCAAGAAACAAAATAAAAAAAAATTACCAGTATAACATAAATTCAAAGTATCCTCAAGCACATCAAAACATCAAGAAACTAACAAAAAAAAAAATCAAAATTACCGGTACCTACAAGCAAACTTCTGGAGGAAAGGGATCGGCTATAAGGGGAGATGAGGAGGCCGAGGGGGGACCACCAACTAAACCCCCCACCCAAAATTAAAAGTAACTCAAGCACATCAACACATCAAGAAACAAACTAAAAAAAAATTACCAGTATAACATAAATTCAAGTATCCTCAAGCACATCAAAACATCAAGAAACTAACAAACAAAAAAAACAAAATTACCGGTACAAGAAAACTTCTGGAGGAAAGGGATCGGCTATAAGGGGAGATGAGGAGGCCGAGGGGGGACCACCAACTAAACCCCCCACCCAAAATTAAAAGTAACTCAAGCACATCAACACATCAAGAAACTAACTAAAAAAAAAAAAATTATCTGTATAAGAAAAATTCAAAGTATCCTCAAGCACATCAAAACATCAAGAAACTAACAAAAAAAAAAAAACAAAATTGCTGGTACAAGAAAACTTCTGGAGGAAAGGGATCGGCTATAAGGGGAGATGAGGAGGCCGAGGGGGGACCACCAACTAAACCCCCCACCCAAAATTAAAATTAACTCAAGCACATCAACACATCAAGAAACAAACTAAAAAAAAATTACCAGTATAACATAAATTCAAAGTATCCTCAAGCACATCAAAACATCAAGAAACTAACAAAAAAAAAAACAAAATTACCGGTACAAGAAAACTTCTGGAGGAAAGGGATCGGCTATTAGGGGAGATGAGGAGGCCGAGGGGGGACCACCAACTAAACCCCCCACCCAAAATTAAAAGTAACTCAAGCACATCAACACATCAAGAAACAAACTAAAAAAAAATTACCAGTATAACATAAATTCAAAGTATCTTCAAGCACATCAAAACATCAAGAAACTAAAAAAAAAAAAAAAAAAATCAAAGTTACCGGTACAAGAAAACTTCTGGAGGAAAGGGATCGGCTATAAGGGGAGATGAGGAGGCCGAGGGGGGACCACCAACTAAACCCCCCACCCAAAATTACAAGTAACTCAAGCACATCAACACATGAAGATACCTAACACAATCCCTCATGAGAACTGAAACAAGGGAATCCATTGGACAGCATCCATGTCTTGTTTTTTGATCACGAACCAAACAATATAAATACCGACACCTTGCAAATATTAGTTCAATAAAATAAATATTCTGTCTTAACTTATTAATCATATTGACTTTTATTCTTATTTGTGTTGGGTTTGAAAATAAAGAAAAGGACTTCGTATTAATTTCTTTTTTACTTCCACGTATTATGTTTGTCTTAACTATTAATCATATTGACTTTTATTCTTATTTGTGTTGGGTTTGAAAATAAAGAGAAAGACTTCGTATTAACTTCTTTTTTACTCCAAAGTATTATGTTCGTTTTTGTAAAATAAAATATTTCTTTGCTCCGATTTCATTTTTTTTTTTTTTTTTTTTTTTTTCATATTTCTGGACGTTTCATAACCTCCTGAGCAAATTTGGTTTTTTGTCGGTCTGTTAAAAGTATTCCTTGTAACGCGCAAATCTCAGAAACTACTCGACGGATTTTCATGAAATTTTGCACACATATAGGAGACATTCTGTATGGTCCCATTTTAAATTAATCAAATTCGTACTAGCGGTTCTGGGTGAAAGAGACCATGTATCTGACCACTAACTTTTTACTTAACCGCTTATATCTCGTGAACGGTACACCCGAGTTTGATGAAATTTTGTATGTGTATGCATATTATTGTTTTACATAGGCTATTTATATTTATTTGTTAATTAATTATAATTTAACTCTGATATTTAAGAAGATCCGAAATTTTGGACAAAAAAGTAAAAAAATAAGGACCACGACTTGCCGATACAGAATTTTTTGTGGAATCTAGAATGTAGAAAAAACGGTATTCTACCATATTAAATTTGAAGAAAATCGGTTGAGCCGTTTTGGAGATACAAGTAATTTTCTTTAAAATCTCAAAATTGGCACGTGTTTACAATGTGAAACAATCACGAGGAAGTATTGTGTCCATAATTGGCAGTGTTTTTTTATTTTATTTGTATTATTGTATTGTACTGACCATTGGAATGCCTTCGTGGCGAAAATACCAAATAAAAGTTATTCTTATCTTATCTTATCTAATACTGTTTCCGCCATTTTCTTTTGAGGCAATGCGTTACATAAGATGCTAAGAAAGCATTGGGAGTATGTTTAGAAATCCCCAAAAACACCACTTCGTGGCTACAAAAGGGAGAACGCCTACTCAAAAGAATAAGTAATAGAGCTACAAATGAATGATATCAAAATCTTTATCTATTTATTGTTTTAAAATCTATCTTTATTTCCCTCTGAATCTCTCAACTCCTCCCCTCCATCTCCTCCCCCACCTCCTCCACAACACTCAGTGGCGTGGGCGGGGCTTGTGGCTCCGCCCCTCCGGTGCCAGGGTCCGCCCCCTCCTCCTCCTCGGGGATGCGCGTCTGGTTGTTGCAGCTCAGGTTGAGTCTGGACAGAGTCATGGCCTCGGTGGTGATGGAGCTCTTGGAGTGACGCCTGCTAGTGGTGGACTCGGCTCTGGGGCGCGGCCCTGCGTTACCTGCCAAAAAAAAAACATGTAAAATAATAATAATAATAATATTACCTTATTTATATTTATACTGAACTAGCGGGCTGTCGCCCGCTTTGCGGGCCGAGGCATGGCCGTGAAAGCAAAAAATCCTTTTTCGCCAATGGCAGGTGTTGTAGTGGGAATTTCGAAAAATCCCGTCTTATTGCACATCTAAACTATAAGACAAAGCTACCTACCAAATTTCAGCTCGCTAGGTATTACGGTTTGGGCTGTAGACTGTAGAGCGATGATCAGTCAGTCAGTGACTTTGACATTTATATATTAAGATATTTAGCCCGATTAGGACTAATGGGTCCCATTATTCCAGCACTAAGCCCAAGACGTATTATGATGTGGTCTAAATCAATATTGCCTCATTTGATACTGCCCAATTAGGACTATTAAGTACCATTATTCCAGCAGTATGCCCAAGACGTATTCATATGTGGTAAAAATCCCGAATGGGAGGAAACTTGTCATGTCTCGGTTGGGTTTCGTACCCCCGACCTCTGGAATATCTGAATTCACAGAGTGTCGCCTTTACCACTGAGCTACCGGGACAGAACAATAATGATATTTTTATTTTTAACGAGGTACATAAACGATGTCTTCATCATCCATCTTCCTCCTGTTACGTACTCTTGTAAGTTTCAGGAGATAGGGTATATTCATTACATTCTATTTTCGACCCAACATTCTCAACAAGTCACACAAAATCACTTTCATTGAAGCAAAGGTAGAACATAGAGGTGCTACGCCGCAACAAATCAGACGCAGCAAAGATCGCCACATGGTTCAACCATTATCCGCTTGCACGCGGGGGCCTTGGACTGCGGGACTTGCTGTAGAACATGCAACTCAATGCATGTCTCGTTACGCGTCTGGTAGAAGCATATCGCACAGCAGACGACCAGGAGACAGCACATCAGGCACACAAGGAACAAGACGGTGAACACTTCCGATAAAAACATTTTAAAAACGCAATCCTGGTTTCGAGCACGCAGTCTTCCGCTTGCGAGGATCTTGCCGCGACAATTTCTTTTCAATATTCTCTTCTATACGGTAATTTTAGGTATTCTATTTAGTAAATTTTGAGTGGCTCTTTCCGGGTTCTGGTAAACGTTTCCATTTCCTCTGAACGGCTCAAAATTTTATCAGAAATGTGTCGATTGAGAAATTCCAGTTTTACTAAAAAATTGTCCTCTAGAAATGAAATGTTTAAGTAAAGTAGTTACCAAGGAGTTTTGATCTTCTCTAAGAGAATAGAAAATTTCTGCCCACTCTGGATTGGAAACAGGATCTCTTGCATGGTAACATGAATGGTCTTACCATGCCATCAAGTTCTACACAAAAGTAAGCTTTAAAATCTTCAACTTATTCATTGCACATTGCCTAACTAAAATTAATAAACGGCGTGCATACAATTTAATGAATAATTGATTTTCGATCGTGGATGAATTTTTTTCTTTTGCCAGACAGAAAGAAAATATGGCTGCACCCAAGTTCCAGCCCGAGGCATGGCCTGACATTTATTTTACTTAAACCTTCTCTACACACTGAGGCATTGTCAGACATCATTTCGGGCCTGAATTTGCCGCCAGCGGAATATAAACCTACATAATTGCATAGTTCAAGATGTTCAACAATAACCTTAACCGAGGGCCTGTGAGCTTCCGATACATTTCAAATTACGAGCTATTAAAAAAAAAAAAAAAAAAAAAAAAAAAACATTTTTATTATGAATACAAAGGTACAGAGGAACAGTTTAGCTGTAGGTATAAGTCTAATTATAATTCATAATTGTTAAGTTCCCATTATTTTTTCCTGACCATTTTGTATTGAAAATTTCTTATAATTTCCTATCATAATATCTAATAATAATGGTTTTAATAAAAAATACATGAAGTTATCATACTTGTGTTAATCACTTTCGTGAAATCACAACTACTCAAACTCGCTTAACTAAATATTCACCGACCTCCAGGTTACAAGTCCGCCGCCTTATCGATCAAGCTACAGACTGAGGTCCGTATAATAGTTTTATTAAAAATTTAAAAAAAAAATCACATCTTCCTCTTGTTCTTATATAAGTACCTACTGTTGTACTTTTCAGGATATCATGGCTACGAAATTGAAGAAGGCTGTGAAACACTCAACTTTAACACAGTGTGTGCCAACCCAAAAAATAATGACTATCCCCCGGGGCCACAATACAAAGAATTGTCTGTCTCTCAATATGAGAGACAAACAGACAGAGAGACAATCATCACACAAAAAAATTGACTTCACCCAAACATATTAACCAATAAAAAACGTTGATAATATTTCATAAAAAAGAGACAATCATGATAGATGAAAACCAAACATCCCTGGATTATCCTCAGGGGCCACCCTTCAAACTCTCCATATTAAATGCATTGTAATATTGAGAGACTTTACTTGAAAGTAAAATCTAATGTCGCTCAATATGAGAGACGCGGCCTCTCACAATACGATGCTGTCTCTCATTATTAGCGGCGAGGCACCCAATGTGTTAAAAGGAAAAATTGAAATCGGAGCAAAAACATATATTTTTTTATGCAAAAACAAACACAATACTTCGGATTTCTAATATTAGAAAATTCTCGGAAGTAAGAGGATTACCCCGTCTGCGGCGACCTTGCTTGATCCTCCTGTGCAGCATGGCCAGGACATTCCTCTTGCAGCAGAGGATCAGGAAGATGAAGAACCCGCGCAGTACATTGAGGAGGTCTGTCAGGTACCACAGGTAGTAGGGCCCGCCCATCACCCAGGACACGATCTCAAACGTCCAGGTCACGCCCATCAGGAGGAAGAGCTTGATGAAGGTGGTCAGTCTGCGGAGGCAATGGAGGCTAGATAAATCATTATCATACTGCTGCAGTAATGGAGGCTATATAAGTCATTATAATACCCATCAGGAGGAAGAGCTTGATAAAGGTGGTCAGTCTGCGGAGGCAATGGAGGCTACATGAATCATTATCATACTGCTTCAGTAATGGACGCTATATAAGTCGTTATAGGTAATACTGCTCAAGTAGACCTAAGAGAGAAAAACTGGAGAAAAGGGGACGCACTAAATAGAAATAGATATGGAAGGAAATGATTCATGGAACAAATGCCGACCCCAAGTAGGTTTGGGAAAGGGCAAAGTGAAAGAAGAAATACTGCTCAAGTAATGGACGCTATTATAAGTCATTATCATACTGCTCAATCATTTCATTTCATAATGTGTTGTATTTAGACTGTCAGCGCAAGACAGGTCCCATTATGCCAACAGTTTAATAAAGCACCTCTTTATTTATTTGAGAATAAATAAAATGATGATAAATTAAGGCTATTAAGTCCCATTATTCCAGCAGTAAGCTCAAGACGGATTGTTATGTGGTTAAAATCCCAAAAACGAGCATAACATGTCATGTCCCGTATGAGTTTCGAACCCACAACCTCTGGAATCTCTGGGTTCACAGTCTGCCGCCTTTACCACTGAGCTACGGCACAGAAATTGTCACGCTAGAGGACTATAAACAGAGAACAGACTAGCCAACCCTTACAAGCCAGGCTAGCTTGAAGTTTCCTAAGGGTTTAATGGCTTATAAAGAAAATTCCAAGTCCTCATGATGGTTATTATTATTATTATTATTGAACATGTTGGATCAAGTTTTATCTCTATACAGGGTGTAACAGACTGAATTTAAAATCTCTTAAGGGGTGGTAGTATAGATCATTTCCAACCATTAATGTTCTATTTGTTCTATAACACTTTTGATTTAACTCAGTGGTTCTCAAGATATTATTTTTTTCAATTGTTTTTACAAGTCCCCTGCCGCCCGACAAAGAATGGCATCTAACTCTGTAAAAACAGTAGATGAAGCAATAGATTTAACTTTTTCCATAAGATAACAATATTTTACTATTATTTACACTAGATTTATTCTTTAAAAGTGCACACGTACTGAAAAAAATCGGCAGCAGCGGAAAATTTATCGCGAACATAAAATCCACCTGAAACTTCAGCCGCCATTTTCTCAAAATACTGCCCACATAAAGTATTGGTTTCATTTGTGTAAAAAACTTGCTTGAAGTCTTACCTTTCAGAAAATATGACACACTTGATATAAAATTTTCATTTTTTATTGAAATCAAGAGAAATGAAAAAAAAAGTCAGTCACTACTACTTGCTGTACCTCTCAGGCTACCATCCTACTTTTACCAAGGGAACTTAATTTTTCTTCAATTTGACAAATTCTGGTTGCCATTTACTTTCGAACGGCCCAAAAGCTTAGCCTCAGTAGATTCATTGATAAGGCGGCAGACTCTTTACTTGGAGGTCACTGGTTCGAGTCTCAGGTATGGCAAATTAATTTGTACGTATGATACTTAGCTGTGCTGCTTCAGAAATCAACATTGATTAGTATAGGTACCGAATTTCAACACATGGAATACTAAAATATTAAGGTCAATTATTAGTAGTCACCGTGGTAGAGTGAGTTAGCGCGCTAGGCGTTGCACGCATGGTGACCTGGGTTCGATCCCCAGCGGGACAGGAATTTTTCTGCTCTGTACTTGGATGTTCGGGGTCCACTCATACCTCGTGAGGAAAAATGAGTAGTTACTTGTATGAGTAACGACCAGTGGCAGCATTACCAGAGTAAAAAGAAATTAATGTAGTAGAATAATTCGAAAAGTAAAGGAGGCTCTTAGTAATGCTGCGCTACCCACAAAAATTGTGAAGAGGCCTTGTGCTTCACCACAAATAAAACCATACGTACATACTAAAATATTAAGGTCAATTAATGACGATCGTGGTGTCACAATAGCTCAAACTCGTTTTACTAAATATTTGCCATACTTGAGACTCGAACCAGTGACCTCCAAGTTAAGAGTCCGCCGCCTTCAATGAATCTACTGAGGCTAACTTTTTGGGCCGTTGGAAAGTAAATGACAACCATAATTTGTCAAACTGAAGAAAAAAAATAGTTCCCCAGGTAAAAGTAGGATGGTAGCCTAGTAGGTACACTGACTGAGTTTTTTTTTTAATTTCTCTTGGTTTCAATAAAAAATGAAAATTTTATATCAAATGTGTCAAATTTTCTGAAAGATAAGACTTCAAGCAAGTTTTTACACAAATGAAACCAATACTTTATGTGGGCAGTATTTTGAGAAAATGGCGGCTGAAGTTTCAGGTGGATTTCATGTTTGCGATAAATTTTCCGCTGCTGCTGATTTTTTTCAGTGCGTGTGCATTTTTTAAGAATAAATCTAGTCCAAATAATAGTGAAATATTGTTATCTTATGGGAAAAGTTAAATCTATTGCTTCATCTACTGTATTTACAGAGTTAGAAGCCATTCTTTGTCGGGCGGCAGGGGACTTATAAAAATAATTGAAAAAAATAATATCTTGAGAACCACTGAGTTAAATCAAAAGTGTTATAGAACATTAATGGTTGGAAATGATCCATTCTACCACCCCTTAAGAGATTTTACATTAAGTCTGTTACACCCTGTATATAAATGAGAAATATGGACGGGCTTTGTGGGTTTGTGGATTTGTGGGTTTGTGGCTTTGTGTGCAGGAATTGTTTAGGCGAAACGGTAGGAGATAGCGAAAAATTGATGAGAACCGACCCCAAGTAAAATTGCCGAAAAGTTCCAGGAAAATTATCAAAAGACCGAAATTCCAAACCGTCCTTGAGTTATGAACTTCCTCAAGTATTTCCTTGAGGAAGGTTCCGATTTTAAGACAGTCTTTGCCCTGGAACTTGAAATCTATCGCGAGGACCTATATTTTTTATTATCTAATAACACATTAGACAAAATTATCTTTCATTTAATTCATTTTAGGTCACATTCTGACGTACCGTTCTGGAGATATAAGCCAGAATGTTTGAAATTTCGACCTTTTTTTCAGACTTTTCACGTTTTTTAGCAGATTCCAGCGCGGAACTGAAAATTTGTCGCGAGGACCTATATTTTTTATTATTTAATAACATATTAGACAAAACTAGCTTTCATTTAATTCATATTAGGCCATATTCTGACGTATTGTTCTCGAGATAGAAGCCAGAATGTTTGAAATTTCGACCATTTTTTTTAGACTTTTCACGTTTTTTTACAGATTCCAGCACGGAACTTAAAAGTTATCGCGAGGACCTGTATTTTTATTGTTAAAAAATGTCTGAGAACATCACATGATTTTATTTGAGCCCTTTGTTGCCATATTCTGACAAACCGTTCTCGAAATATGGGCCAGTTTGCTACATTATCAATATCCGCTATGATAGATTTGGCTCGGGATTTTGAAATTTACAGCGATGATGGTTGTGTGTGTGTGTGTGTGTGTGTGTGTTTGGATGGGTGTGTGTGTGTGTGTGTGGGTGTGTGTGTATGTATGTGGTGTGTGTGTGGATGGGTGTGTGTGTGGATGGGTGTGTGTGTGGATGGGTGTGTGTATGTGTGTGGTGTGTGTGATGTGTGTGTGTGTGTGTGGGTTGATGGATGTGTGTGTGTGAGTGGGTGGGTGTGTGTGTGTGGGTGAGTGGGTGTGTGTGTGGATGGGTGTGTGTGTGGATGGGTGTGTGTGTGGATGGGTGTGTGTATGTGTGTGGGTGTGTTGTGTGTGTGTGTTGTGTGTGTGTGTGTGTGTGTGGGTGGGGTGTGTTTGGATGGGTGTGTGTGTGTGGATGGGTGTGTGTGTTGATGTGTGTAGATGTGTGTGTGTGAGTTGTGTGTATGTGGTGTGTGGGTGTGGTGTGTGATGTATGGGTGGTGTGTGTGTGATGGCTTGGCGAAGCGGGTGCAGCCCGCTAGTTTACAATAAAGTAGGTACATATAATATTTACATATAATTGAAATAAAACAAAACTTGATCAAGGGCGGTGCTAATGCCAACGGCATTCTCAATGGTTGGTCAGACATAGAAACAATTATGTGGTTCAGGACGAGCCAACTTTGAAATAAAGTTGGCTGGAGATTATCACAACCCCCTCCAGCTGAAGCCAAGCTGGCTACAACAACAACAGAAAACAATTACAGGGTAAGGACATTAGTATTATTCCACAGCATACTGGTGTGGTGTTGAACACAACTCACCTGGCCTGTTCGTCAGCGCGGCCTCCCACGTGTCTATGGGCCGAAGTAATGGCCGTCTCCTTCTGGGCCCCTCTGATCTTCCAGCAGGTGTAGTGGAAGAGCACCAGGTTGATCACCAGGAGGAGACTGATGGGGCCGTAGAAGAAAACAGCTATGCTTGCAGATTCTGAGGGCCGAATTAAAAAACAGGATTAAATGTTGTTGTTGTTGTAGCCAACTTGGCTTCAGCTGGAGCCTCCAGCTGAACAGGATTAAAATGAAAATAACAGCCCTGCTTCAATTGTCAACCAATCACAGAGCCCGATTTGAGGTACGTTTTTCTCAAAATTGAATATTAATTGATATTATTTCAAAATCCTTTCTTATTAGTGTGCATCTAAACCTTAAAAGAGACCTACACGCCAAATTTCAGCCTCCTAGGACTTACCAGTGCTGAGAAATCGAGATAAATGAGTGAGTCACTGAGCGTCACGTGAGTGAGGAGTGTTAACTTTCGTATTTATTTTATATTATACATATGTATAGATTTTAAAAAATATTACTAATCTTATTAATTTACTGTTGATTGTTTTGTACAAAAAAATAAAATACCTTTGAACCAGCAAGCTTTGACTCCGAAGTTCGGTTTGAGGGGATTGTTGGCGGCCAGAAGACCACTCATGTCTGCCACATAGGTGAGGCCGCTGATCAGGGCCGTAGTCCCCCAGGTGTAGGCGGAATAGTAGATGAATTTCCGGCGGTCTACGTCGGTGAAGTGGCGGCCTGACGGCGCCCGGAGGCCGCTGGAAGAAGAAAATTTCTTTGGATGACTATATATAACTAGCGGGCTGTCGCCCGCTTTGCGGGCCGAGGCATGGCCGTGAAAGCAAAAAGTCCTTTTTCGCCAATGGCAGGTGTTGTGGTGGGAATTTCGAAAAATCGCACATCTAGACTATAAGACAAAGCTACCTATCAAATTTCAGCTTCCTAGGACTTACCAGTTCGGAGAAACAGTGATGATCAGTCAGTCAGTCAGTGACTTTGACATTTATATTTTAAGATTTATGGTGGAGCAGAAAAGCGTTCCTCTAATCACAATTTGTTTTTGCGGGACTCGAACCACGGACCTTCAGGCTAATGTCCGCCGCTTTGTTGGAATTGAATTATTCAGTGTTCTGACTTGTGAAATTAAAAACTCTAGAGCTTATTGATGTTGTCTACAATGTTTATCAAATCATTCCTAAGTTGTGATATATTTTGTGTTAATCACATTCGTGATGTCAAAAGTACTCAGGCGTCAACGTCCTGCCCCAGCAGAGTTAGAGCGCCTAAAAGGAAAAAAAAGTACTCAAACTCACATTGCTAAATGAATTTTTACCGTACTTAGAACTCGAGACCACTTGAACCACCGACCTCCAGATTACGAGTCTGCCGCCTTATTGATCCAGCTACTCTTCTTATTTTACTCAGTCTTATTTTTATAAACAATTGGACCAAGCTTTATTTACATTTTTTTTATATACAATGAACATAGTAACATGGTGAAATAAATATAAACAAAGCCTGATCAAGGGTGGTGATAATGCCTTCGGCATTCTCTTCCATCCCGCTTGAGCAGGGTTGACGTTGTTCAACCTCATGGTTGAGGTTGGTTGGTTTTGGCACATTTTTTACGGCTGGATGTCCTTCCTAACACCAAGGATTCTATTTGATCTAATCAGCTATTGAGGTACATTATTCGCATCATCACTCAACATAATGATGGAAATTCTAATTGATTCTTCAGAAATGCTAAATTCATCCAGAACCATAGTAATTATTTTATATCATACACATTCTCAGAACAAGAGGTACATTAGGAAGAATAATGAATTGATATAATGTTAAATTGACTAACTGGCTGGGGGACTATAAACTGGGAGTAGACCAGTATTGCCTTGGTTCTGAGAGCCCTTGTAAATTATTATTTATTAGCCTTCTTGTAAAGACAGTGATACAAGTGCTGATTCATTTCTCCACTGTCTGGCTACCATCGCATCGGTCACGTTAACGCAACAATATGATGATGAATGATAAATTACTGAGCGTCCATATAATCCTCTCACCACCGTGATAGAGGTGTCTGTTTATCTCATACACACGAAATCATTGTTACAGGGAAAATTTCAGCAAGGAAAAATCACCGTCACGCACATTTGGTGAAAATTTCAGTGAACAACTACGAATTACTGATCAAAGAAAATACCTATGTAATAAGTTATAATTGTTATAAATATTAGATAGCTCTAAAACATAAGAAGGTAATTATCGTTATAATTAATTGGAGAAATTATTCACGATTTAAATTTTAGAATAAACTAAGAGGTATTATAAATTATGAAGTTACATATAATTACCTGAAAGTACCTGAATAATTACCTGAAGGTACATAATTATGTGAAGTTACATATGATTACCTGCAGCTACATATAATTACCTGAAGCTACATAATTACCTGAAGGTACATAATTACCTGAAGCTACATAAGCTACATATAATTACCTGAAGCTACATAATTAACTGAAGCTACATAATTACCTAAAGCTACATAATTACGTGAAGCTACATAATTACCTGAAGTTACATAATTACCTGAAGGTACAGGCTATGTCTATGCACATGGCATTTAACCAGAATTGCGAGGAGAGGAACGAGATCTGCAGCACGTAGGCTGTGAAGCAAGAGCAACAGATATCAATAAAGGCAACATGCAGCATACGACATTAGGTTATAAACTATAAAGATGTAGCTACAATGTGTATAAGAAGAGCTAGGAGAAGATGGAGGAGTGGAGAGTCGTTGTTGGGGTATGAAGATGGAATTGATAATTGGAAAAGAGAGTTGAGACTGTGAAGGAAATATTTCATTTGAACGTTTTAAATACATAATTATTCTAATGGTTCAGTAAAAAAAAAAAAAAAAAAAAAAAAAAAACTTGAAAAAGTTATCATATTTGTGTAAATCACTCGGCCACGGTGACTTCTAAATTTCTAATATTAGAAATCGGAAGTATTGTGTTCGTTTTTCTCTTATTGCACTTCAACCATTTTAGCCACCTTTGTGAAACAACTTTGTCAGATAACTAATCTGCTATTGTCTCAATGGCCAAGGCGTCTCATTTGGGATGCCGACCACATAATAATAGGTCTTAGACTTATTGCTGGAATGAATGGACTCATATCAGTTCTAAAAAGATTGTATTAATAAGGTGATATTATTTTATTAAAATATTTGTATAGAAATATCGCAGGATGCACCCGAGTTCCGGCTAAAGGCATAGCCTTACACGTAATTTATTTTTCCTAACCCTACTTTGCACAATAAGGTATGGTCGTACCACCGCGTATAGCATTAGGGTGAGTGGAATAACTCACCTACTAGAACGCACAGGGTTGGATAGGTGATACTGAACAAATTCGCAATCACGATTGCTGTGTAGGCAACAATGGAGCAAGCGATGTGCGCCATGATATTCCACGAGTGCACACTCTTTCTCAGTTCACCAAGCACTGCGTAGACGCCCAAAGTTAGAACCAGAAAGCTGGTCCCCACAATGAAGCATATTGTGTACAGAATGCGTCGCGTGTAGTGGTCACTTGATTCGTCCAGCCGACAAAGCAGGATGTTTGCGTCGATGCGTCGATGGGGCGCGCCGTAGTAGAGACTGTCGACGCAGTAATGACGCGCGTCGACCAGGTGATGTGAACCGGTGAGGTAGACGCTGGAGTTGCGCAGGATCTGGAAGTGGGCTGACGCAGTGACTCGCGATGAAGCGTGTGGTTGCGACGTAATGTTCGATAGCGACGCAGTGAGTTCGTTTGCAACATTGTTGCGCAGTAAATAGGAACCGTGCCGGCAACTGGGTGTACCGTGGATGATGTAGTGAGGAACAGCTGTTGAGGACAATGATACGAGAAGGGAGAATGAGGTATGTGAAAACAGAAAATATTCAGTACTTACGTTTTATGTTCCTCTTCAATTATTTATTTATTTTTGACAAGAGCTTCTGACGAAGGCTGACCTTATTATTGTTAGCCTATCTGATATGCAGCTCAAGGGAGGATAACTTTAGATTAACAAAGATGTTGGAAAGACCGTTTACAGTTTACAATAAAATTAAGAGCATTGGTTACTGACCCGGAGGTTGCTGGTTCGAATCCCGGCCGGAGCGGAAATATCTGTTCGAAATTTTCCGTTTCCGAAATGGCATGGATGAAAAGGTAAAGTACCTTCAAGTAATGTGAAAGCGGTTCCGGGGAACACTTACCTTTTTTTAAGTAATAATAAAAAAAAAACATCTCTATTTAGACAGTGTTGCGTCGATGACACATTGTACAGCTCAGTTCTTGTTCTGTTACTGAAGTTAACCATCGTCCAGCGAGTTTAGGCTTTGGATTGAACAATCAAATTCGAGCCCTCGTGATGCAGGCTGTTCCTGGCACACTCAGGCTGGGTGAGTTCCCAGCAAATGTATGGTAAAAACTCTATCGTGATATGACCGTGCAGTTGAAAGCGACGCGCAGACGTTAAAAAAAACTTCTATACCTAGGTATGTGGTCGCTTCCAGGATGAATGTTTAGTTGTAATGTTGATAGTAATAAACTTACTTACTGAGCAGACTCTGAGGCGGCTCGCTGTCTAGGGTGACTATTTCCACATTGAGCTCACTGGTGTGGGGTGGCTCTAAAGGGACACAGTGAGCGCTCCTGTCGCCCGCCTCTGATACAAACAGTAGATGGCGCTCCGGACAGCACTTTCTCACACACACTGGGGACATTAATAAGACAGCAGAGTCGTATTTTTCTTTCTAACTAAAAAAAAATTCCTGGTTAGGTTTTTTCCAAATATTTCCATTTTATTCCAAGGTCATTCGTGAAAGAAAAATGCGTTTGGGTACTTTTAAAGATAAACAATGAACTTAACCTATAAAAGAACTGGAAGTAAGAATTTTCTACTTCCACTTTGGTTAACTTTGGAAGTGGAAATTTTTCCACTTCCAAAGTTAACCAAGAAAAATGACTTGCTTCCAGTTTGGTTCATTTTATTCCCGTTTGGTTAACTTTGGTTAGAAAGAAAAATACGGCACTGTATTGGCCAGCGTCGATGGCGCGTTAAATGATCACCGAAGTTAAGCAACGTCCAGCGAGGTGAAGACTTCGTCATGCTGGCATTCCGCTCTAACCCAAGGTTAGCGAGGTAGCAGTTTTGTGAGTTTCCTACGAATGGAGGGTAAAACCCCCGTCGTGATATGACCATGCAGTTGAAAGCCACGTTAAACCCAGATTAAAAAAGACAGCAGAATGTTTTCACTGACTGATATCTGAAACTCGTTCCAGAAACAGTCTCCACTCTCAAAATCACAAGTGGCGGAATTCGATTTCTCTTCGACTGATAAGGAAAGTCGTGTGGTGTCATACCTACCAGTTTTTTTGTCACTGTACCTCTCATAAAGGTACGATAGTTAGATAAGAAAAAACAAGTGAAGAGAGAGAGAGAGATATGAAATTTAAATCAAGTGAGAAAAATAGCCCTATCCCACAAAACAAGTAGGTTAGTAGGTACATCACTGATTTTCTTAGTGGGTAGTTTAGGACATGTTATGTCAGTTAATATTTTATCTATTCAGTATTTAAGTTAATCTTACTTACCTATTGTAAAAATGTATTATCAATGTATTGTCATGATCAATAAAATCAAATCAAAATCAAGTCGGTATTTAATTGAGAAAAAACACAGGGGATTAGGTATTGATAATGCAAAGATATTGAAGCCTTGAAATAAACAGGTTACTGCAGGATTTTCCTCAAGAACTTGACAGATATGTTTTTACAACATCAAATTGAATGTTAAGATGTTGTTAATAATGCATAAACAACAGTTTTTTTTCCATTCCAAGGTTAGTGATAAAATGTAGCGTAAAATCTAAAGATATGTGGTATTTTGAGACTAGCTAACTTATTCTGAGATTAAAGGTCAATAAAAATAGCTGTAAATACTTATGTAACCAACACATGTCTTTATAGCTGTTAATTCCTGGAGTTTTAATGATTGAATACTTTAGAAATCTGAACAAGCAGTCAAGCATACATTAATTGTACGGTGATTATTGTGAAATCGGTCGATCTGTTTTTTTGTTGTATATTTGGGTATTTGGGTTTAAAGTTGCTTTCAAGTGCATGGTCATGTCTCAATAGAGGGTTTGGCACCATACGCTGAACAACCAACTTAGCTACTCAAATTAACCTTACCCAGCCTAAGTGCAGGGTCGGGAATAACCAGAAGAAATTGGATTAACTTGATGACCTTAAGATTACCTTGATGATCTTGATGTTTTAAGGACACTGAGATAGTCAGCTGTTCCTCCACTCAGGCTAGAGTGAGCTGTGATTGGTTAAAACTCCAACTTGAGGGGGAGTGTGGCTTATCTTAACCTTAATTCTGTTTCATATTTTGGTCCTAAGAAAACCTTATGAAACCTTTTAAATGAACGCTCATTGGGGAGCCAAAAATCGTGTCTGCCAACTTGCCGGAGGCATTTAGGCATTACAAAAAAAGGTTCACACTGTTGGCTGCGTTAGCTACACCGAGGCTCCCAGCCCGACGCACCGTTACAACATCTCAGCAACCTAAGACTTTCTTTCAGAAAGCACTCTAACTCTCAAAATCCCCATTTCAACTGTCAAATTTCGTTGAAATAATGCATAGATATTAGAAAGAGAGTGTTTCGTGCTTACGCACTACTTTTCTCTATCCGCGACTGTCTTTCATCAAAGTTTGACAGTCCATATTCCTGTTAAGTACTTGTTCCCGGGTCCTCCCGTATTTGGTATCCCGACTCTGTGTTGTGCCCCTGAGCCCTCTACAAAGGCCGTTATTTAAACGAAATTCGATGGTTGAAAGGGAGATTTGGGGATTTTGAGAGAGAGAGTGCTTTCTGGAATAGAGAGGGCGTTGTTGGACGAAATCTGTATTGGACTTTGCTGATTTTCTTATTGACCATTACCTGTATCCGTGTTGGATTTGGCTTGGCAAGGACATAGCAGGATGATGTAGCTCCAGTCGTTGGCTTCGCTCTCCTCACTCACTTCCTCATCATACGAGGTGTTGGTCCTCTCGTTCAGTCCTGGGACACCTGGAACAACAGTGGGTTAATGTTGTTGTTGTAACCGGCTTGGCTATAGCTGGGGGGATTGATGGTCTCCAGCCAACTTAAATTGAAAGTTGGGTCGTTCTGGACCACATATTTCTTTGTACGATCAAACATCGTGAGGACTTGGACTTTTTCTTTATAAGACACAAGCGGGCTGTCGCCCGCTTTGCGGGCCGAGGCATGGCCGTGAAAGCAAAAAATCCTTTTTCGCCAATGGCAGGTGTTGTAGTGGGAATTTCGAAAAATCCCGTCTTATTGCACATCTAGACTATAAGACAAAGCTACCTACCAAATTTCAGCTTCCTAGGACTTACGGTTTGGGCTGTAGAGCGATGATCAGTCAGTGAGTGGTCAGTCAGTCAGTGACTTTGACATTTATATATAGAGATTAAACCGTTGATAAATAATAATAATAATAATAATAATAATATCGCCTTATTTATTCTGCCCGATTAGGACTATTTAAGCCCCATTATTCCAGCAGTAAGCCCAAGACATATTATTATGTGGTAAAAATCCCAATTGGGAGGATAACATGTCATGTCCCAGCTGGGTTTCGAACCCACGACCTCTGGAGTCTTCGGATTCACAGAGTGCCGCCTTTACCACTGAGCTACCGGGACAGACTGCTGCATCTGCAGCAATCTGCAAGCTAGCCTGGTTATCTAGTCCGTTCTCTGTTTAGTCCTCTAGTGACACTGGTTTCCTCCCCCAGCCACGTCCGAACAGTTATGTCAATGCCAGTGAATTGATATATTAATATTAAAATATACTTATTTATACTGCCCGATTAGAACTTTGGACGGCATTATAATTCAGGATTAAAGTTAAGCTAGGCCAGACTGTCCCTCAAGTCGGGCTATAGTGCGCTGTGATTGACTAAAAGTATAGGTAAATTGAGGAGGGTCTTTTGTTTTTTAATCCTGTTTTATTATGTGGCCTCTAAAAGTCCCATTATATTCCAGCAAAAAAACGGAAAACTTATTATTATTTGGTCAAAATCCCAAATGGGAGAAAAACTAATAATGTCCCTACATTTATTAATTCTTAACAAACGACTCGAATGGTGAGGCTGCCGAGAGCTTTTTGTCATTACCAGCGGAGCATCTAAAAAAATAAGACTTATGCTGAACACAATTTTTAAGCATTTCTAAATCTGTCTTCAGTTAAAATCCAAAATAATATATCAATCATTTTTGTTCCTGTAGAGGCTAAATTTTACCTGCAATACGATTAAATTGAGGATATGGCAGGGTCTAGCCATCTTTAAATTTTCTTTAGCTGAAAATCAAAAAAATCTCATGTAGGGGCTAAATTTTAAAATCGGAAGGAGGATAAGGGAGGGGTCCGTCCCTTATCCGAGGTATGTTGCTCTGTGATGGGTGGAAAGTTGAAACTTTAGGGGTGGTTTTCCCTTATCTTGGTTGGAATCTTAGGGCCGAACTATAAAACAGGATCAAATTGAAGATAAATTTTACCGTCCCTCAAGTAGGACTATAGTGAGCTGTGATTGGTTTTTTTTTTTTTTTTTAAAGTGGGGTTTAACGTCGCTTTCAACTGCCATGGTCATATCACGACGGGGGTTTTACCCTCCATTCGCAGGAAACTCACAAACCTGCTACTCACATTGACCTCACCCAGCCTGAGTGGGGCCGGGAAAAGCCAGCGTCACGAGAATTAGAATTTGAATGGTCACCCATCCAAGTCTTAACCTCGCTGGATGTCGCTTAACTTCGGTGTTCTGAAGGGAACCGGTGTATTCAACATGCCATCGACGCTGGCTGTGATTGGTTTTAACTGTGACTTAAGTGAGGATCTGGAATATCTTAAATTTAATCCTGTTTCATCCCTTATTTTATAATTTGACCCTAAAAGTTTAGTTTCTCACCTTCGTCCGGTGCTTCTTCAGACTCTTCAGTCTTCAAGGCAATGCGATCAACACAGAATACATCGCTTGGGAATCTGCTCCTTATCATCTTGTGATCAATAGCTGCGAGTTCCTCTGTGTTATGCTTCGCAATGTCTATTTCTTCTGATAGTTCTCTTTTCTGTAAGTTTTCTTTAGCTTGAACAACTTTGCCATGGTGTTTACCACCCTCTGACGTCTTGAAATGTCTGTTTGCATGGTTCGTTCGACTGTCTTTTACATTCCTAGTTTGTCGAAGTTCACTTGTTTTGTTTTCTTTGAAAGCCTCCGCAGTATATTCGGGACCTCTTTCTAATTTTGATAGGACTAGTTCATTGCTATTGATATCTATGAACACATCGGGTTGAATGAGCAAGAATTCCGGCTCTTGGTCAAAGCAAGGTATTGTTTGGTTGAAAATGAAATTCTGACGAGTTAGTTTTATATTTGCAACTTTTATTTCAGCATCATTGGTTTTAATGAAGTTCAAGTAATCTGGGGTCCACCATACATCATTGGTTTCATTGAGATCATCTGTGTTTGGATCAACAGAGCTGTTGCGAGGGAAATCAATACATTTGAATTTGTTGAGTCGGTCCAAGTATAACTGTTGACTGAGCGGACAGCATTTGTTAATCTTTGTTGTGCTCTTCGTTGCAACCAAATAAGTCAGTTCTAGTGAGATGAATAGTATCACCAACTTTGTTATATTCATGCTCACTCTTCAAGAGTTTATTTTGAGTAGCTAGTTCTCCATGGCTAATGTATGGATAGATATTTCACCTGGAGTTACTAGTAATTTCTCGTCGGCATCACTTTTTTCTTCTTCGTTTCATTGTTTATAGGTTATAGGTATTTGTTTTAAATGAAAGTTTTTGATCCAAATGTACTTCAATGTCGTTTACTTTTATCAACGCGGAATTATCTTTTGAAAACTAAGTACTGAAAACTAGGTAAGTACTTTCTGCGGAAAATTATTGTGTTTTCTTTTGTTTGGTTCTGCCGCAATCGCCAATGGATTTTAATTAAAATTAAAGATATGAATGATATAAACTGATATATGTTACATTTATACAAATTAATAGATACTTCAGACAAAAAATTGATTTTTTTTTTAAATATTTATTACCTATTGAATAATTTAAGATTTAAGAATAACAACTGCAATAGTATTTATTTTCTTCAATTAGGAAAGCGATCAGCACTCACTCTATTTTATTTAATTAATTAATTTATTGTAATAGAACAATGTTTGCAAGTGATTATCACTCTATTCACCTTAATAAAGTCGATAAAAACAGTTACTATAAGTCCTGTATTATTCATGTTTATTATTCAATAAAATTAATCTTATAAATGTGAATCCAATGAGAGTAAACCAATGTAAAATACACGCAAACAAATGAACAAATATGTAAATATTTAAATTAAAAACCATACAACAGAAATGTGACAAACCTTACTAGAACTTTACACACTATCAAGCTTGCTATTGAGCCAGACATTGAATGTTGTGATAAGATAATCTTGCGTGGAGGATTTACCTGTATACGTTTCTATAGGGAATTCATAAATTATATGTCTCCCTACCTGATGGAAGATAGTTAAGATACTATATTCCACCTGTTTGCATGGCTAACATGTTGAGCAAATTAATAGGTACCCTATAGTTACATAATAATTTTAGTAGCTATCGTTATCACGCATGATATAGGACGGTCATAAAGTTTAGAAGAAAAAGAAGGAAGGATTTTTTTGATTTTTTTTCAGTCTTTCCTTATAATTATTTACCTACTTTGGTTGAGAATTCAGGAGTTTTCAACTGTTTATGTTGAAAAAAAAAAAAAAAAAAAATGTCTTTTTGAGATAAAACGGAAGAGCGTATGAATTCAGGGTGTAAGAAAACGTGCCATTGCGACAGCGGCGCGTTGAATGTAACAGTTCTCGTTCTGTCACTCAAGTAAGCGAGGTTAGAACTTTTTTACTTCTGAGAAATTTCTAATAAAGAAATCGGAAGTATTGTGTTCGTTTTTATATAAAAAAAAAACATTTTTTTGCTCCGATTTCATTTTTTTTTTTTTTTTTTTTTTTTCATATTTCTGGACGGTTCATAACCTCCTGAGCAACTTTTTTCGAACTCACATGGATGATCATTCAAATTCGAACCTTCGTGATGGCTATGCTGGCTCCACTCAGGTTGGGTGAGTATAATGTTAGTTTTTTTCCAGTGAAAGGGTAAAATCCGTTTTGTGATATGATCATGCAGTTAAAAGCGACTAAAAAAATGTGTATTGACTTGACTTGATCCGGGCTGTTTCTTAACTTCCTAGTTACCCTGTGTTCGACTATTTGAAGCTCATTTATTTTTTCTCATTCCTCATTCAACTCATTTCTCAGGGTCAGACCTCATAACATTTCAGCACTGACCATCAGGAGAATCAGTGATGAGTACATTAGGGGTTGGTGGTATCAGGGGGTTACCCTACCATACAATTAATTAAAATTAAAATTAATTGTATGGTAGGTTTATTGTAATTTGTTACTGTAATTTCTTCCCCTAGCTTGGACCTGTAATTTCTTCCCGTGTCGACACCACTGAGATCATATAACATAAAGGGAACCCGATGCATCAAGATTTGCGTCCAAGAGGGAACATCAGCTGATTTCAAAATCAGTGCCGGAGTTGCAGTATTTTTTCTCTCGCGAAAGAGTGGGTACCTAAACTACCTAATTTTTCTAAAATAATATTTCTACTTTATACATACTTACCTATCAGTGAATTTTTCCTTTGCTTCCACTTTTACTTTCCTTATTTTCTACTTATTATATATAGTAATATGTATAAGAAATGGTATCTGACGTGAAAATTAAGGATGTTTTGATACCCGCCACTGCATGAGGTAAACAAAAAATTCAAATAAACTGAACCAATCAGAAGCCGGGATTTGTTGAAAGAGGGACCATCAGCTGTTCAAAGTTGGACGCATAAATTTGTTCAACTCGAGATAGGTAAGGTTCCCTCTATGTTATATGATCTCAATGGTCGACATACTTGCTGAATCCTATCGCCTCTGATAACACAAAGAGGCGTAAACCACAAATTTTTGAAATCGGTTTTTTTGCTTGGATTGAGTCTACTTGTGCTATATTTTGTTCTAACAAATAGACGTAATCCAATTATAATCCAAAGAAAAGATACAACAAAAATTGAAATCAGGCGTATCCCTCATTTTCTCTTTTTCAGACAGATCAAATAGGCGTGAATCGATAGTCACAGTTAAATAATCAAATTTGGCAACAGAAAAAGTTCGTATGGTCATTCACGGGTACAGAGAAGTGATGATTTTCCCACCTGAACAGAAAATTTATGCACAAGAAAACTCATTTTGGCTCTCCTGTAAAATTTCGAAAATGATGTTTACGCCTCTTTGTGTTATCAGAGGCGCTATGTCTCAGCTACATCACGTCAAGCAAGTGTAACTGCAGAGGGTGCACGCAAAATACAGCAATCTAGAGAATGAATGTGTTCAAAGCTTTGGCAGTGGAAACAATGGGCCCGTTCTGCGAGGAGATGTCTCATTTCATTGACTCCTTGGGAAGCTACCTGGTAGCAAAGAACGGAGACTCCCAGGGAGCAGCCTTCCTTGTTCAAAGGATCTTACTGACAGTCCAAAGAGGAAACGCTGTCTTGTCTCGTCTCGTCTCGTCTAGTCTCGTCTAGTCTCCTCTGGTCTAGCTAGTATAGTATAATAGTGCTTTATTTAGACTCGAGACAAGGAGTTCCATTACGCTAAAAGTGTGTCGGTATTGTCACCATGGCATTATTATTCACCACCTTTGTGTTTCTCTTGTAGTGCTGTGAAATCTTTGTAGTGGAGATATTTTATTTTTTCACGTGTCACGCGAAGTCAAGCGTGACACGTGAAAAAATAAAAGTCACGCGAATCTGTGTAGTAGCTACGACCAGGGCCTGATTAACATAGAGGCAAAGCCGACCACCGTGGCTCAGTGGTTAAGAGCATTGGTTGCTGACCCGGAGGTTGCGGGTTCGAATCCCGGCGGGAGCGGAAAATTCTGACCGAGTTTCCGTTTCCAGAATGGCATCGATGTAAAGTGAAAGTGCCCTGAAGTGACGCGAAAGCGGTTCCGGAAACATTTATAAAAAAACATACAGACAAAATGGACAGTTGCCCGGGGCTCCGCGCTTTCAGGAACATCAGTATAGGTATATCAGTATAAACAGAAAAGTGAGAAGTTGTACTAGATGTACGTGAATAGAACAAACCTGGACAGCTGTTTCGAGCTTATTAGCTCTCATCAGCAGGTACCTAATGTTTCTGAATATTCATGCCATTAACTAACCTCTCTATTTTAATCAGTATAAACAGAAAAGTGAGAAGTTGCACTAGATGTACATGAATATCAGAACAAACATGCACTAGATATTGATGGTTTTGTAATATTTTCATGAAATGTAGTCATCACTCCTGTTTATCCAGGTTTCCTGCTCACACAAGTCACAGGTTCAACTGTAAAAGGCATGAGTAGATAATATAAATGTATAACTATATGTATAATTATGTATTATAATTATGTATGTAGCGACAGTGTCATACACCCATACCCTTATGGACAAGGAATGTGCTGATAGCAGATAAATTAATAGGCGTCGACATCTGACCATGCTGAATGTATGCTTAACATTCGTGGACCATTAGTTAATGAAATATTAGACCTGAAATCCTGAGGGAAATAGGCAGCTCCCACTCTCACCAAATAATGCTACATACAGGGTGTCCCATGAGTTGCGGGGCTACACTTGTCATGTGAATTGAACACATACAGGGTGTCCCATGAGTTGTGGGGCTAGACTTGTCATGTGAACTGGAAGATGAACAATCTGGCGGATTCCAGCGTATGGATTAGTGGTTTGGATCCCACCCTATTCTTTGATTTCTTTTCTCAATTATTTTAGTATGTGACCACGTAGTTACAATGTTAGCGGAGGTGGACATGTCCATGTGTAATTTAAGTGGTTACTCCGATTAGTTGAAAATCGAGGTTATCGATTAATCGATTAGAAACGATTTCAATAATCGTAATCTATTAGTAACTAATCGACTTGTAATTAATCGATTAATACCGATTAATCGAGCATCACTA